>OY987272.1:9907212-10430342 GCA_963920665.1 Straminergon stramineum
CATTTTTTGTCCAATGGATGACAAAAAATCTTCCTGTATAGGCCAAGAGTGCAACTGTTCGTTCTTAGAATTTTGTGCCAAACCGAGTGATCTTGCATAGGAGTTTGACCTCCAATGAATATTTTTGGGTTTTTAGAAATAGATGATATCACATGGTTCCAAAAGGAATGATTTTTGTGGTCACCAATCCATCTTTTAACCCCTAAAGGACCAAGGTACGTTTTTTGGCAATATAGAAATTTTCAATAGGTAAGTGTGACTAGAGATTTCCATGTTTTTGGCCCAAACTTTATTAGAAGGTGTCAACAAGGAATATCTTTCATCTGCACTGAAATCCAGGATATTTGGAAATAAGAGTCAAAAGTTAAGGCCTAATATGTAGTTTGTTTCTCAACTTAGGCAGTTTGGGCAGATTTGAGAAAATATCTTTTTCAAAAATAAAAATTTGAAATTGGTTTTCTAAATTTTTATACACATGGAAAGCTTTGAATCATTCCATTTTGATCAATGAGTCAAAAGTTATGAGATATTTTAGTTTGTGGGCAAGTATAGATTCTCTACTCTAAAATAAACTTTGAAGTCCTTTATTTAACTCAATTTTCAATATTTTTGGACAAAATAAAAACATTGGATGTAGATTTTTTATTAAAACATTATAATCATTGGGATTGACATTTTTCAATTCCATTAATAAACTATTAACAATTTTGTATTTTGAATCATTTTCTACGTCTTTCTACTTACTATTTGTTTCCTATATGTTTCACAATTCCAAATGATCTGAAAATTTTCAAGCATGGAGCGAACTTGCCTTGAAGAATGAATCTAAAGAAGCACCAAAATTTTAGACATTTTTCCTTACAAATGTAACCTTGTGAAGTGCAGCTGCCCAATTTTTCATAGGGCCCAAAAAACGATTTTTGTCACTTCAAATGCTAAAAACTTACAATCTACATAGTGGAAATTTCTAAAATTCTTCCCACATATTCTCAATATAGCTTCCTACAAGATCATGTGGTTTCATGTGTCCAAAAATGATCTTTTTCAAAAATTTGGTACTTGTATTAGAAATGGTAGTTTTGAAAGTTTTTGATGATTAGGGCCTCTTCACACCATGGCCGTCCAAATCAAGAGGCCATGGGAGTGAATGATCCAAACTTTGTTGAGAGTCCAAAGAAATGGGCTATTAAAAGGCAATAAAAAATAGGATTTAAAGCCTTTGGCTGGCCATAGTGTGAAGCCTCCAAAGGCCAAGTCCAAAGTCCAAACCTATGGAGATGAACTCCCATAGCCTCTCAACTTGGATGGCCATAGTGTGAAGTCTCCAAAGGCCAAGTCCAAAAGGTCCAAACCTTAGCAATGAACTCCCGTGGCCTCTTGATTAGGATGGCCATAGTGTGAAGCCTCCCATAGCGAAGCCCAAAGTCCAAACCTATGCCAATCTAATGATTGAGATCTTGTTAGATTTTGTTTTTTCATGAAAAAACTCCCACGGCCTCTCAACTTGAGTTTGGGTCTCCATTTTTGCTCAACCCAAACTCTAATCGAGAGTCAGTCGCCATCTAAACATTTGGTTGCCATGAAGGCAATTTTAGGGATATCAAATTTGATGGACTTTGGCTTGTGCTGCATAGTATGAAGGGTTGAGAGGCCAAACTCATGGTTTCCTAAAATCTGATTGGCTAAATGATGGACTCTCAACCTTGTGCCGTAGTGTGAAGTGGCCCTTACATAGTCAAGGAACTTTAGGGGTTAAGGATTTAATACTATTTATTCATTTTGTTGAAGGTCAAATGTTTGCAATGAATATATTTTCTTCCTAAAGAATCTTCATTGTGGTCTTCATATCTTTAAAAAATGAATGCACATTCTTCAAGCTAAATTCCAAATTTTCACAATATCCACTTTTTGTATTTGATTTAAATCAAGAAAATGAATTTTCATAATTGTAATTCCTACTAAATTTTTCAGTAATCTAAAATTCCAAAAATTATTGCATTCATAAGTTCAATATGTTAAAATTATAAATTATAAACTATTGAATATTTATAAAAAAACAATCACAAATAATTATTTTTCATTATAAGCCTTTATTAAGTTTATTGTTGTAAAATTATTTTACAATTGTAAAATAAACACTAATCTATCTTTCTTTACACTGTACACTTTTGAAAATGACAATGACTTGACTTTTAAACAGAAAAGTCTAAAAACAATTATGACAGAAATCATTTTATATATTAAAAGTGTGAGTTTCTTCAACCCCTAAAGTTTTTTCATGCTTAAGGGCCTAAAACAACTTTAAAATATTTGTACCCAAAGCCAGGCTAAAATCTTCATCATTATTTAGTTCTCAACAAATCCACTTGTAGGATCCTTTAGTAAACTTGATGACGTACATCCCCCAAAATTTTAGAGTGAATATCCCCCATTGACTATAAGTTCAATGTACCAGTATAATCACTTCAAAATGTAAATCCTTCCCAAAGGTTTGTCTTTCAACATTTTTAGGAAAAAATATATATGATCCATAACTTTATGTTTTAGTCAATGTGATGGAAAATGGTTTGAGAATATATGAGAGAATTTAACAATTTTTTTTTCATGTTCATCTTTATAAAAATTATTAAGCGGAAGTTGGTACTCGTTAAAAGAAAAAACTAAACTACTAATAAATTTTATAAGAAATTGAGAATTGCTTTACCAACAATGAAAATTTCCTAATAAATAATTGGTACCCTTTCGTTTTGTTTTCATTGGAAAAAGTTCAAAATTGAGTTCAAAAAAAGTCTTTACATGTTTTTTCTACCTTCATTGCCTACAAGATAAAAGTCCTCATTAGTCATAAGTATGTTTTTTCTACATTCATTTCCTACAAAATAAAACTCCTCATAACTTTTAGATATTTTTAGCTACCTAGTTTGACATTGAAATCAAAAAAAAATTCTAACTTTTGCAATTTTTATTGGAATGACATGAAACAACGCTTCACATGTAGATTAGGATGATTAGCATCCAATTTTTTAAAAATTATGCAAAAATTCCAAACAAAAAATTCATCAAAATGTATACAAGTTCTCAAAACCCAAAGTAGACTCCTTGGTCCTGTAGGGTTTAATAAACAATTATGTGAAAGAGATAGTGGTAATGGGAGTAGTAATTTAATTAAGTTATACTTAAGGTTGTTCATGGTATAAGAAAAAAATTATTATTTGAATTTTTTTCATTCTATCCTTTATTTTGACTTGAACCTTGAGAAAAAATTCAAATTAATTATATTTCTTTAGTTTTATTTTCACTTTTTATAGAAGAAAAAACTTTTAAAAGTCTATTAATTTGGCATTTCAAATCTTAAAATGTACTTGTACAAGTGGTATATAGTATCATAAAAATAGGTGTCACTACTCCTAATCAAATATGAAAATGTAGGACATAAAAAAATTTCCTTCTAGAAAAAACCCATCATTGATTTATTCTATTATTATGTACACTAAAATTAGGAATTTAGATAGTTGTCACTTTAATAAGGGATAGAATTCATTTCTATTTGTCTCTTTATAATAATCCTTGCCAAACTTAAAGTTAATTTTTACTTGTCAAACTTGAAATAAGATAGTAAGGACTTTTGAAAATGCTACTAAATGCAATGGATACAATTCTCCTATTGTATACTATTTTTATGGTTATATACCAAAATGCTATGTATATTCTATAGAATATGGCTATAGAGATCAATTTAACAAAAAATGATTATTATGACAACCACTAGAAAGCTTGTGATTTTTAAAATTTCTTTTATAATTTGAAATTTTATAAATCTCATTAGTAGAATTTCAATTTTTATTCAACTTAATTGCAAAGATTATTCAACTTTTAATTGAAGAAATAAAATTTTAAAAATCCTATAATCCATGAAATTTATTGACCATACCTTATCCAGATGTCTAGGTCTTCAAAAGATAATTTGGAAATAAATTTTGAAATTTAGAGAATTTCAAAAAAAATAAAAAATTGCATGTAGAAACGCACAATTTTCAAAGAAATGTTTCTATTTTTGGCATACACAAAATTTGATTTTCCAAATTTAATTAAATATTTAACATGAAATGCCAAACCTGCTAGTTAGGTACAATATTCATATCAAATCTAAAGAATACAAAAAAATAAGTATTCATGATAAAATCGTGATTTTCTTATAAGGCTTTATGTAAACATTTTTGCCAATAAATTTTCCAATAAAGAAATAAGAACAATTACACATATGGGACATATGGTTTACAATATAATTTTTCTTTTCTTGTCACCCAAATTATCATTTCTTTATCTCTTACATTACATTTTCCTACAACAAATAATGGCTCAAATGATTTCCTCATATAAAATTTGAATTTATGTGGTTTGGTAACCCACTATCAATGTTGGAAATGCCATCATACAATGGAATATAATAGTGTTTCATATAAAAAAGACTAATGTATGCATAAATCTCATCAAGTTAACACAATAGTTTTTTTTAAAGTGGAAATAGCTCATTGATTTTAGTTTTTTGACATATTGAAATTTTACATGTAAAACTTCCATTGATATGATTCTTCCTTGTCATCATGTCATCATAGCGGCGCAAACAAATTTTAAAAACTTGAAATCACACTCAATAATGAAATGCCTATGTCCACATATTTCATTTGAAGTAGTTGCATTGATACTGTTGAACCACAAAGAACACATAGAACAATGGTTATTTGAATAAAAAGAAAAGTAAATAAATAAATATATTAATTAAGAAAATTTAATGAAATATATTATAATAATATTGAGTTATTCTAATTTATTGAATTCCTCAATAAGCAACTTCAATGTTTACTTTGCATTGATCAACATGTCTTAAACTTCATTTTTGCTTCAATATATTCATTTAAATTGGATCTATATGGTATCTTTGGTGAACAATGTAGTTGGGCTAAGTATAGTTTCATGACTTTTTACCTTAAGTTTAAGTTTAAGAGAATCATGACACCTACAATACATCCAATCTCTAATCAATTATTGTGGGAAATATTCTGTCTTAAAATTGTAGGTAAAAGGTAGGGTTGGCACATCTTGTGTGAATATCATTATTAATTTTAAATTCAAAAATTCAAAAAATGAAATAGAAATGTTTTGTAAGACACATTTTTGTCCATGAAAGACAATTTTGACATCTATTTGAAGAAACACTTTCCTTCATCCCTGATCTGTAGCTAGAGTAATATTGTGTATGCAAAAAAAAATTCATTAAAGATTACAACCATCGCTTGTGATACGAATGCAAATGTGCATTGCAAATTATAGGTGACTCTTGTTTTGGAGTTTGTACACCTTTAACTCTAAAAGGACGTCGTGGACACTAAGGTAAATGTCTAAAGGATGACAAAGAATCCTTCTATGTAAGATAGAAGCTCAAATGTTCATCCTTGGAATTTTGAGTAAAAAAAGGGAGGTCTTGCACAATACTTTGAACTCCAATGAGTACTCTTCATAGTTTTTTAAGCAATTGATTTACATGGTATGAAAATGGATGATTTACATGGTGACAAGCCCATCCTTCTAGGATGAGAATCCCATGCACACTACAATGCGTGGCACACCATGAGAGTACTAGGCTCTTGGAATTACCAATATTTATACCGGCTTCAAAGTTAAAATGACCAATTTGTATGTGTGATGACTCTTATTATTAAAGCTTACAAGATGAACTGCTACTATTTCCATAACCTTTCACTGCAGGGGCTGGAGGTCCACATCCAATCTGCATTATTTAACATGCAATTTGTCATTTTTGCAAACCTTGCCATTGATTTATCAAATGATCCCCCCCCCCTTTATTTTTGTTTCTCCAACACTTACTTTTTCTCATCAATCAATATACAAGATCAAACTTTAGATTATTATTTGAATTGACACATAAATTAAGAGTAGGAATTTTCAATTTGATGGATATTTGGTTACTAACTGCTATCCACTATGATCTACTCATTAGAGAAAGTTTGGACTCTTCAGAGGGCTGCCAAGAAATGCTGGTAGGGACCCTCACTGTATTACATTTATTTTGCTTGAAGAATTTTTCCCCTATTTCTGCACTTTGTCACTTCCAAATGTCAGAGCATTCACTGTCAAGTACTATTAGTTAGGGTTGTGACAAGTGTTGTTTTGATATTTGAAAGCACCCCCAAAGCACCTCCCTCTGACAATTGTGGAATAAAAAACTGAAATGTACTTTTGGAACTCCCGATATTCACATAAGGTGAATCTTTGTTTTGTTAGAAAATTCCCTCTCTTGTGTAGCTTCAGTAGGCTCCAGAAATAGACTAGTTTGTCAAACCCTGGTAGTCCTCCGGAGAGTCCAAACTTTCTCTAAAGTCAAAAGAAACCCCATTAAATTAAAGGTATGTTCTCACCTGGTGTTAGGGATGATGTTTGCAATGTGAATCTAATCCTGAAGTAGGTCTAAATTCGTTCCTAAGACCCTCAGTAACAACACTTTTTAACACCAAGTGCAAAAATATCTTTAATAAGTTTTACATAATAAGCCATACTTGGTTACTTACAATGAGTCCCGGAGGCACCAACAAAGTGCTGATGCCTTGGATGGATTGTGAAAGTTTGGTGCTCAAATCTGGGTCACTGATGGTTGAGTACCCGTTGAGTCGGATCCCCCCTTTGGTGATGTTCAACTTGTGTCCCGTAAACGCCGTGGCCGAGACATAGTCCGTATTGACGGCCAAATTCTTCATTTCTTGGTACGATAAGGCCTTCCCGGGAATGATATGGTATTGCAACACACTGGTTGCAATTGTCCTCCCAGCTAGCGTCTCAACATTGGTGAATAAGCATGGATATTTCTGTGTAGAATTTCCACCAAGTGAACCAACCACTTGAAAATATTGGAAAGAGAAGAAACAACAACAACAACAATTTACAACTCTAATATCATGTCGCAAATTTCCCTGAAGAGAGCATTCAATGGATTTGTGGATTTTCACACTCTAAAATAGTCCATCAAAATCGTTTCTTTTTTGCATATTTTTGTTTCTTGAAGGGGTGTGCAATTGGGCACCATGGTGATACCAAAAAATGCAAAAAATTGCAATTGTGCATTATTTTGGGTTGAGGCAATACCAATTATGGCAAAATGTTGCATGATTTTTTGGGGTTACTTTGTAACCATAATACAGCTCTCAACTGTTTGCAACAAATATGCTAAATGATTGCATAATTTTCTCTTCTTCAAATTCCAACATTAGCCAGCATACAGCTCTCAACTGTTTGTAACAAAAATGCGAAATGATTGCATAATTTCCCCTTCTTCAAATTCTGTGTATGATTAGCCAGCACAATTTTTTTTTCCCAAAAGTTGGCAGTATTCACAATATTTTGTTGTAAAAAAAGTTATATACATAATGGAGTCCATGATCAATCAATGGTAGTGTTTGGTTTCTTATTTACAATACCTTGACAGCTTTGTTTTGAGGTGCAAAGAAGGTGAATGTTGCTGACGGTCCTTGAGCTGCTGGCCATGTTGCATTGAGAAGAGCTTGAAGGGTGTTGCCACTGCCTTGGTACCTTGCAGGTAAAACTGGAGGTATGCCCTGCCTCACAGCTTCTGCAACTTCGATGCATATCAATAGAATTACTACAATAATTGTACCTTTTATTATCACTGACCCGTGAAAATTTTCTGTGTAATTTGTCTTTGGTGGGCACCTCCAATCCCTAATCTTTTGATCTCCCATTTTCAAATTAATACAATACAATGAAATTATAATGATATTCAACCTTGGTTGAATTTTGATCGAGTTTAAAATTTGGATTAAGTAACGTAGCCGTTGTTTTGATTTCGTAATTATTTTGCACACAATCAAACAGATTGGAAACTTTGATGCCACTCACTCCCAGCAAAAAAATAAGTCCATAACGAGTCAAGGACTTTGTGCACCAGAACTAATGTAAGAACTTGTCTTCATTGTTTTTAGGGACATTGTATTGGGCTGCTATCAATTTCAATCTAAGTATAGGTGAAAAGATTTATTTTTCTTGATGATTGTGGCATTCATGAATGATAACACTTTTGATTTAACAGTCAATAGAAGAGTTGAATCATAACAAAGTACATAATATGAGTTGAATAGTAGGATTATAGGATCATGGGTTAATTAATGATGGTGGTATAAATAAGAGAGTAAAATTTCTAACTCATTGTAACTTCCATGATCAATTTTTTTTCATTAAAAATATCTATCGGCTTATTATTGATCATCTTATTATTATAGAATGAACTTGAATACCATTGATGACATTACTCTTAGGTTTACATATGTAGGATCTTTTGTCAATAAGGTGGAAATACTTAAAATTTTCAAAATAAGCAACTCAACAAAGTTGGAGGTGTCTTTTTTTAAAATCTTTTTCTGTAGTATTTGCAATTGAAAGTCATGAAATTTCATGAAGAAAAATATAATTTTTTTGGAGATGGGATGCAATTATTATGAATTTTCAAAGTAGGAGCTCCCTGAACCACTAAAATTGTCACATAACTTGGTCATAAAACTAGAATCTAGAGAATTAGCAATCACTAGTTGTACTGAATATGGGAATGGTTTTATTACACTATGGGGGACACTTTCAATAGGTGTCTATAAGTCAAGAATTGTACCCAAATGTTTTGGGGCATTTTCAACTCATGTGAATGATTATGGGATACGCTTATATGTGGGCAATGAACTCCTTGTGAAGCTTGTTGGGAAAAGAAACCTTGTGAAAAATGCAAGGATGTATTATTCGTAAGATTACAAAATTTTGAATTTTCATTTGGAACCATAAACTAGCTAATTATTCTTAAAAAAAGTTTGAAATTAAAAATTGATGGATGATGGTTGACTTTCAAGATTATTGTAGAAAATGAAAAATGCTCTTATTGGTTCAAAAATCATATCATTTGGGGCAAAGTACCTTGGTAATAGGACTTGTCCTTTGAGGGTTAATACAAAATTAACCACTTCTATGTAGGGGGGAGGTTTTCACATCTATCCAAGCAAGTAGAGAGAAAAAATTTAACCTTCTTGGAGATGGCTCCCAATCCACTAGAGCTTTTGGGAGGGCTTTTTGTTGCTAGATTGCACTAGGAAAAAAATTGGCTAAAAAATGGCAACAAATTGTAAAGTTTTTCGCCACAAAACTTCCATTTGAGAAAAATCTTGGATGAAATTGCCAAATTGTGGATGAAAACATAATTATAGACATGTGATATGTGCCAATGTAATATTTTCTATCCAATATGCGGATGAATGTTGAAATCTGGAGCACCATTAAAACATTTTATATCTCCACTTTAGCACTTCATATCATTGATATCATTATTGTCATTGGATAATATATCCATCATAGGATATTATTGTTGTTGATGTCAACAACATTCTGTTAGTAAAGTCAATTGAAGTCATAAAATACCGAATCTATAATTGTTTTGTCTTGCATGTGTCTTTTCAAGCTCCACAAGTTTAATACCTCATGATTTTTGAGTTGTATAGGTTTAAATTCTATTACATTTATCTATGATGAGATAGGTTGCCAATAGTCTTCAATTCCATTTCTTCTCATGGCTTTGAAGGATTGTTTCCAAATACTATTCCATCTTTAGCTCAACATCTTTAGTTTTCACCGGTAGTACAAAAAGTAGACCAATACATTTATAAATTACTTACATTCTATCTTTTGAAATTATTCAAGTGGTGCAAGGGTTCGAATAATACAAGAGTCCATTTCAAGAATTACATGGATTGTAAATGAATGTGATCTGATTAGTGTGAACATTTGGATGAGAATAGATTGAGTTTATATGAAACCAAATGAAATGAATAAAATTCTCTAGATGAAAGTTGGATGAAAAATGCACCCTTTGAGATAGTTTGAAAATAAAGTAGTCTATATTATGTTGATTTTATCAAAAATATTAATGACAATCATATGAATTTGCCTTTTATATTTATATAATTCCAAAATTAGGTCAAGTGAGTATTATTCTTGAGTTGCACATTGATTGAATAAACTTGATTAGTAATATCAATTTAGAATTTAGGAATGAAATTTTTTTTAATTTTTTTAATTTGGACATGTGTAAATTATGAATTTGTTAAAGTTCATGTATACATGTGTTAAGGGAGGCAACCCATTTCCAACCACTTAAGTGGTTACACATATCTGGAGGGCGAATTTCTTCAGTAGGAAAATTTTCCACTGTGAAGAAATAGAGTTAAGAAGGTTTCCATAATTTTTTAGATTTTTATTTCTCAAAACATAATTACTATGAGTTTTTGAGTGGAAGATTCCATTCCTCCTACTTTGGTCATGTAGACCTTCATGTTTCCCACAAGGGTTGGTTGCAAAATCCACCAAGGATTGAGAGTGTTGTAAAACAATCACAATGTGCCACAATTTCACAAGGAATTGTGCTATAATTAACCACTACCATCTCTTCCTACGTAGAAAGAGATTAGTCTATATTGCCAAAAGGGGGTGGTAATCAGGAATGGGTTGCCTCCCATAAACCCCAAAGATTTAGCAAAAAGAAGACTGTCGATTTGGAGTTTTTAGACAAAATATAATATATCTTGGAAAAGAATCTAGACAAAAGATCTTCATTTTTATAAGAATTCCATTTGTTTCCATTGTAATATAAACTAATTGATTTTATAGTGAAGCCGAAAAAATTATGAAGTATTGTGACTACGCTAACCACATCTTTAAAAAATAGATAGAAATTATAGTTTCTTAACATATACTAGTATGCCTCTACCCTTGTCACAACCAAAATTAATGTAAAAGTCTTTTTCTAATTTTTTTATTTTAAAAAACTTTAAAATACAATAACTTTCACATTGTAGATTGAAGCACCATAAAACAAAGCCCAGGCACCCTTCTTTGCAAAAAGTTGTCTAATAGTACCTAGCGTGCATATGGGGATGCACAATCCAAGAGATCTCATTATAATAAATAAAACAAAACAGCTTGACTGAAAGTATGGATGAATGTTCTTCACCTATTCAATGTAGTTCCCATGGAAAGTTCTTAAAAGCACTCATAATCCATGTGGTAGATGCAAGTTCAACTCTTTGGTGCACTTTAGACTAGAGACTTGAAGTTTTGAAAACAAATTTTTTGATAATGGAAGCTTCAAAAATTATGAAGACCAAAGATTGTACCTATACTCTTGAAATTTTAAGGCCAAAGGAGAGAATGATGAGGACAACTTTTTTGTTCTTTGCAGCAAAAAAGTGCACAAATTCGGAACATCCTACAATTATAGTCAAGCTAATCAAGAGAGATGGGCTTGGCTACAATTCTATATAGGACACTCTTGAACTAAAAGGCTCAATGCCAATTATTTTAAAATAATTCACATTAGAAGATGCCTTAGTTTAGAAAAAATATACTTAAATTGTTGATACACTAGTGTCCCCTCCTCTCACTCACACTACTATAGTTGCATAGCATGTCCATCGCATTTGTAGCAAATAATAATAATTTTTTAGAAAATTGAATTTACTTCTATGAAATTCGATCCTTGTTTTCCTTTGCCAAATAAACTATTTGAAAAATAATTTTCCAATAATTTCAACTCCTAATTCTAGAATATTTTTTGGATGAAATTGGTATTCAACCACAAAACATTCAAAAGTCATGACCTCCAAAGACCAACTATAAACCTTGAAGAATTTTCTCTATGACATCTAGCCTCAAGTTTAAGGTAAACCAACCTATGACAAACAAACGAGCAAACAAACCACCTAATGCAGACACCTAGAAAATTGACCCATTACAATCTTGCATCAACCTATGATAGAATTTTTGCAATAATGAAATTTGAGCTAATTAGGTTGAATTAGTGGCCATAATCAATGTCTTTGATGATGGTGAAGGAATTATTAGTGATTGCAATAGGAACTTCTACCTTTCTAGTGTGAATTCATCACAAGAAGTAATTTTTTTATTCCTTCTTGTCATGGCCACATGAGAAAATAATGTGGCCGTGTCAGGAAATATTGTAACTATTTTAGGTGGTAAGATAACCAATATGAGTACACTTCATGGTGGTTTTGGGGTAGTCTAGAGATTGTTTTGGGCCAATAGGGCAACACACTTCAAAAAATCATAAAAAATTCATACTTTGCCAAAAAAACAACTTTTGTTACTCTTTCCATTTGTCACATTTGTCTTTATACAAAAAAAAAATATTTTTTCAATAATGTCAATAAGGCAAAGTACATTGAATAGGGGTATTAAAGGGACCCATACTAGTTAATTGACATTTCACACTATATAAATATCTATCTTTATTGTACATCAATAGTTATTGAAGTGTCTGGTAGATGTACACCATGTTTCAAACATCTACAATTTTCTACAATCAATCCCTTTAATTTTCTGGTCTCCTTAATATCCCTATTCAGTGTAGTTATTTCGCTTGTCATAGGCTCGTTTACCTTAATCTAGTCTTAGGAGGAGCCATTCCCACCAAACGCTCCATTCATGTTACCCTCCTTCTTCTTAGACTAAAGAGAACCTTAGGAGCCCCCCCGCCATATTTATCAATTTGAGTCGGATTACGCAAAAAGGGTGAAATGTCTGGAATGCAGCATGGGGGCGGCCCCGTGAAGTAAGAGTAATAGGTACTCTCTACATAAAAAGAACATTCTGGAAACGAAAATCTACGTTTTCTCCAGATTTGGTAGATACTAGATCCGCTTGAGGTGTTTCTTTCGTGTTCGTCGTCTCTCTGAGTTCTTCGTCTCCCCCATTTCCCCAGTCTCCACCAGTGCGCAAGCTCTGTTCTGTTTTCAATCAACTGCGAGCTGCGGCTCGTGTGGTCTCCGTTGGAGCGTTTCCTGAAGCTCGCTCAGATGAATTTGCGACAAGAGTAGCGACATCACTGCAAATAACTCAAATGGAAGCAATCGCGAACGATTCCCGACTCTCGGCAATCCACAAGCTGAACTAAGTTGTCCATTTAGGGTTTCGCGAGGGTTTCCCGAGGGTTCGTAAGGAAATCCATTCGTGATGGCGGACTCCGGTGACGACGATGAGGAGGAGTACGAGGAGGAGGGCCAGGATGAATATGAGAAAGACGGTTTCATAGTTGATGAGGAAGAAGACGAAGATCCTGAAGAAGAACCGCAGGAAAGTAGCGACGAAGAGGTGAAGGCGAAGAAAAAGAAGCGCAAGAAGAGGTACGGGACTTTCGTGTGGTTTGGACGGAAATCATTGGGAGAGATGTAGCGGCCGGCTATTTGTTCTTTCTTCAATGAGGCTGTATTGTTTATGTTATCATCTTATCGATCGTATTCACCGCATTTTGTGTTTTTTTCGTCCCTGACTCGGTGACCTGCAGAGGGGAGGAGACCTATGAGCTTGACGAGGATGATTACGATCTGCTTCAAGAAGCGAACGTCACGGGATTTCATCGACCGCCTAAAGCAGTATGTTCTGTCTCGTGTAACAAAAAATTGCATTGGTCTGCAAGGGCGGTTTATTTTTTTGGATTTTTTTGGATTTTAAAGATTGACCAGTCTTCATGACTATTATAAGCTGCGTGGAGCAATTCGTCTAGTGTTTGAAAATTTTCGCTTGAAATTCACGATTCAGTAGGACTCTTGTTTCTCATGGACGCATGTGTCCTGGTCCTTATACAGGATGGGAAAACAAAATTTAAGCGACTGAAGAAAGGTGGAATTGGTGGAGAGAAAGGATCCGGGGGTATTGGTTTCTCGGACGAGGACGAGGAGGACGATGGAGGTGTTAGAAGAGGTCGCACAGCTGAAGAGGAGCTCAAAAGGTCTTTGTTCGGAGAAGATGATGGTATGTTCAGCAGTGGAAATGTTTTGGGTGAAATGTTGGTTCCAACTTTAAGTTGTCTTTCACAGGTTTTTATTCAGTCTGCTTCAAGGTGCATGTCTTTGGCGTTGAGTAAGGAAATTTTGTGACAGGGGCTGCGGCAGAGGACGTGGTGGAAGAGGAAGAATTGGATGAAGAAGAGGAACTGGGAGAAGAAGACGAGATGGCTGATTTCATTGTGGACGAAGAAGAAGTTGACGAACATGGCGAGCCTTCTAAGTATTGCCCGTTACACCTCACCTTCAGTTTGGATTTTCATATATGGTTCGTTGCTTGTATTGCATGCCCAGTCTTGTTGATCACGTTAGAGAACTCTGTTCATGTGTGCGGTCAGCTTGATACTTTCAACTTGAGTTTTTGTACTTATCTTCTGTGTTTTTAGACACAGGAAGAAGAAAGTTAAGAGGAAAGAATTTAGACAAGCTCCTGGAATAAATTCTCTAGCATTACAAGAAGCTCAAGAGATTTTTGGAGATGTGAGTTCTTTGCTGGAGGAGAGAAGAAGACGTGAGAGGGATACACTAGCTGGTCTCGATGACGAGGAAAGAGCTGAGGATGATGAGGATGACGATGATTACGGCCGTGGCCGAAAACCGCCACCTCAGAAGCTGTTGGAGAAGCAGTTTGAACCTAGTTTGCTAGAAGAGAAGTTCTTAACAGAAAGAGATGACCGTTTACGAGAAACAGACATTCCTGAAAGACTTCAAGTACGTGTTTCTATTTGCAGCTGTTTTTCTGCTTCATTGCTTTTGAAATATTTCTTTACTGGCAAGTGCATTCACCCACTGGGTGCGCTGATGTATTATTTAAGAGAATTTTTGGTGTGCCTCGGAGTTTTCCCTTGGTTCAGCGTTGATTTACTCTCCCGCATTTCTTCGCATATAAACCATCTGGAAATAGGTTTTGTTCGTCAGCTTTTAAGCTCACCTTTTTAATCTTGGACTGCAGATATTGGAAGAGACTGCTGGTACCTTGACTTCCTCAGACATGGAAATTAGACAAGCAGCTGAATGGATTTTTGACAGAGCCTTTGGTCACCTTGCAGTACCTGCCCGTCCTGAATTTGAGAACCTTGCCAACGACAGAGATTCCATTTCGAGACAAATTGCAAACGTCTTGCGTTTTGTACACGATGATAAATTCGAGGTATGCTATACTAAATGCGGACATTTATTTATGTGAATAGAATTTTTAAACTATCACGTTTCGAGAATTTGTTCTTAGTGTCCGCAGTATTAGCAGTTGGAATAGAAATGCGGGAGGACAGCAAGTGACTTCGGTGGTATCGGGATTCTTGACCTCTTTATGTTTTTACTACAGATTCCATTTATTGCAATGTATCGGCGGGAAGACTGCTTTGATCTTCTGAAAGAGCCGTCGGATGATCATGAAGACAAAGAAAGGCCTGTGATTCAACAATACGCGGTTCGCTTTCTTAATCTTTGATCAGTAACTGATATTTACATGTCCTGTATTGTATAGATTTGTAATTTCCCTGATGGTGTTTGTTTGGTTTATCATAAGTCTCAGTGTGTTGGGACTGTATACGGTAATCACTAGCCATTTGGAGGAAAATGGCAAGATTTAAGCTTTGATTGTGTTGCCAGTTCAAATTGCTTGCTTACTCGTTGATTTAATTGCGTGATACTATTGGTTACGATTGTTAGGATTCGGGGCGTGTCTGAACTTCCTTCATGTTCTCTTCCAGCTTTCTCGGGCTGATATGTGGATTTGTTGCAGGCACTCTGGGCAATTCAACAGTGGGACAAGAAGTGGCTGCTACTGCAGCGTCGGAAGACAGCGCTTCAGGCTGCTTATGACAAGCGTATTCCTGCAGATGTTAGAGACGACACCGAGAAAGAAGAGCTTGTTGATAAGATGCTCCGTGCACTTGCAGATGCCCAGTCTGATCAAGCTGTAGATGATTGTGATGCCAAGTTCAATCTCCACTTTCCTCCTGATGAGATTGAAGTTGTGGATGGTGGATTCAAGCGCCCCAAGAGACGGTCACTTTACAGTATCTGTCGTAAAGCAGATCTGGGTGCACTTGCGAAGGAATTTGGATTGGCGCCAGACCTCTTCGGAGAAAATCTGCTGGCCACATACAAGGTATGTACAAAGACCTCTTTTAATCTGGAGTTGTACGATTTTTATGAAGGATTGCCTTGTCTCTGAAATCTTCATGTAGTTTCTACTTGAGGGGCCTTCATTAATCGCAAACCTTACGGAGCGAAATTCAAGTATGGATTCTATGATTTCTTACAATACAGAGGTCTTTTAAGGGGTTGATCTCATTTGCTTTGATTTTTCTGAATACACTGAAGTCCTCAGACATATAAGTGCCCCAGAGAGAGAGAGAGATGCATGTCTTTAATGGGGGAGTTCTGTAATGTGCTCCAGCAGCAAGCGTTTTTCTGAAGGTTTTGTTCTTGCTATGCAGAGGCATGATGTTGAGGATAAACCTGTTTCACCAGATGAGCTTGCGGCCAGGTTTTGTGCATCGAATAGATCGGCAAATGAGTTTAGGGACCCTGGATCTGTGCTACGAGGTGCCAGGCACATGGTAAGTGTCCCTTTGGGTTTCGGTATTTATGTTGATAACCGGTAATGTAAGCTTCCCCGGCATCGGATATGGATGTCTAGCTGTTTGGGTACAGGTCCGTAAGTTTATCTTTTGGAGAAAGGTGTCTTTTTGGAAATTTTCACTATTCTGGTGAAATCGAACGAGCAACTCCTGCAACAATTGCAAATGGTAAGTTATACCGTATGGAACAGTCAGGCGCGGAATTCCTAACTTTCTTATATGTACTATCCAGGTTTCTGTGGAAATCAGTACAGAACCTGCAGTGCGTGAGCATGTTCGGGGTCTTTATTTAGAGAGGGCAGTGGTCAGCACACGACCGACGTCAGATGGGAACGATGCGATTGACACATTCCATGATTATGCGGGTGTGAAGTGGCTATTAAACAAGCCAATCATTGCTTTCAATGATGCCCAGTGGCTTCTTATTGAGAAAGCTGCTGAAGAGAAACTTCTGGAGGTCACAGTTAGCTTGCCGAAAGATCAAATTGCGTCCCTGATGCAAGATTGTGAGGCACTGTATTTGAGCGACGGTGTTAGCCTCACAGCGCAACAATGGAATGAACAAAGAAAGCAGATTTTACGGGATGCCGTAGTGGCGCTTTTGCTCCCAGCTATGGAAAAAGAGGCTCGGATGTTGCTGACCACAAGGGCGAAGCAATGGCTTTCATCGCAGTGTGGTTTGCAGCTATGGAATAAAGTTTCCGTTGCTCCATTTGTTCCTGAGAAGGCTAATGATCAGGATGAAAGGTGTGATGAAAGATTCTTCACTTTTCTCCTATTCTTCCCCTTGTGTCATCTACTTTTCTAGCAGTGTAATTTGATGCGCACTGGTGAATCCCAATCCTATCCTTATGAGCCAAGTAGTTGATTTTTCAGTATAAACTGGCCATGCCGAAGTATTGTTCTCCAAAGATCAGTACCGTTCGCTTCTCATCAGACTCTTTATTATCTGGTTCCTACCTGAATCTGAAATGTTGTTACTTATGATTATGATATTATGTTCATTATAATAGCTCCTCCTCCTCATTCTAGGAAGTGCTTAATGAACTTGTTGGGGACTTGATAACAGGATGGATGATGGCCCTTCACTACGGGTGCTAGCATGTTGTTGGGGCCCAGGCAACCCAGCAACTACTTTTGTGATGCTAGATACAGCTGGAGAAGTAATGAGCGTTTTGCACACTGGATACCTAAACATGAGGGCTTCAAGTCCTGAACAGAAAAAGAGAAAAGAAAATGACCAAAATCGCCTACTTCAATTTATGAGAGAGTACCAACCTCATGTTTGTGTCCTGGGTGCCGCAAACCTGCATTGTCGGCATTTAAGCAACACCATTTTTGAAGTAAGGATAGTCTATCTTCATTTTCAACTCTTCATTTGGAGATGCTTTCAGGATTTCTGTTGCTTCAAATATGCTTTCGAGTGGGTCGTAGGCTACAGTGGATCCTAATGCAAATTGACCCGAATTAAGAAAGCACCCGTCAGGGCGACTATTTGTGGGGGTGACGATGATTGACATATGATTTACTTTTGACTGATTTTTTTCGAACTTTATGTGTCCAGGTGATTTTTAAGGTAGTCGAGGAGCATCCTCGCGACTTAGCAGAAGGACTAGATATGATTAAAGTGGTTTATGGAGATGAGACTATTCCTTCATTGTACGAGAATTCAAGAGTTTCTCAGGAGCAGCTTCCCGGGCACCCAGGTTCTTATCTTCTCTTTTGATTACTTTAAAATTAATCACACATGGGAAGCTCGAGGCATGCAACTCGCGGCAGTTAATGACCTGACTGAATTTACTGGTTTTGCACCTTGGTCCGTCTCCTTTTTGCTTTGCCTGAACTCAACAGCTTGAGTCGTTTGACATATTTGTTTTTGATGCTATGTTTTTGATGATGTGAGAGGGACCCACTTGAACTAGGCTTGCCGAGTGGTGTCTGTTTACTAGAATCGTTACAACTTTCTTTTGTTTCTGTCACCATCTGTGTTATAAGTTTGGCAGGTACTTCTATATTTTTGTCAAGTGTCAGTTTTATTTTTTTGGTTTGGGTCTGATCTACAATTTTTCTCAACCGCACTGGGTGCAGTAGTCTCAATACATTACATGTATGTGTGCGGTTTGCAGGTATTGTGAGACGAGCAGTTGCCTTGGGTAGGTTTCTGCAAAATCCTGTGACTATGGTTGCTTCTTTATGTGGTCCTACGAAGGAAATTCTCTCGTTCAGGTTGCATCCAATGCAGAACTGCTTGACAAATGAGGAATTATATGAAGCCATAGAGCGTGTCATGGTTACTGTGATTAATCAGGTGAGCACCGTCCCTTTCTCTTGCAATTTGGTTTATCCTTTTTGGTAGGAGTTACTTACTGTGTCATATTTTGCAGTAGGGTTGATACATCAATTGTATCATCATTCTGCTTGCGAGGTCCATGTGACATCTTTCTTCGGATTGGATAAGTAGAAGTGCTCATCATTAAACCCGTCAGTTGCACTGATCCTTCACAATCATTGCCACCTTATTCATCCCCTTCACTCAGGACTTGTTTCATGCCCTGGTATGTTCAGGTTGGCATCGATATTAACCTGGCAGCTTCACATGATTGGATTTTCGGCCCTCTTCAATTTGTTGCCGGACTTGGCCCTCGAAAAGCCGGAGCTATCCAGAGAGCCATCCAAAGTGCTGGGCGTGTGGGGACTCGAAAAGATCTTTATGCTAGTATACGGGTTATGGACAAGAAGGTTTTCATTAACTCTGCCGGTTTCATCCGAGTACGAGGCAGCGGACAAGCAGCTTCAGGGATGCAGCATCTGGATCCACTTGATGATACTCGTATTCATCCTGAGTCTTATCAGGTATGTTTATAGTTAATCCAAGTGACCATTATCGTATCAGAGACACTTCTTGTATCATCATCACCCGTTTATGGCTGTGACGTCTAGTCCTGTCACCTGGACCATAAAATACTGGGGTACGATGTTTGTAACCGACAGACCTGGGTGCCAGTGCTTATTTGGTTCTGGAATTATTATTTTTAATTTGGCGCCCTCATTGTTATTTTCTTGCTTTGGATAGCTATTATGTAAAGGAGCGAATTATATAATATGTTGGTTGAACTCGATCAGACTGCAAAGAACATGGCTGAGGCTGCTTTCAAAGAAGAGGCTCAACAAAACGATGACGAAGTTGATGAGGATATGCTAGAGATGGCTGTCGAGCATGTTATGACAAATCCCTCGGTCCTAGACACCATGGATGTAGAGGAATATGCTCGTAGTGCACTCGCACGTGCACAAAGCAAGAAGATTCCTACACTCAGTTTGATAAAGTCGGAGCTTCAACACGGCTTCCGTGACTGGCGCAAACCTTATGCAGAGCCATCTGCAGAGGATCAGTTCTATATGCTATGTGGTGAAACCGAAGAAACATTGTCATGTGGTCGCATTGTGCATGCGACTGTGAGGAATGTGCAACAGAACCGTGTTATCTGTGTTTTGGAATCTGGGTTACTCGGTTTCATAGACAAGAAAGACCTTTCTGATGATCGCGACGTGGATCCCAGTGAGAAAGTTGAAGAAGGCAGCATCGTGACCTGTCGAGTGAAAGAAGTGAAGCTGGCCAAATTCTTAGTGGATTTGACCTGCAGGTAAGTCGCTCAGTCTCCACCTGATATCAATGTCGATACTACGTTTCTTAAGTTCTTTGGATACATTTGTTTAGAAAAATTGCTCATCGAGGTATTGAGTTTCTGAGAACTTATACTGGTTTAGGGTACTTCGCATGTTTAACGTGTTCACAACGCTCTCAGCTGCAGCTTTGGGCCTTCTTCAGGTTCATGTCTCATTGTCAGTAAAATGCTACCGGTCCCTACTAGCCTGTTCTTTGGAGTTGTCTTCTAACTTTTCCATTTTTTGCTTGCTGCAGAGGAAGTGATCTTAGAGGGAACCATTGGCGGCCTAGGGTGCAACCCGACCCGTACTTTTCACCAGACAACTCTTTCTTGCAGAACGAGCAAGATAAGGTTCGCAAAAAGAAGGAAGAGGAGAAAAAGAAGGCCTTCAAGCCTCGCATGATTGTTCACCCTTATTTTCAGAATGTCTCGGTTGATGATGCCATAAAGGTATGTTGTCCTTGTTACCACAATCCAGCAATTGTAATTGATCTTTGACTGACGGGCTTCTGAATGTGTGGGCGAATTCTATCCGGAAAGACTTTTGGCAATTTTGACCTTAGTTTTTGGTTTTGTGATTAGTTCCTACCGAGACAAGAAATGGATTTATACGTTCTGTTCCACTAACCTAATGAAGTGAAGACATCAAATTTGGAAGCTCATTGTGTGTGAACTTTCTGCAGGCACTTGCTGAGAAGGATGTGGGGGATTTCATAATTCGTCCCAGTAGCAGGGGTCCAACCCATCTCTCTATGACATTGAAAATCCACGATGATGTTTTCACACACATAGATATTGCTGAGGGGGGCAAGGAGAGTCGCGACCTCACAAGCTTTCTAAGCCTTGGCAAGACACTTACAATTGGAGAGGAGTCGTATGAGGATCTTGACGAGGTTTGTGACTTCTCTTCTTTCCTTCCGATGATCTTTTCAGTTTCTGCTCGTCTGAATCGTTAACCTGAAATGAAGTTGGATTCAGTCGTCGTGATCTTTCTGACCGTTTTTTGTGTCTGCTATGTCATATATAGGTTATTGCTAGATATGTTGAACCTCTAGTTGGCTATCTGCGTGAGATGCTGCGGTATCGAAAGTATAAGCAAGGGACCAAGATGGAAATTGATGATTTACTACGTGTTGAAAGAGCGTCAAATCCCAAACGCATTCCCTATTATTTCTCTGTTGCTCATGAACATCCTGGGGCGTTCATGCTCTCCTACATCCGGGCTGTGAATCCTCATCACGAGTACCTATCACTATCTTCAAAGGGCTTTCGCTATCGGAAGCACAACTTTGACAACATCGATAAGCTTGTGGCTTACTTCCAGAAACATTTCAACGATCCAATACCTGAGGCTCCGAGGAGAGCAGTGGCTGCTATGGTTCCTCCTCGAAGCCCAAGCAGCTATAGTGCAGGCAGTTATGGTTACAGCGCAGGCTCTCGGAGGCCTTCCGAGTCCGGTGCCTCCGGCTATGATTCTCGAAATAGCTGGGGGGGAGTGGGTGCGAATTCCAGGGGCAGTGGGCCTGGAGGCTGGAGACAGGACAATTCCTGGAACAGTGGTCGCGTAAGTGGAAGTTCGGGTTGGGACAAGGGTGGTGAGTCGCGTCCACCAAGTCAGCAGGTTGGGGGCAGCAGTAGCTGGGGTTCGGAGCCTTCCTCTGGGAACGGCTGGGATGCTAAGAGTGGAGGCTCTTCCAGGAGTAGGTGGGATAATCCTCCCCAACCGGGCGTCTCCTCTCACGGAGCTTCTCAGGGCGCTTCTCAAGGAACTTCTCAAGGAGTTTCTCAAGGAGTTTCTCAAGGAGTTTCTCAGGGAGGTGCCTGGGAAAGTGTCACCAACTCAGACTCAGCTGCAGCGGACCCATGGGCCGATGTGCCCTCTGACGGGCCCGCAACGTCTTCCGCATCTGGATGGGATTCGTTACCAGCCACTGGACCACGAGTTTTTTGAGCTGCCAAGTTCTCTAGAGGGCTTCTGAGAATTTGGTCTTGAAGCTCAACAATGGACCCGATAAACGACGTAGAAAACTGCAAGCCTAGTGAGTCAGGACGAATGGAGTATGTTTTGCAAGGCATGGCTGTTTGTCTCAATGGTAGTCAATTCCATATATTGCAGTAAATATTTGAAGACAGGTCAATGAGAGGAGCCTCCCTCCCGCTGGCCCTGTAAGTATTAGCAGTTCTGGTTTATACAAGACGGCTTTTCTATGCCAGTGTTACATCCACTGTCAATTTAATCCAACTCGTCTACGAAGCGTCTAATTTGCAGGGAATTGCCTCAGATGCTTATTCTCCATTTGGGTTGCGATAAGTTCTGCTTTGAGTTTTCGAAATCTCCGCCATGCCACCTCCAATTTCACAGGTTGCGTAATGGCAGCCCTTTGGACTTAAGAAGTGAACTTGTTCATTTCGTCATTATTTCGAATTGCTGTCTGTGTACTAAAGTCGGAATTGCGGGGAGTTTAAGGTTTCAGTGCAGTGAACTTCGAGTCGGTATTTTGCATTTTGTGGGGGCTTCACGCTGGGATGCATTCCCGGTTCGTGATTTGGTAGTCATTGCTGGCTTTGCTTCCGTTAACCCATTAAGGACTGGTCGAAATTGTGATCGAAATTGTGACTTTTTCATTGGTGGGGATAGTTCTACACTGAATTTGGACACGGACCAATGGGGACGGTTGTGGGGAATTGGTAACCAAGTGCATTGGGACAATTCGCAGAACAATCTGAGTTGGCATACAACTCCTCCCTCGCTAGCAGAAGCGGGGGGGAGGGCTCCAACAAACCCACCAAAGAATAAAATCTTTTCAAGTCCAGGAGCTGAACCACACCAGGAAAGCCAACACGCCTCTCATTGTGACCTCAATCTGGATGATGCTTCGATGCAAATCTCACAAACAAACCGAAGCTGTGAAGATCAGCAATCAAAGATCGAGGCTTCCAACCATGTAAGGCAGTCTGATCTTAAAGCGATCATTTAACCCCACTACCGAAGGTCTAAATAGCTCCAAAAACAACATTCCTTTTTAAGAGTTACAAATATAAATTTAACTTAGTTGCAGAGATCTCAACCGTATGAACCGTACGATCTCGTATTGCACTTGTTGTAGATGGCGTGCATCAAATTTGGTGTCATTTGACCACATAGATTTCAAGATTATAACGTTTAGTGTTGAAAAAGGATGCTGAAATTTTCCCAAAAACACAATTCAAGGCGAAATTCGATTTCTAAATCTTCTCAAATGAAGAAACTTGAAACTATAAAGTGATTCAAAATCAGCATACAAACACATTGATGAAAAAAATTTCATTGAATTGACTCATTGTGTCTCCAATATGGCTTTGAAATGTCAAAAAATAGCAAGAAAAGTTGCAAAAAACACATCAAAGAGTGAACCTCCTACTAAAATGCTTCTCAGTCACTCATAACTTCTTGGATTGATATGAAATTTTAGCCAAACAAACTAGGCTAGTGTATGCAACTTTTCCAAAAAAATTATTGAAAAAAAACGTTGTATGAAGAAGAAACAAGCCGCCGAAGTTCACTATAGTCCAAAAATGTCAAGATTTTGAACTTCGAATTGCTCTCAGACATTCAAAACAACCTGGATTGATATAAAAATTCTACCACAATAACTATACTCCAAGGGGAACATAATCCAACAAATGTTATTGAAAAAAAACTTTGTATGAAGGAGATACAAGCCCCGAAGTTGCAGCCATCAAATGGAGTTTGGAGAACTAAAATTGAACCTATGAACTTTGATTGGCTTTCAAAAATTCAGCAAATCTTGGATTGATCTGAAAATTTTACCACACAAACTAGAAGAGAGCGCAAATTCTCCAACAAGTTTTATTGAATTTGGACATCAAATGCAAAAGTTAGAGCACTTTGAATTTTACTTGAGGACACTTTTCATTCCATTTAGCGGTGGGGGGTTAAGGGCTGGTCCACTTTTTTCATGGGCTTTTGTGGACGAAAATATTTTTGGTTTATTTTTCAGAGAATGAAAAATACATGTGATTTAGAGCACAAGTGGTTTCGTATTTTTCCAAGTCCTTTTGAATTTAAAAATATTTCTATCCTAGGCACCTATTTATGATAGTAGATTTGGCAAAAAGCATACACATGTAGTTTATAATGAGAGATGGGAAAACCAAAAACAAACATGCGGATTTGCAATAAATAACAAACCATATTCTTAAATGCGACCATGCTTGTGTGAAATTCAATTTACAAATTTTTCATTCATGAGAAAGTAGTTGGCCCACTAAAGTTGGTTTGTTTAAATCAATATAATTTCAAAAATATCCACTTATGAGTGCATTTAAAATTGGATTGAATCACATGCGTGAACCATCTATATTCAAACCTTAAAACGATCTCTTATAGATTTTAATGTGCACAGTTTTTATCCTTAATTCATTCATTAAGTATGAACTAATGGTTTAAGGACCAATAAATGTCCATTTTGGGCTGAAATCTAGGGTTGATTTAAGAGTAGACTACTATAAATTTGTATATGTTGCCAAGAACACAATACTCCAAAGCTTGACCCTTCTTATTCCAGCTCCTAGACAAGGAGAAACACCTCAGCTACATACTACACATATTACATAGCGGTGTTACCAACCACTCCAACTAGCCATCATCTCCTACAAAAGCCACTCCTAATTCTTAGTAGCAAATCATCATGATTGTGCTTACAATGGAGGTCATATGCAACTAACTTGCTCAAGCTGTTCAAACATTTTATTTCCAATCAAAAGATTTCTCAACAAAACTTACCTTCTTCATTGGGACAATCCCAATGCACCAAATGCCGATGATGGTCTCCACTTTTGTAAGAGCATCCGCAACGGATTGATTCTACAAGTCAAGTCAGAGGAAGCTAGAGCGGGGCCACCAGTTTGCAAGAGTATCAAAAAGGAGTAGCCTCAATTCTATCTCGATTGCTTTGGAAATACGCTAGATTGCTTAAGAAATTTATAGGAATGCTTGGTAAATTCGATTGGTGCCTATGGGCACACACAATGAGGAATGAAATTGAGGTCAAATGATCAATAGATAGTCCATAGAAAGTATGTGCAAGTTCTTTTTATCGTTGATGTAGTAGGCTATTTCAAGGACTGATTGATTTTACCATCACAATGTGTCTTATGTACAATTAAACATAGACCGAAAGCACAGGGAGTAGTAGGGGCTGGTTGGTCAACCTAAATCTGCTCATTCATGCATAGGAAACCGTAGACTACAACAAAGTCAACATAATTGGAAGAAAACAATGAAAACATAACCTCCGTGGTCCCATAATCCCATTTGAGTACAAATGTTGGTCTCTCACTCGATGAGAGGCACCATTGCATGGAAATAATGCAGGGTTGCTTTAGTGATAAGTTAGAAAGCCCTTTGTTTAAGCATTCAACTCTTGAGGTTATGTCTAGTAAATAAATGTGAAAATAGAGTTTCGTTATGAGAAATAACATTCCTCATAATGGCGGCTGGGCACGATATACTATTTCTCGTAATGAGACTCAACTTTCACATTACTTAGTCTGTGGCAAACACCTGGCAATGATCTCATTTGATGCACAACAACATTGTTTCTGGAAACATTATGCAGCATTTTCAAGCTCAATTGGACTAAGACTTCAACAACGAACTACCCGTAGTAAAAGAACACGCTATTTAAAAATTAACAAACACAATATAGCAATAGCAAGAGACATGCACCAAGCATTGATCCACAAGCAATGACAATCCAGAATTAGAAGAAAACTCCTGTAACTGAAATGAAGCAAGTGCATCTACCGTGCTTTAGAATGTTAGCAAACATAAGAAGCATTCAGAAAATGGTCTTCCTCACATCTTGCTCCCCAAATTGCAATATTCGGACTTGTATAACTTTTCTATTCTAATGAACAGAAAATCATAAGCTAAACACACCGTCTAATTTCCAAGGTGGCATACCTAAACTGATATGTGAGAGGCTAATCAAGAGCCATGCAGAGGTGATTCTACTTACAGAAATGGAGGCATTGTCCAGAATGAGGTAAAGTGCACCAAATGGTAACTCTCGAATCAACAAAAATGATAACTTTTGAAATTTGCAGCGAAAACAACACTCACGAGGTTCGTTGACAAACTAGATCATATATGCAATCCAACGATGTGGAAGCTTCTTATCGCATCTGTATTGTTCGATACGAGGGACCAACTAATTGGATCGTCACTGCGTGTCCTAAGCACAATACAACACATACATAAAGCTCTCGGAAGAACAGGGATTCACTGCTCAATGTGTGTTCCTAGAACTCCTTGCAAGGAAATCCGTAAAACACCAACAAAGATGTAACGTAGAGGTCCTATTGACCACACACGTAACGTTTGAGCTCTTCCCCTGTAACAATGGGCTTATTTTCGGTCAAATTCGGCTCAAGGATTCTCTCTCAAGCTGAGACTTGGCTGCCAAAAACAGCATGGCCAACTTTTGCAACTACAGTTGTCCAGTGCTAGGTATTAAATTATATTGATAACAAAGACTCTGATACACGCTCATACTTTGGTGATTGAATAACAAAAACATATATTATGAAGGAGACAGGTACAAGTATATATACAAGATTATTCAATCTAAATATGGCAAGGTGGATGAACAAATATGTTTGTCAACAACACTCCTCTGCACCGAGATAACCCTAGCAATCGGAATGATATAGTTTTGAAAATACAGGAACCAGTTCTATCTAAGAGTCATTTGAGCTTTCACAAGCAAGATCAATCTTCAACAATGTCTATGGTGAGACTTTGTGACTTCCCTCGATAGATTCTTCAAGCGAAACTTAGAAGTGTAAGATGAAGCTCATAAGTGTATTTGTCGATTTCTTGCAGTTGGAGTTGTTCTTGTTGGCAATTTTCTTGGTTCTTCTTCAACGGCTCTTTGATTGGTGTCTCAAAGTTTTCCTTTGATTTCCACATCGAGGTCAACAAAATGTTATGTTAGCTGGATGAACTCAAACTGACAATGTGGTTCCTACTCGAGCTATTGGTGTTCGTAAATTCTATGGTGAGAGGCAAGGTTTTAAACCAAGGCTATACTATACATGGGCTGACTATGATCGAGAGGTGAAAGTATATAGTGGTGCAGAGTATCGTAGCTTTCGTTCACAGGAGGAAGTTGAAAGTTACTTAGAGAGATAGCTAATCCTTCTCTAGATTGAGGAGTTTATACTTGTAATGCCCATTTTCTCTCTAAGCTTTAAGAATCGTTGTTTGCCTAATGGTTTCGTAAAGATATCTACTATTTGGTCTTGTGTTTGTATGTACAAAGTTTCCACTGTCCCAGCAACTACATTTTCTTTGATGAAGTGAAGCCACAACTCTATGTGCTTGAGCTGCTCGTGGTATACTAGGTTTTTTTGCAGCTTTCAGGGTGCTTTGATTGTCACAAAAAATCGGAATTGGATCTGGTGATATGCCTTGAATTTTCACTGATAATGTTCACAACCAAATCGCTTCTTTGATTCCGTCTATTAAAGCTTTCGCCTCCGCGTTTGTAGAGGAAACTACAACAGTATCTTGTTTCTTCGAGAACCACGAGATGGGACCACCTACTAATGTGAATATCCAACCTGTTATAGATTTTCTATCAGTTTTTGAGTTTCCCCAATCAACATCAGTGTAGCCTGTCATAGATGTGTTGTGGTCTTTGCGATATGTTATACCATAATCAAGAGTTCCCTTAATATATCGCAATAGGTGATTTGCAGCCTCTAAGTGCGGCAATCTTGGGTCGTGCATGAATCTGTTAAGCACACCCATAGCATAAAGGATTTCTAGTTTGGTATTTACCAAATAGATGAGCATGCCGACTAGTCTCTGGAATCTCTTTGCATCGACCCTTGGTGAATTTTCTTCAGTACCAAGATGTAATCCTTCTGTCATCGGGACTACAACAGGTGTGCATGAGGTCATATCAAATTCCTCAAGAATTTGTAATGCGTATGATTTTTGTGAGAGAAAGATTCCAATGTCTGATCTCATGAATTCGACACCTAAATAATATCTAATGTTGCCAAGATTAGTCATCTCGAAATTGTGCATAAGGCTTTGTTTCAAGGCTTGAATTCCAACATTGTCTGATCTTGTTAGAAGAAGATCATCCACATAGAGAATAAGGATAATAATCCCGTTGATGTTGGTAATATAAAATAGACTGTAGTCGGCCTCAGTGTGCGATAATCCTTGTTTCAACAGGAAACCATTTATTTTCTCAAACCAAGTACGTGATGATTGTTTCAAGCCATAAAGTGATTTCTTCAATTTGCAGACTTTGTTGAATGTTGATCTGTTTCTGAATCCTTCAGGAACCTCCGTATATACAATTTCTTTTAGATCACCATTCAAGGAAGTTGTCACCACATCTAGATGTACTAGAATCCAATCGTTATTTGCTGCAAGTGCCACAACCATGCGTACAACCTTACATTTTGCTACAGGTGCAAATACCTCATCATAGTCAATTCCCTTTGTTTGTTGAAAACCTTGTGCGACTAAACGAGCTTTAAGCTTGGATGGGGGACCATCAGCTCCCATTTTTGTTTTATAAAGCCATCTAGCGATTACAGATATAATGCCTGGTGGTAGATCGCAAATCTCCCATGTGCAATTTTTTAGCAAGGATTTTCGTTCAGATTGCATTGCGGCTTGCCAATCTAGGTGTGAATTTGCCTTTGCAAAGGAAATTGGTTCAGAAGGTTCTTCAAGAACTCCAAAAAAGTAGTTTAATTCTATAGGATCATTGAGCTGTATATGCTCCGTAGAAGGTGGAAAGATATGCTCTAAAGTAGTTGGCTCTATAAGGTAAGTGTAGCTGTCTTTCAGTTTGCTTGATGGTTGTCTGACACGAGTAGAAGGTGGGCGAGTTATAGGAACCTGCGATGATTCGTTAGACAACATCGGCGTTTCTATAGGAGTATCTAAAATTGGAACAATAGTTGGCAATTTATCTATTGACAGGACTTGTGGTGTGATTGACGATTCTATTGTTGGCAATGGTGATTCTATTGGATGATCGTGTTGGGCTGTAGGGATTGTCATGGATAAAGATAAAAGTACCATAGGTTTGCTACCAACTATATTTGTCTCGTCAAATTTGACATTACGTGACAAGACTATTTTCTACTCGTTTGGGATCCAAACTCAGAAACCTTTAGTTTGTTCATTGTATCCTACGAATAATTCAACTTTGGATTTGGCCTCCACTTTGTCATATAGGTCCTTTTCTATCCAAACATAGACTTTTGATCCGAAAACTCGTAAGAAAGAAATATTAGGAAGTTTTTTGAAGAGGCACTGAAAAGGTGATACTTGGGAATTTGCTAATGTGGGATATCGATTGATGAGGAATACGGCTGTATTAATGGCCTCCGTCCATAAATAACGTGGGGTTGTCGCGTAGATTGTCATGCTTCGTGCCATTTCCAGCAGCTTTCTTTTAGTTCTTTTTGCCACGCCATTCTGCTCCAAGGTGTGTGTGTTCGCGAATTGGTGTTGGATTCCAGCCTCGTTGCAAAGATTTATAAAGTCTGATGAGAGAAACTCGCCGCCTCTATTGCTCCTAATCTTTCGGATGAACTATCGCATTTGGAGTTCAATCATATTTTTGAAAAATTTGAATTGTTCAAATGCATCAGATTTTTTGCATAGGAATTTTACCCAAGTGTATCTGCTGTAATCATCCATGATTACCATAAAGTACTTTGATCCACCAAGTGATGGTACTGGTAATGGTCCACATAAGTCCATATGTATCAATTCGAGTGGCTCTGATGCTCGTGACGTGCTTTGTCGTGGAAAACTCTCTCTATCTTGCTTACCAGCTTGACATTGATTGCACACTTCATGATACCTAGGAATATAAGGTATCCCTAAGGCCATCTTTTTTGCTGAAATTTCATGCAATCGATCATAACTCATGTGTCCCAACCTGCAATGCCACAACCTTGCAGTATCTATATCTTTTGGCATCAAGTTGGCTGATACTTCTAAATTCAGTACTGAAAGTTTGTATAAGCCTTTTTTTTTATTTCGCAAGCCTTCGACTACTATTCTTTTGTTACCTCAGCTATATAATACTCATTTCTGGTCATTGAAGCAAGCTATAATGCCTTTGTTTGTTAAGGATCTAATTGACAACAAATTTTTGGAAAGACCCGGAACATAAAGAACACTAGATACATCTTTTATTTCCCTTGAAGGCAAAGTAAAGTGACCAAATCCTCTTCCCAAAATCTGATGACTTTGGCCACTAGCAGTCTTGACATTTCCATCAAACTTGTCTAGATTTGTGAAATTTTCACAATCACCACTCACATGTTGTGTGGCTCCAAAATCTAAGTACCACCCAGAGTCTGAATCTTGGATGGAGAGGGACGATATAGCAGCTTCAAACATATCAAAATTTTGAGCATCTTGTTGTTCAACTCCCTTAGGGACATCACTAGAATCTAAATTCGGCCAAGAGTCTTCCTACACAATATTTGCTGAAAAGGTCTTGATTTCTAGTTTCAAACGTCTATCTGCCTCTAATTTTTAGATGTCTACTAGTCGTTTTGGACACATATCCTTGTGATGCCCGGGTTGACTACAATAGAAGCATCACATTTGACGGTTTGGAAAACCTCCAGAGAAGTTTGAGGTACCTTGTATGCCGCTTGGAAATTGTCAACTTGATTGTCCACTGGGAATGCAATTGATCTGATTATTGAATTGCTAATTTTGACCGCCTCAAAAATAAAGCACCTTTGGTTCCACCGTAGTCTTCCCTGTCTTAGATTGGCGCCTGCTCTCTTCCAACATGAATCTTGTTTGAAGCTGCTCTAGTGTCAGAAACTTGCTGGCACTAGTGAAGTTTTGGAGAAAGTAGTCGTAGCTATCTGGGAGAGCTTTCATGACTATTTGAACAAGATCGGCATCATCTATCTTAATGTTGATTGCAAATAGTTGCGCGAGGTTCTAACGATATTGTGAGAAATACGATTCTACACCAACTATTTCGGAGAATGATAGGAGTGCTAATCTGTTCTTAAGTTCAAATTTTCTGCTGTCGTTGTCTACCTCAAATGACTGACACAAGAAATTCCACAATGGTCGTGGTTCTTGATACTCGGTAAGTTGTGCCAAAAGAGCAAGTTTGATGGACATGCTGATGATGTACATCAAACGTTTTGCCTTGTCACTATTGGACTCTTCCTCTTTTGGATCTACTGTTGTTGTAAAGGACCTACTGGGCTGATCTACTAGGAAGGACCACAATTTTTTTTTTTCGCTATTCGTGTAACCATGTATTTCTACAAGTGGAAATTCGAGGATCTAGTAAGTTTGGCCTCATCAGGTATGATATTGTCTTTCGACATGACTGTAAGTGACACACACAAGAATGCTATCGAAAAGAGGATGTAAGTATCACAAGTGCACAAGAGAATGAAAGAGAAAGTAAAAAATTCTAGGGAAGAGCTACAAAGAGATATCAAATAGTCGTAAGCTAAGATTGGAAGTTAGAAGATCATAAGTCAAAAGATCACAAGCTCTGATACCATGTTAAACTATATTGATAACAAAGACTCTGATACACGCTCATACTTTGGTGACTGAATAACAAAAACATATATTATGAAGGAGACAGGTACAAGTATATATATAAGATTATTCAGTCTAAATATGGAGAGGTGGATGAACAGATATGTTTGTCAACAACACTAGGCTCTATATTGGTGTATGGGACTTATACCTTTACACTTCTAAGAAAATGATGAGAATTTCGCAGACACACGGCGTACAAATCGTCTTCATCTCCACCTGGATTAATTGCAAATTCTCGGGAGGTAATTGAACAAGGAGGGAGGAAGCCAAGTAGTCTAAACCCTAACCAAACTCAAAAATCAGGCATTCATTCTCCCAATCAATGCAAACACAAGTGGCCACAACCCGCGAGAAAAGAAAACGCAATCTAGTACTATTTGGTAGGGCTCCCAATCAATGAGGAAGCAAGTAGAATCCTCGACCCTTGTTCATGAATTCATGAAACCCATGCAAGCAACAGAAAGAGAAAGGGTAGAAACTCACCTAGTCCTTGCCCTCATTCGATCCTCCGCAGTCTCACAACACGCCCAAACTGTGTCCATTTATTAGCTAATAATTCATTTGAGGAGGTTAGACATCTTGAAGTATTTTCATTCAATTTTCCTTGAAAGAAAAATGGAATTATCACATAATCCAAATTGTCTTTTCATATTTTTTGGAGTTTCACATCGTTCATACTAAAACCTTGGGATGTTTTTCAGAGGTTGATTAGGACCCCAACGATGGGTTCCTTCCCCATCGATCCCTCTTCCAAAGCTGTAAGCTGTGATTACGCATCCTGTGCAACCTTCCATGAGTCCATTTTGTATCTCCATATATTCTCACACTAATTCTAACAATAAACGAAAAAAATTCACCACATATTGCAATTAAACTCATACAAGAACAGCTTGAACAGATAACTCTGATGCTCAATGCCGTTCATCTATAACATTAGCTGCAAGCAAAGTTCCCTAAGAGGAGTTCACAACATGAAACCACACACTACCACAACAAAAGGATCTAAGCTATATTCCAAAACAAAGAGAGCTCAAACACTATCCCAAGCCATCCTGCACTGCCTTCTCCAACTGCTCCAATGTTTCTAGCTGTCCTTTCCCTTGAACACCACTCATCCAAAAATTATTCTTTAGATTATGAAAAGAGGCTTATACAAGAAAAAACATGTCAAAGCTAAGAAAAAACGAACTCCAACATATCGTGCACCAAATAAGCAACAATAACAATATTAAAAAAATCAGGCATAAGGGTATAACTAATCAAATTTTTTTTTGTTGAAAGTCAAGGATAAGCTTGCCGAAACAAATCATTCCAAGATTGTTACTCAACAACAGTGAAATCAAGTGCACCAGCTGCAAGATTTGGTGGCACTATGTCAAAAACTTTTTCTACTAAGAGTTGCAAAGGTGGCCCCATGTACACATGTCCTTCTCTCAATACAATTCTTTGGACACATCTGACAAAAGGGGAATATGGAACAGTTGTGCAGTGCGGACGTTGGAAATTGATCACCTCCCACCGCTGAATTTCAATCTGCCTTCAAACCCTATCAATGTGAATGACAAGCACAATTTTGGTTTGGAATTGACTCCATGTAAGCCAAAAACGTGCATCATTCCTCAACTGGGCAAGTGAATTAGAAAACCCCACTTTATACGTGAGGCTTGGCCAATCATTAGTAGCTGGACGATTCCTCGGGGTTTGAAGGACTAATTTGTCTCCTTTTGTCTCTTTCTGTTTCCAAATGTCGCGGATCTCGTACAACGGATCTCATCTTTAAGCCCCAAATCCCTCAAATTGTTGGCAAAGATAAGAAGAAGACGAATGGATATGTTCGCATGACCAACACCAACCATAAACTTGACTATGAGAATCTCTTCTCTCGCATCATAAAGGCAACACATTTTTGGCATTGACCTTCGAACCCTACAATTCAAGGATCCATTAGCAAAGTCCTGCTCACGATTGAGACAACACCTCTGAAAGGCCTTAGTTTTGGTGAAGTTGAACTGTAAGGTAACAACCCCATAATTCTCCTGAAGTGATTCTTCATCCTCACAAAAGATGTTTGAAGAATCATATTCCCTATGGTATAAAGCCATGAGTATGAACTTAGCTACCTTGCCCTACCTTAAACACACAACACCAAACTAATCAATCAATCGCACATTACTCTTCAAATTCAACCTCTTTTGTCAAAACGCTACCAAAACCCCATCAAAACCCTACCACAAACACAAATGAAGAGCCTGCGCTCGTTGTTACAATAAACAATTTCTTGCCTCTAATATGCATGCCAACACCACAAAACAAAATCAATCCAAGAAACCTGATGGACCTACAAAAAGCACACACCAACCCAAGGTGCGCCTGAGAGAACACAACCAAAATACACTTTGCCGATGGCAGGGAGCTAAAAAATCCTAACGACCAACAAGGTCGAGAATGACTTGAGGGAGACGATGTGAACCTATTTGGGTGACATGCGGGGTGAAGCACGCTTTTTCCTTTTAGGGGAGTGGGCTTTTTCTTTTAGGGATGCATAATAAGCAGAACTCATCCATCTTCATTTCCTTAAACTTTCGTTGACTATCATCCAACGATATTGTTTCTTGTTTGTTTCTCGTTGGCTCCTTGCCGTCTCTCTCCACCTCTAAAGTCTGAAGTCAAGTGGGACGACTCACTCACATCAGCTCGGTCTATTGATTCCAAAACGCATAACATTTGCAACTGCTCAAGATCTCCAGTCGTGGAATTTCTGAGCGATCCCAACAAAGTAGCGCGGGAGTTGTTACACAATCTAGTACAACATTACGAGCTACGATTGCACATGGAAGTTTAAGAATTAGTTTTTATCCTGTTGCAATGGGTATTTGGAGTGGAGCAGTGGTGAGAGTATGTGAGGCTGCGCACCAGTTTGCTGCACGAAGCTTCACTGCACTTGTTGTGCATAACTGTCACATTTTGTTAAGCCCATCCATAGATTACTAGCACTATTGTTTTTGTGCCTTGGGGTGGTCTCTTTGTCGTGGTGGTCATATGTGATTGTTGGGGAATAGATTCTTGTAATCAGTCTGCTTCGTTGAAGTTGGAGTATTCCCCAATGAGTTGAAGCATCAATTGTTGTCGCCTTGACACATGTGAGTAAGTTCCACATTTTTTTCATTAGGGTGGGGAAATCGTGAACTAGTTGTGGTTGAATTGGGCGAGTTGGCTATACATTGCCATGCGATTCCATTTTGAGAGCCTTCTACCATCAGTGATGGGAGGTCGCTGCATTTTGTGGTTCTACACATGGAGACAATGTGGAGATTTTTCTTTGTGGTCTTTGCAGGGATTATTTAATCAGCAAATGTGGTAGCATTTGCTTGAAATTGGGTGCAAGTCTAGGATTTCGCATTCTGTACTACTAGTTGTAGATAATTGTAGATGGCAGTGTTGAGCAACTAATTCAAAAGGGGGCGTGGTGGCACACAACCAAATTTCCTCCTTTTTATTTCGACCATGTATCTAGTGCGTGGTTGTGTGCATCATGGGATCAACCCCTTCAATTGTGCGTAGTAGTTGATGTGAGCCTCTTTGGAGGTTTGTGTATTCTCTTGCAGATTATTGCATCTTACCCCTCCCTTGACATTTGTGGTCAGTTTCTTCCATTTTGTACACAATGAAGCAACCACTGAGGTTCACTTGAACCCGTTGACAGGGCATTCGCAGAGGTACGAGCAATTCTTGTGGAACTCCAACTTGGCATTCCCTGGAGTTCGAGATTTTTCTCTTAGCCATCATGGCGTTGAAGGATAAGACACGTGGTCCTGTAAGCACAAGAAAGAATTCCTCCAAAAGAAATACAATCCAGAAACGTAGCTAAGCCGGCACATACACAGTTCCAGACATACTTGACACAAATGCTTTATAAAATCTGCACTGGAACAAATTTTATGGCACAAATTGCAGTGCGAAACATAAAAGTGGGTATGGCACTTCCATCGGTACAATCAGATCTGTGAAAGTCCTTCATATTCTTTAGTTATTATCATTTACCCCATTTGCTGTGAAAATGCCCTCGCCCGGCCCCCCCTATCGACCACAGACATTAATGGGTTAAAACTGGGCTTTGAGTTCTCAGGACAGATTTTCAAAGAAGATTTTCGCAGTCTGGATCACAGAATTAATGCGACGCATCGAAGGTCGTGTTTCAGGGCAAATTAAGATTCAGGGACTCTGGGTGTGCAAGGAAAAGTAGCTCGAATGGTTCTTCACTGACCTTTTCTCCCTGTGGTTGCACAGGACCATGAAGAAACTGATGCAACCCCACTTCAAACTTTTGAATTTTTCTTATAAATTGGAAAACTGGAATCATTTTGCGCAATTTTGATCAGAACGCACTTTCTTGTTTTGATTAAAAAAAATTCTACGAATTTTTCAAAAAGAATTGACACATTTCTTACCTGTGAACAATGTGCTACATACTGAGTAGAAATGATGGAAATCCTCTCTAGAATCATGTGCTTAAAAAAACCCATGATTTTTCAGGCCGTTTCAATTCATAGAAATAATAATCACTGAAGTTCTAAATCCAAAATGAGTACAAAACTTGCAGTAACTGAATTATACATTATTTTTTTTTCTTAGAACACTCAAATAAAACACAAAAATCAGCACTGATAATATGCTCAAGTCTCTAGAATTCTAGATCCCTAATGGGTACTAGCTATCCGTAGTGGAAACAAGTTTCACTGATATTGGTCAAATGTGTCAAATTAGTCAGACCATTGTCAATCTAGTGATCTGGTGCATCAATAGAAGCTCCCCTAATGTCCACCAAGTCTTTTAGGAAAAACTCATCAGTCTCCAAAGTTGCTCCTGAACTAGTTACTTGATCCTGAAGCAGCACCTTTTAGGGTCAAGTATTTTTGTAATGTATTGTACAGTAGAACTTCCATAAGCTAATAGCCCAGGGACTAGAGAAGAATATTACATTATAGAGGTTATTGCTTTAGGGAGGGGTTGCAGCATTCATGACGTTTGAGGATATTTTTACTGGGCTATAATTGTGTGACTCTCTTAGACTGAATTCATGTTCACTAGAGCAACATGTAGATTCCAAATTCAATCAAAGTTGCTTTTCTTTTTTTCCCTACTTTGTACATCTTCAATGCCTTCAGGCCAAGACCAATGGAATAATATCACTTTACAGAGGTTATTGACTTACAGAAGTTCACTTTGTTAGAAGTTCTACTGTAATGTGGTGTCAGCATGCGTAAGTATAATAAATCATCGTGGACTGGAAATGGGGTTGCCTGCAAAAGTGTCCCCGCACTTTGAAATCACAGAAGAAAGTCTTACATACAGTACGTAGTGAATGGAATTTGATCTCATCAGCACTCAAAGATCTCCATTTCCATTCCATGATCGTCTCTTGTCCTGAAAAAGATCCACAACTCTCCTCTATACATGCCCCAAAATCACACTCCTCATGCATACGATACAACGCTAAGTGATGCACACAGCACCGATTTTCTACAAAAATTCTGGGGCCGAGTTAGCTAGCTACCATAAATTACAAACCAGGTCAGTCTACGTCCACGGATTCAGCTCGTCACTACCTTCCACCAGCTGAAGCCCTTTGCGTACTTACGTAATTTACATGATTTGGTGCATGATAGTAGAATCCTTGAACTCGTTCCCGCTCCTTCTTGTGAAAAACGAACCCCCGAGCCGGTTGCCACAGTGAAACCACCATCGCCACCACCGCAAACCCCAACACCAAGCCCACCCCAAAACCAGGACTCCAAACCACATCCGTAAAAAGAGTAGTTGCGTGACTCCTACTTGGGCAAGCATCTAAAGGTACACCACACAAAAGCGGATTCCCTACAAAGCTGGAGAGTCCGTTCTTAAAGTTGAAGCCATTAATAGTCGGAATCTCCCCCGACAAATCATTCCACGCCAGCGACAAGGAGTTTAACTGATCCAAGTTTCCAAGCTCCGGAGGAATCGGCCCCGTGAGCTCATTGTAGGCGAGGTTCAAACTCTCCAGCCGCTTCATCCCAGACAGGCTCCCTGGGATAGTCCCTGTCAAGTGGTTGTTCTCCAAGCTCAAGCTGTAGAGCGCTTCCAAGCTTCCGAAATCAGAGGGTAAATTCCCTTCGATGCTGTTGTTGGACAAGTCCATCACCGTCACCGACTTCGTCAGCAAGTTGTAAATGTAGGAGCCGTTTTCCACTGATAATTGGAATCCTCCGTGAGGTTGTAAGGCTCCATCCAAAGAAGACTGGTTTGAGAGTGTCGTGAGAGCCGTGAGACCAGAGAGATTGCTTGCAATCGTGCCGGTGAAGCCATTGAACGCCAAGTCGAGAATTTGAATTGCGGAGAGTTTCCATATCCATGAAGGAAATGGTCCAGTTAGGCTGTTGTTAGAGAGGCTCAGCACACGAAGAAACGGAAGAAAAGGCTCCCTGGTGGACTCTGGTAAAGCTCCTGAAAGAGAATTGCTGCTGAAATCGACGTATAACAAAGTACTGGTGTTGAGAAACGCAAATGGAACTTCCCCTGTCAGAGAATTCTCTCGAAAGTCCACCACGGATAAATTTTTCTGCGTCCCCCCAATCTCGCCAGGTATGGAGCCCGAAAGCTGGTTCTGCTTCAAGTCGAGGTACACAAGGTTGGTGCAATTGCTTAATGACCTCGGAATCTCCCCACTGAAGCTATTGTTCGTGAGGTGCAACAGCTCAAGCTTTTTGCACTCTCCTAGAGAAGTCGGGATCCCGCCCGTGAAGTTATTTCCTGTGAGATCCACGTACTGAAGAGCCTGCAAAGTGGAGAACAAATCTGGCAAGGTGCCACTAAATCGGTTCCCATACAAATACAAGAAACTCAGGCTTTCCATTCCACCAAAAGATTCAGGTATACTACCGTCGAGTTCGTTGTTCCCCAGATACAGCCCTTGCAACTTCTTCAACTTCCCAAGCTCATCAGGTAGCGTCCCATTCAACGAGTTATTAGTCATCTTAAACCAAGCGAGTTGAGTGCAGTTTCCTAACGACCCAGGGATGGGTCCAGAAAGCGAGTTATACTGCAAGTTGAACGCAGTAAGCCTGGAGCAGTTCCCTAACTCCACCGGAATCCCTCCAGTAAGGTTGTTGTTGTAGACATAAATGTCCCGAAGCTTCTGCAACTGGCCGAGTTCCTTAGGAAGAGCGCCAGTCAGCTGGTTGTGGTCCACGTGCAAGTAGTCCAGATTTTTGCATAAGCTAAGCTCCGGTGGCAAGGTTCCTGTGAGATTTGTGTAGGAGAGACTGATGTTTCCCAGGTGAGTGAGGTTGCAAAGGAAGCTCGGGATGCTTCCTCTAAGATTGGTGTTTGTGATGTTAAGCTCCACCACATGTCTGGTTGTGGAGTTGCACGTCACGCCCTGCCAAGTGCAGTAATTCACGGCGTTGTTTTTGTTCCAGGAGGAGAGAGATGAGAAGGGGTCGAGGACCTGCTTGATGGAAAGTAAGAGTTCGGATTCTCCCGAAGTGGTGAGAATTGATCTTCTGGACTCTGGTTCTGGTTGTTGTGGACTGAGGTCTGGGGAACATGCTCCTGCAGGTACTCTTATGACCAAAAGAAAGGGTAACAGAAGGATCCATGGCGCTATGAGATGGGAATGGGAATGGAAACATCCGCGTTGCGCCATTCTTGAGGCTGGAGGTTTAAAAAAACCAGGTACTCTTTGACATTAAGTCTCCTGGGCATTCTCATGTTGGGTGGGGCGGACGGCCCTGTGATATGATGCAACCACTGTCAGGTATCAGCATACAGCGTGAATTCAGCAATGACAGCGGATGCTTACTTTGAATCCAGCATGGACATTAATAAGCTCTATGATCGGTAAGACAGAAGTGGATTTCATGGCTCGAGCTTGCTGAAAATAACTGTTGGACTGGAAGACGTGATGACGGGGTCAATTCCGATCCCTCTGACGGTCACTTTAGATGGTGCGGATTGAAGCAACAAACTTAAAGTTTGAGCCGACATTACGTGCATTTGGGTTGAGCTTACAAGCTTAATCAAAATGTATTCCACTGCATTTTTGACACATAGCTTATTGACGCAATTGAGGTAACAAGGGTCCAATATATCTGAAACTAGTATACAGTCGCCATGGAACAAACAGGGTAAAATGAAAAATATGTGGTTCTTGAGTCAATTTAGGTGTATGACTTGATTCTTATGTCAATGTTGTGGATTCGTCCTGTGCAATCGAAGTGGCACTAAGTCATTTGCACGTTGTAGGGGACGAGAAAGAAAGAGGCCAGAAAAACTTGAAAATCTGTAAATACTCAAGGAATGAGAGGGCTCGCCTGAAAAGATGCGAGCTCGTCCATCATTGTCACCAACGTAAAGTTGTCGTAAACCTGACTTTCAAGGCTGCCCAGACGAGTCGATGTAGACTGTGCAAAACCGAAGTTACAATAATGAAAGGAAACAGTCCAAATGTCCAAATTTCAACAAAAGACTCAATAACAAACCTCGTTGGTATGAACATAAACAACCAGCAACGCAACAAGAGGATCTCTACCTGTAGTGCTGACTCAAGTTTCAAGTTTCAACTGAGTAAGGTCCTACTCAAACTTCCTCCCATTCGTATCGAATGTCGTTTTCATCAAATCAAAGCCTCCTCCCCTTCAATCCAGAAACAACAAAAAAATACCTGTTGATTTGAACCTATCTTCCTCAGAGATTGGTGTGGATGATGTAGAGCTCCACCACATGCCTTTGTTGTGCTGCTGCACGTCACTAACGTTAGTATGAACATAAACAAGCAGCAACGCTAAAAAAAGGCTCTCTTAATTCCTGGATCACCAATCCAAGCCGTTTCAAGTAAGCTCCTCCTCAATCTTCCTCACATTCACTGCAATGTAGTGAAGTTTTTCGCCAAATCAAAGCCTCCTAACTCCCCTTCGGTCCAGAGCTATCCAACCCAATATGGGAAAACTTTCTTCTGTCGATACTTCAGCAACTACACTAGCTGATGTTACGTCACAAACGCCATCGATCAACCACTAACCACACTGTGTAATGCCAGACTGATTAATCAAAAACGTCGAAACGAAAGTTGAGGCGAAGAAAACACTTCCACCGAATGGGCACCTTGTTAAAGAAGCTCGATCTCCTGGACGTACGTTAATTACTTGAGCTGAATGAGTCGATCCCTTCACCTCCAGAGCTCCTGCAAACCTACCCAACCCTTGCACCATAGAAATTGATCGCAAACACACACACACACTGTCACTAAGGTTCAATACAACTGGGTTTCTGCAGCCAACAAAACCCTGAACTTCATTACTGAGCCTCCTTGCGGCGACCGGCTCTCGTGTTCGAAAAGAGTGTGAAAGTCGACTCTTCTATTCCGCAAGTGGATGGTCAAAGCCTGCCTGTCTGTCCAGCACTGTACCCCGCTTGAGTGTTGATTCAGCTGCATGTGGAATTCCTGGGCTCTGGAAACCGCTGTTCAGGCATAGCCAGTGTGTGGACCCGGCGTGCACAAGAACCATTCTAAGGAACGCACAGTACTGAGTAAGGTAAGGTAGGAGATCGTAAAACAGACCCTGCTCTAAAGACGCCCTCTCACTCTAACGCATAGGTACATTTTCCTTTCTTCAATGCACCAATAGTGTACATTTCATTTCAGGAGGGGACGCTTTCAGTGACCACTGCGTTTGACCTTCAATGATTTGTAACTAATTATTCCACAAAGGTCCAGAAAATATTAAACAATTGACTTGGGTTAGATGCCAATTCCATTTTTCTTCCTACAGAAAATTTACTAGAAATTGTTTCAAGGAATTTGACTTCCCCCCAAACGCAATCAATTTGTAAAAAGTTGCTTTTAGAACACCTTACCTTACATAGCATTGACATCTCCACTCCCTGAGAAAGTACTATCCTTCCTTGGATATTTTTCATGTAATGTATGTACTTGGGTCTCCAAAAGATTGATGAAGACCTAAGAAATCAAGTTCAAAACAAGGAATCATTCTTTGTGTGACCTTAGGAAAAAATGTAAGAATTCTAGTATATTCCATTTCGAGGAATATATTGGTCTCCCAAATTATGTTGCAAACCCAAGAATATATGCTCAAAAAGAATCACCTTTTGACTTTTGCGTTAGACAAGTGAAGGATGCTACACCACCTCATCCTTTTGAAGAAGCTTCGCATTGTTGGAGAGTGACTTTGCACTCACTCAGGTTTGAAGTCAAATGGGACCATCAGTACAAGTGGTGAACAATGTTTAATAAGTTCTTTATTTATATTAACTGGACTATGGAGTTTGACTAATTGGAATTCGTATTTTTTTTTCAAATTTTTTTTAATTTGAAGAAAAAAATCCTATTCGAACTTCAGTTGGAGATCCATCTGGAAAGGGCCAAGAAAAATAAATTCAGCTGGATAATTATGTGCACCCCGGGCTGGCTGGAAGTCTTGCAAATTGACTTGAATTGCTGAGACCACCGACGGCCACCAACCAATTGCGAAAGTTTGGAATCACAAATCATTTTCAGGCAGGCAAGCACTCACTCACTTAAGTGTTTGTCCGAGTCAGCCTTGTGTCAGACAAGGTAGAAGCACCTAAATGCGACACTTATTTCAATGCAACACTTATTTTGGATCTCTTGATATGGAAGGTGCATATAGGAAAAAAATAATGAGTGTGTGTTAAGAAATGGTTTAAGAAACCAATAGAATTGGTTTCATATTTTTCTGAGCTTGTATGAATATTATACAAATTTTTGAAAACAACTTTGTTAATGCACCTCTTGTGGACACTAGACTAACACCAAAGTAGGCACGGAAACACCAAAAAAGATACACTCTAAACTTGGGATCAAGTGCCGGTACTTGGCTACTTCTTGGAAGAGTGACAACTTCTTGGAACTCCACATGTCTACTGTAGAACCTCACTTGTCTACTTTGGGTCGACAAGACCTTGGACTTTGGTTGTTTTTTAGGTGTACATGAACAACTTGTTTTACATTTGGGTGCTTCTACCTCACACATGTACTTCCCATTTTTCAACCCATCATGCCAATTCAAGTGCCTTTCTAAGGAGAAAACAAGCATCCAAAATACATCCAAGTAAGCAATTCAGCATAACTTAGTTGGAAGAATCTCTTTCAAGAATAAAAACAAAAATCTTTTTGTAGTGTGAGCAATTGGGAATCATGAATTTAAACAAAAAAAAAGGATTTTTGGATAAGACATGTAATTACTAAGAATTTTCAAAGTGGAAGCTTCCTACTTAGGCCTTTGGAATCATCACATTAACTTGGGAATGAAATTGAAATCTAGAGAAGCAACAACCAACCAATCACAATTAGGTAAGGGAATGGTTTAATGTCACTATGGGGACACTTTCAATGGCAATACATTTGTCATGAACAGATACATGGATGTTTTGGGTGTTTTCACCTTCTTCTAAATAAAATCAATTTCACTCATCAACCTATGTTGGAAGAAAATACAAAAAAGAAAACTCAAATTTAATGGTCTTTGGTGGTAGTATAGAACAAATATATTAGTTTATTTTCCAAAGTACAAATGACCCAATACTTAAACCACATGTAAGCCCATCCCGGTCATTTAACCTGTAACTTCCCATCTTGACATGTCCATTCAATTATGGGAAAAATTGAAAGGGTCATTCTTACATGCCCACCCAATATGATTAATTAAAAATGGAAACTTTGAAGATTCTTTCAATTTCAAGAGTTTTTCAAAAAAAGGAGCTAAAAAGGAGAGAAACCACAAATGTTGACTCTTATTTTGGTTTAAGAAAATAAAGGAGGGACCCGTCAAGTTAGAAGACCCTGCTATACACTCTTGTAGTTCAACATTTGTAAGAAGAGACGTCATCTCAATGATGGGTTGAGAAATAAAAGTGAACACAATGTGCATCACCTTCTCTTTGACATAATGTAAAATCAGGACCTACATGGAAATAGGTTATTCAGTCTACAAAAACATCAAAAGATGATTTAAAGTCCAAACATTAGTTCAATTTAGAATTAAATAGCTATGCATATTAAGGATTGACAAGTATTCACTTCTTCTTTGAGTTTGGTGCAAGATTGAATACTTAATAAATACCTCTATCTCTTGAGCTTTGCTTTGTGCGATTTCCATTAGTATTGCAACAACTATAAGGTTCTTTTGTTTTAGAAGCAAACTTAGGCAATCCAAATAACTAATGAACTTTGAATATTTTATTGGAAAAAAATTGGACTTGATTTTATTGGTGTATGGGTATATGTGAAACTATGAATCATTCTATTTTGATTGGCAAGTAAAAATTATGACAAATTTCATTTTGAAAGCTAGCATTTATGGCATTTCTTCACAAAAATAATGATTGAGCTGATTTTTTGAACACAGTATTTAATGGCTTGAGAAATGCACCAAACATAGGGTTTTGATTGCTTACTTCAACATTTTCTTCATTGGGATTGTAAATTATTTTATTCACTTAATAGAAATTTATAGCTTTCTAAAAAACAATAATAATAATCTTCTAACTAAAAAAACAAATATGAATATGAACTCAAGGATAATTTTTAATTTTTTAATCCATATATTATCAAGTTATTTTTTCAATATGAGATTTTTTCTTTAGGTTGTAGGATATTTGTAAAAAGAAATTAATTTTGAAAGGTGAAAGTTCATTTCAAAAGTGGCAAAAAGAATCCTTCAACTACAAATGAAAAAGTCGTGATCCCGTAATTGATGAGATTTCTTATTTTGGAATTTTTTGAGGTTGTAATTCAACAAGTTGAAAAAAAATTCCAAAATTAGACCTACCAGAAAAATAATTATGAAAGAAGACAAATTTTGCATTGTTTTAGAATAGGATATTATACACTGAGTTTTTAGTATTTGTGCCAAAAAATGTCTAAAATATTTTCCTATAAAATTTTCAAAAATTACCCTACATAAAATTTCCAATTGCATTTAATTTCTGAATTTTTAGAATATGCTAATATATTCTTTAATTTATATTTTACAACTTCTATTAGATATTTGACTCATTTCTTATTCCAAGTTTCATTTTATAATACAATTTTCTAATTTTATAAATTTATACTACTCCTAGGTCTTTAACCCTTAAACATTGGCCACAACCACTCAAGTTGAATTTCCAGAGAATCTTTGAATATCCAAGAGCTTTAGTGAGTAATTTGAGTTTGTTTAAGGTTTGATCAAATTAGTATAAGGCTAGGTATCCAATAGGGGTATGCTTGGTTGAAAATTTGAGTGGGAAATTTGAAGGATGAGAAGCAAGGTTGTCTTGTTAGATACATTTTTGGCTATGTCAATCATGCTAGACTTCCATCAAAGGAGTCATGTTGAACATTTGTCTACTATAGTAGACATTCTTGCAATTATATACTCAAATATTCTTTAATATTTTAGGTATATGCTAGGAATCTATTTGATAGACAAATAGAACTTCCTATCAGTCAACCAAGATGTCACAATGCATGTACATGTAAGCAACAACTTTGTTGCTTGTATGTATAATACATTTATGTTGATCTTGAGTCTTGACCAAAGCTTTGGGGATTTCATTTGGATTTGTATGTAAGAAGCCCCTTGCCCTACTTTGAGACACTTTTTTATTCTTCATAAGCAACTTCTTAAGCAACCATTTGATTTTATACAAATTCAACAGTTAACATTGACTTTGTAGAAACATAGATTTTGTTGACATTTTGGTCATTAGCAAAGATAGAATAGTTTACTTCTTTCCTTTAATTCTATAGAACAATCAATCTAATTGAATAATTTTATAGATTCTAATAACCAATTCATTTGATTTTACATGATTACTTTCATTCTTCATGCATGAATAACTCTCAACTATTGAAGACGTAATTTCATTGAAAGCTAAAGAGCTTCATATTCTTTCTTAAATTTTGTATAGGCTTAGTTTTGGACCAATAAATTAAGATGCAACAATATTCATCTTTAAATGCCTAATTATCTTGTGCAAAACTTAATACACAATTTTATATGGATTTTATAATTTGTAAAATTTAAACTCAAAATAAAGATTGTAGAGCATAACCTAAACATGTAATTCAAAAATATTTTTTGAAATAATAAGTTATTACATAGCTTCAACTAAAACCTACTTACCTCCAAAGGCTCAAGGGGTTTGGGCACAACACAAATGTATTATAAAATACAAATTCTATAACTTTTTTGAAGTTTGCGTCAAAGAACATAATGCGAAGCATAAAAAGTCCAAACTATCCTTACAATCAAAATTATAAACTTATTTAGATTCTCTTCAAATGAGTTTTGAAGATATAACTTCAAAAATTCTTCAAAAATATAGTTTCTATCTTCAGCATTTGAATTTTTTTTATTAGTCTAAACTATGGTTTCTATTGATTTGTGAAAAAATACTTAAGATCTAGTAATGAAAATAACAACAACCTTTCTCCAAATAGTAGATTTTCCAACATTAGGCAAATTCTAAATATTGTGCTATTTCGCTCATGATTTTTGTTTGATTGTAACGATGTGATTTTTGAATATAAAATTTGAAAAACAACTGAGTATACAATGTACAAAGAAAGAAAAGTTTGAAAAAAAAATTGTGCCTAAAAATGTTGCTTTAAATTGGGTAGTGACCATAAAATGGTCACTTGATTGCTTAGGGGTTAAATACATTGAAAATATAGACTTAAATTTTATTCATTGATTCTTTTTTGTGATTGGCTAAAATAGTCAAATTCATAGTGTGCTAAAAATTGCACGAATTTATAATGTCTACTATTGGAGAAACTTCAATTTCAAATAGTATCACAAATAAATGCAAATACTTCTTTGATTTAAATGAGTTAAATATTTCATCTTCTAATGAAATTTTGATATAGTAAATGCTTCAATATTCTATTTCATATTATATGATGTAAACTTTGTTTGGATGTGATTTAGAACTTGAATCTATAAATTTTGTCTACAACGAGAATCTTTCTATCCCTAAAAAACACATAGATTATAAATACCAACTTTCAATGGCCTCTCAAGTTGAAGACAAATTGTGTAGTTGAATCCATAACTTCTATCTAAAAAAAGTAAAAAACATCCATAAAAGGTTCTAGCACTTTACGGCTATGTATGTTGTACTATGTGTAAATTTGAAGATAGCTACCATCATAGTTATATAGAGATCATATTGCTCATAAAATTGGCCTCAACTTTAGCCAACAAAAGAATGTTGAGCCATTTTCATTCCACTTGATGTAGATTGTTCATGAAAGCCAACATTATTGAAGTGATAAAGTTACTTACATTAGAAACTTGGATGAAATATGTAAAAATTGGATGAAATCTATTTATTCCTCCAAAAATTATTCTCAATCTAAGATTTTGTAGCAAATCAACCATTCTGCCATGCCATAGGCTATACACAATCCATCTCCCTAAATTTTTTACCCTATTAAATTGAGCATTAAAGATAGGGTCATTAGGTGGAAGATATTTATTAGTTCATTGGTTATATTAACCCTTTAAGTGCCCAAGCCTTTCCAAGTATGTTTTTCCTATGAAAAAAGAGTATGGACTTACAGTTATCTCCAAGGAAGCAAATATTTTTTCTTCAAAATCTAATTGTGTAGATGTTGAAAAAACTTTCTTACTAGTATGCATTCTAGTTTTGAGTATAAAATTGCATAAGAGTTGTAAGATTATAACAAGAGAAATGTATGTATCCTATTTTTAGTATGTTGCCCGTGTCCCATAATGTTTGAGAAATTTGCATATAAAAGTTTTTTGGGATTGGAGGTGACATAAACAATTAGAAATTATGTTAGGATACTTAAATGCACTTCCAAAAACCTTAAGTTCAAAGGAAAAGTCACCAAACTTATTACACAATCCACCTTGCAATTGTTGAAATGCAATTTTTTTTTATAAATAGGAACCGCAAATAAATCCAAATCAACACTTGTATATTTTCAGAAGTGAAAATCATGAAAACACTTTATTCTTTCCATTGAGACCATTTTCAAAGAAAATATATAATTACAATTTTTTAGATTTCAAATCAAGTGAAATTGGCAAGCTTTGCTCAAAGAAGGAAAATGAAGTAAATTTCTCAAGCTTTATTCTCCCATTAATGGTAAATATATGCTTTCAAGGAACCCTCAATAATCAAATATTTACCTTTTTCAATGAAAAAGAGAGGCTTCCAATAGTTCAACCTTCAATATTGCCGCAAAATGTTTTGAAACAGTCAAAGAAATTTAACTCCAACAAAAAAACAAGCCTGAAGTTTTACATGAACCGTATTGTTCAATTAGGAAGCTATAGGTTAATCCCTAAATGATGATGAATTTAAAAATATTTTGAGGTTGTTTGGTGTATAGAGCACTATTTTAGGCTCTAGAAAGCAACTTTTGGAGTCCAAATTTTTTTGCTTGTATTTCCTGTCAAGGCTAGTACATCACGACAAATTGTGTGGACATACTCTAATGACCAAAAATTTATGAAAAATGTTACCATGGGCAGGGTTTGTGCAAGGTCTTTTGTTGAGGTCTCTAGATACTAATACAATACTTCATGTAATCAATGATTGATTGGAATAACTATGTCTTCCCAAAGTGAAGCACAATACAAGTTATCGAGTCGCATTATCACTTGTAGTTCAGGTCCCCATTTCACATGACAAGGGAGCTCAATTGTAAGAAAGAGAAAGCTACACTAGATCTAAGCTAAATAATGAGGGAATGTTGTCACAAAAATGGCCCAAATCGCGAGACATTCCATTACAAACAACAACAATATATCTTGCTTCTACCCTAACATAGTATTACCTCAAGACACCAATTATATAACAATCTATGGCGACCAAATTGCAAAAAGAAGCTACAAAACACTCAAATGAAGGTAGTAATTTCATCAATGTATGAATGAACAATGAAGTAGAGGGTCATTGCAAGAAATAATGGTCTTGTTTTCCGTCACAATGAGAGTGAAGGTTTTGTTATCTGCTATAATTTTTCAAGCATAAGTCCAATGAACATGAAATTTCTATTGAACATGTCAAAATTGATGGTAATTAGATGCCTTATTTTTCAGAAATTAAAAAAAAATCATTTTGTATTTAAAAATCATTTTTGTTAATTTGTCACAAAGTGCAGTTTAGGTTTTTTAACTACGTTAGGAATCCCCAAATTTTATGATCTAGAGTTGAAACTTTCATGGTCTATTTTTATAGTAGTAAATCATATATCTACCAAAGCAAAATTTGAAAATATATTATTCTATGTTCTCTACATGAGTGCAAATAGCATTCCCATTGCGCGCAATTTTTGAACATTGCAAATGATTCTAGGATAATTCTTTTGGTGAAATATCATCTTCATCAACTCTTCCCAAATGGGAAATTTTTATTTTATTTTTTAATTTATTTTCCTATTTCTTAAAAATTTTAATGTAAAAGTGCCAATTTTCATGAGATTTTGCACTTTTCTAGTTCTCCTACCTAGAGAATTTTTTATGCTTTTCCTTCCTAGAATACCTTCTTCTTAAAGGATTATACATTAAAAATATTTTTTCCAATTTAAAAAAATTGTTTTCCTCATTATAAAGTACTCCCCCCAAAAACAATAGTACTATAGAAAATGCTATAGAAAATGCATGGTATTTCTTGCAATAACCCTAGAGATTGAACCAAGGAATAGAAGTCAACAAGACCTCCATGATGTTGCATTAGAAATGAACCTCATCTGTTGAACTCTTTTGCATTCAAATTTCATCAAATTTCAATCATGGTCTGAATCAACCCTTACAGATTGCAAGTTAACAAAGTTACTCCACCTCAAAGAAAAGGCTGGGGTGGATTGATCCCCTCGCTGGTCCCCCCAAATCATTCCAGGGTGCATGTAAGAAGGACCCCCTATTTTGTGCTTCATTAATTCATCTTCTCTACCTCTTCTCGCTAATTTGGGGCCTCTGATTGCAAATATGAATTCAAATTTTGCAAATTTTATCATGTGTGAAAAATAAAAAATTTCAGGGCTTTTACTTGGGGACGAGCGAGGGGGTCAATCCACCCCGGAAGAAAACCGCAAATCGAGACTACTTAGAGCTAAAGATCCCGAACGTTGAAGTTGAAAATGAAGCCTGAACCCTCTGACTGCAATGAACCAAACAGTTTCATATTTAGTTTAACCCTTGCAGGTCTGGTGGAAACTACAAGCTTGCGGTCAGGAGCTTGCCCACCTGTAAGTAAAAGGTGCTAGCAGATTACAAAAAATGCCCATATAGACAAACATGTGAGTAATGAAGGTCAAGACTAGCATAATTTACACGAATGATTAGTGGATGCTTCACCAAACACTAGGCAATCTCCTAAGCAATGGAGTGTTCATAGAAAGTGAACACAAGCTCAATAAACAGAAGCAAATTGACAAATACACAAGATCGTCATCAAAAAGTTATGAGCTTGAAATATTACTTCAAGGGCTGTGAATAGTCTAATTCTTTCTAGGTTTTTCTCTCTCTCTCTGGGGCACTTATATGTCTGAGGACTTCAGTGTATTCAGAAAAATCAAAGCAAATGAGATCAACCCCTTAAAAGACCCCTGTATTGTAAGAAATCATAGAATCCATACTTGAATTTCGCTCCGTAAGGTTTGCGATTGATGAAGGCCCCTAAAGTAGAAACTACATGAAGATTTCAGAGACAAGGCAATCCTTCATAAAAATCGTACAACTCCAGATTAAAAGAGGTCTTTGTACATACCTTGTATGTGGCCAGCAGATTTTCTCCGAAGAGGTCTGGCGCCAATCCAAATTCCTTCGCAAGTGCACCCAGATCTGCTTTACGACAGATACTGTAAAGTGACCGTCTCTTGGGGCGCTTGAATCCACCATCCACAACTTCAATCTCATCAGGAGGAAAGTGGAGATTGAACTTGGCATCACAATTATCTACAGCTTGATCAGACTGGGCATCTGCAAGTGCACGGAGCATCTTATCAACAAGCTCTTCTTTCTCGGTGTCGTCTCTAACATCTGCAGGAATACGCTTGTCATAAGCAGCCTGAAGCGCTGTCTTCCGACGCTGCAGTAGCAGCCACTTCTTGTCCCACTGTTGAATTGCCCAGAGTGCCTGCAACAAATCCACATATCAGCCCGAGAAAGCCGGAAGAGAACATGAAGAAGGAAGTTCAGACACGCCCCGAATCCCAACAATCGTAACCAAGAGTATCACGCAATTAAATCAACGAGTAAGCAAGCAATTTGAACTGGCAACACCAACAAAGCTTAAATCTTGCCATTTTCCTCCAAATGGCTAGTGATTACCGTATACAGTCCCAACACACTGAGACTTATGATAAACCAAACAAACACCATCAGGGAAATTACAACAGTTACTGATCAAAGATTAAGAAAGCGAACCGCATATTGTTGAATCACAGGCCTTTCTTTGTCTTCATGATCATCCGACGGCTCTTTCAGAAGATCTATCCAGGCTTCAGACACATCAGTTTCAACATTCCTCCATTATAGCGCAGTGGTCTCAATCCCATCTGGATGTGCAGATGAGCACAGTACTGTACATCAGATAGAAACATCAGATAGAATAGTAATCGAATGCAGATGAAGCAATATCAGTTCTGACACCGCAGCCTGGAGGAACCTGGAGATTTGCAGAGAATTGCAGGGAAAATGACATTCACCGCACCTTCTAGAAGATACGAAACTAGGGCGCAGCAGGCAACAGATTACAGTCCCGAATCCACACACGAGGAACGTAGAAATCCACAGAGCACGTGCTTGCCGTTTCACTAATGCAAACATCCCCACACCGTGTGAAGCACTTGAGCAAGCTCAGTTCCGAAACTAAGGATCAAAATAAAAATGTAATCAGACTGGCTGAAGCTACACATCACAGCACCACTTCTTAATTGAAATAGTAGAGGCCTCGGGCCCTCACAACATCGGAGAATATCTGGAGAGAGCCAGGGGATGGGTCCAAATGGTCTGACGAGAGCAATGTATCGGCCAAATAGAAAACGCTGCATCACAACCTGTCGCCGTCTACTGTCAGGCTACACCACTGTCCGAGTCCTCTACCCCAATTCAGTGGGATAATGTCATTAATCAAACATTCTAGAAGCTGTGAAACGACAAAGCCAACAGGATACAATCCAAAACCAAGAAACTACAAAAGATATTAGAAAAATAAGAGAGCATATGCATGCCGATTTACTAATACAAACACCACCCACACCGTGAGAAGCAGGAGAACACACTCATCAGTTTCGAAACTATGGAACACAAAAAAATAATACCATCGGAGACTGGCGCATGTTATACCATCTCATCCTCAATCACCGCTTATTCCAAAAGAATGATGAATCAGGTTTCATCGCAACACTCGCCTTCTATTGTCAGGCTACAAAATGTCCGCGCCGTCTACCCCAATTGTGTACTCAACAACCTAAAACAACAGAGCACCGATAGCAGCCACAACCGCAGCTCCTACAACACCAAATCCTACACGCACCGAGTGTGCAGATCCCGGAGCAGGCGCAGGAGAAGTCTTCGGACTCTTCGTCGGCACTGAAGTGGGTGGTGCCACTTCGGGAACTGGAGTTGGAACAATCGTAGGAGCCAAAACAGGCGCTGGGACGGGCGCAACAATAACTGGAGTAGGCGCAGGAGGGAGAATTGCAGGAGCAGGAGTGACTGGAGGTTTAGCAGGAGGAGTGGCCGGACGGGTGGCGGGAGGAGTGGCTGGAGGAGTAGCCGGACGGGTGGCTGGAGGAGTGGCTGGAGGAGTGGCCGGACGGGTGGCTGGAGGAGTGGCTGGAGGAGTGGCAGGGGGAGCAGCAGCGCTCACGGTGACCTTGACCTTCATCCCGCTATCGCAGTGAGTGGGGAATGTACAGATGAAGTAGTAGTCTCCGGCCTTGGGCAAGGGGACTTTGTCGTTGCCACTAGTGAGCAGCGCGTTGGAGGAGCTTACGCAGCCGCTGTATTCGGATGCGGAGACCATTTGGACGTCATGCGCACCGGCCTGGTACTGGAAGACTGCCAGGAAAGAACGAAGGAGTTTAGACTGCGGACTAGATGATGTCCAGTGTGTGTTTTGATGGAGTGTCGTTAGTGAAATGGGAGTGAGCATGTGGAAGAAGAGATGGTGGTTTGGGATAGAGGGGCTTACTCAAATTGTCACCGACGGCGAATTTGATCCCATTGGACCAAGTGTCGTAGAAACCGGTGTCAGTTCCAGGGGGGTAGTTCCACTCCTGAGTGGAGCCACCCACGACCACGTCTTTAGCGGCTACTGCATGCGAAAATGCAAGCAAGGCTACCATGCGAAGGATAGCCTTGGCATTGCCTCTTCCCTGCGCCATCTCGACCTCGTCGCGGGATGAATTCAACCTGTCATGCACAGATTCAGAACACCATTAGTACAAGCTCCAAGTCATCGGAAGAATCATTCGGAAGATCTCGGAACTACAACAAAAGGAGGAGACTAGAACGTGACAAACCCTCCGTATCCTGCCTCGGGAGAAGCATACAGACTAAACCATGGCCTGTAGTTCAGAAACTTGGCTATGGCGCCATGCAAAAAGCCACTCCATGCATTCATCCACATTGAAACACACGCCCAGCAATCACGCCACCCAGCACATGGGCGATCGGGGCCACGGACACAAATTCCAACACTCAATCGATAACACCAATGCCACCCACGAATGACAACCTGCACCCATTACACGGCACAAGAACTGCGGAACCCGCGAACAACCCCCCACGACTCCACTTCCAAACCAACCAAAACCCTTCCGATCGTCCAAACTACTCCTGAAGAGAGCTTCCTCAAGCTCCCCCCATGGTACCAACTACCAACCTCGCTTCGAAATACCCCGAGTAAAACAGAAAAGAAACAGAAACCACCGTACTCCAGCATTCAGAGATCCCTGTCCACCAACGCCTAGACGAAACCCAATCTCACCCCCACATTACCACCGAGGGCGATGAAACCAGCAATGGTCAATCCGATTCCACTTATCAGCCAACCCCACGCCACAGTACCAATCGGAGAATTCAAACTGCTCAGCGAAGGCACCAATTCTCACCTCCAGTGCCACAAGCGATCCTGAATCCCGAGCTCTTCTTTTCCTGCTCTTGTCGACTCCTGGCCTTCCACCTGCTTGAAGATGACTTCGAAGAAGCGCTGCAAGCAGCGCGGCGACGAGCAGGGGAAGGAGGACTGAGGAAGTTGGAGCACTGGTGGAGGGTTTTAGCGATTTTTTTTGAGTTTGAGCCGAGCAGCGCGTCTAACCAGGCGCAGACCCAGGAAGAGCTCGGTGGGGACCGCCTCCCTCGCGTGGCGAGGCATAGCAGAAGCTTAGCAACGACTGACGACGCCTGAAGTCTGTGCCAGAGACCTGAAGTCAACTGGAACGAAGTTAAGTTAAGTTAGCACTCGGTGGCTCGGACTGCCATCATCGGCGGATTGGAGACTCCTCGGCATCTCCAACTCTAACACTGTAGCACTGGATTTCAAAAAAAAACATTCTAAAAGAAAAAAGAAAAATGGAATGAGGGTAATAATAAATGTCACGACGACAGTACTAGAGAGGAACTTCCCACAGGTAACTTATAAGGTGAAACAGCCCATTACGGACCAAATGGAGGGTTTGCCCTCTTGTCATTTCTGAAATTTTATACTTTTTTTTTCAGAGAAAGTCAAGTGATAAAAATGGCAAGAGCATTTGAAACTATATTTTTTTTGACAAAGTGTGAATTTATCATGAATTTTTGAAGTGTTCAACCCATCACAGCCTATAAGAGTTTGTAGGCTACCCCCAAACCAACCAAAATTGATCCATAACATTCATCTTACTCACCTATTGTGGTCACAATATTTTCTAACATGGAAGACTTGAAAAAGGCACTTCTTGCAATGAACTAACACTAAAAAATTGAAAGTTCTTATTGTGGTCACTAACTACTCCATTCTAATTAGCTAAGACATTGAATGTGGCCCAAGTCTCAATAACTAAAAGAAAACCATAATGTGGTCATTCTTAGGAGTCCACAATGGGTAAAAGGTCTGTAATGGGATGTTTACCTTAGATCGGGTTGTGAGGGTGCTAGTATGACAATCCAAGGGGAGAATGGCTTAACAGCTACAATACCGCCCAGTGATGGTGCTATTAGGGGTAGTCACAATTTATTCACCATTAGAAATTTCTATGGAGAATGAGAAGTAATAGGAACCTATAGGAAGCATCAGTGGGTGAAGAAAGTGTAACACCCCCTAGGGCCTCCTACCATGTGAATTAGGCCGGCAAAGTTCCCCAAGGAAGCTACAATGTCAAAAAAGAAATTGTAGTGCTATGTAGACCAGGTGGGTGGGGGAGAGATCAAGTGAAAATTCCACACATAATGATTCCCATCAAGTTGAACAATCTCCACCAATGGGCTTGTCCACCGATCATCGGTGAACCTTGAAATCCGACTTCTTAGTTCACTAAGGCTGGCAAGACAATCAGTGATCACTTCTTGTCTTTTAGTGCTTTTTCTACTGGCCCGACTCACATGGGAGGAGTCCCTTATTTGTGAGGAGAAGAATGGGGATGGAGAAAACTTCTCCAAAGAAAAATATTCCCTTTTGGAATACATGCAAAAAGCCAACCCCTAACAACCACATCCCTATTTTCCACAGAAATGTGAGATGGTGAATAAATTGTGACTACCCCTATTGTCCATTATTAGTTAGTTGGAATATGGATCTAGAGTTTCTTTGCTAATGATCTTCATAAGCCCAGGTTAACTTACACCAATTGAAATCAAGAAGGAAAAAATTAAGAAGTCTCCTTCTCCAAGTCCCTCACTATCATTGAGAAGTTTGCCAAGCACCCTTGCTTGTTTGCCATTGAGAAGTTTGCCTTTGGAAGTCATGACCTTTGAATTTGTGTAAATTGTCAAGAGGGCATGACATAGCCAAAAAATTATAATTATAAATAAATAAAAAGAGTTTTTGAGTGATGACCTCCAAAATTTTAGTTAAACCCACTTCCTACAATTTGGGGGATTAAAAATTGAAGAATTTTATACTACATGGGGAAAAATGCACTCTACATCATTTGGCCTTGATGGAGATTCAATGATCCATGATGACTTCTCATTTCATGATGTAAAACCTTTTTTCAATTACTTTACAATTTCAAACAATCAAAATCTTCAAAAATTTAGCTTCTCCACCTCTCAATTTAGCATGAATTGGGCTGGAGGAACATCAAAATTCTCTTCTAGTTCCTATAAATTTTTGTTATTCCTAGCTAGTGATTATTCAAGATTCCTTTTTGTATGACAAACTTGGTGGTGAGGGGAAAATAGTGTTAAATACATATGCTTTTTGTTTTTGTGTTGGACAATTACCACTTCCAAACAAACTTTTGGCCTTAGGGGGCCAAAGAACAGACACACAAAGCTCATGAGAGATTGATACTTCAATAAATAATCATGTATAATGTGAGATATATATATATATATATACTAATTTTTTTAAGATGACTAAAATAAACTAAAATGATTAATATGAACCATTCTTTGCCTTTGATGTATATAATTTTAATGCCACTTCTAAATAGAATAAATATTCCATTAGATTAAAAATTTATATAAATTAACTCCTAATTGAGGACAAATTTGCATTTTTTGGCAACACAGAAATTTTGGATAGATATGTGTGACTAGAGATTTTTATGTTTTTGGCCCAAACTTTAACAAAATGTGTGGATGAGGAATATCTTTTATGTACACTAAAATTTCAGGACATTTGGAAACATGAGTCAAAAGTTATGGCCTAATATGTAGTTTGTTTTTCAACTTAGGTAGTTTGGGCAAATCTGAAAAAATCCCTTCTTTTTTTTTAAAATTTTAAAATTGGTTTTCTAAATTTATTTATAAGCATGGAAAGTTTTGAAACATTATATTTTGATCAATCAATCAAGAGTTATGAGATGTTTTAGTTTGTGGGTGAGTATAGATTTTCTACTCTAAAATAAACTTAGAAGTCTATTATTTAACTCAATTTTCCATATTTTGGGAAAAAAATGAAAATAAAATTGTTATAGGTTGTTTATTACAACATTACAACCATTGGATTGGCATTTTTCAATTCCATTAATAAATTGTTAACAATTTAGTATTTTGAGTCATTCTCTATATCCTTCTACTTACTATTTTTTTTCTATATGTTGTACAATTTTCAATGATCTAAAAAATTTCAAGCATATAGCCAACATGACTTGAAGAATGAATCCAAAGAGTTACAACCATTTTGGACATTTTTTCATACAAATGTGACCTTGTGAAGTGAAGGTGCCCATTTTTACACAGGGCTAAGAGAAGGATTTTTGTCGCTTCAAATGCTAATATCTTGAAATCTATACAATGGAAATTTCTGAATTTTTCCACATCTTCTCAATCTAGTGTACTACAAGATCCTATTGTTACATGTGTCCAAAAAAGATTTTTTTCAAAAATTTAGTACTTGTATTAGAATTGGTAGTTTCTGAGATTTTTTGGTGATAATATAGACAAGGAACTTTAGCAATTAAGAATGCCCTTGAGGATCAATAGCCAATTGGTTAAGATGGTCAAGGCCTCACTATTGCACACTATTTGATGCAAACTCAATGGTTGAATTCCTAAATAGTAACCATCCCCATCCATGAAGCTATTCCACCATTTCCATCATTTGTAGGATGTCCCCCATGGAATAAATGCAACAATTTGATAAGTCCATTTCAACATGCCATGACTTTTGGAACGCACTCCACTGTCATGTGCCCCTATTTTCTTTTCTCAAAATTTAAAATTTTTCTTACACAAAAAAAGTCCATACCCACACAATGAATCAATGCCACCTCTATGCACTCTAATTTCATGTGCCCCAATTTTCAATTTTTTTCCTCTCAAAATTACCAAATATTCCTAACACAAAAAAGTCAATAGGTAGCCACTAGGAGAGTCGATGTCCTTACTCGAAACAAGGAGACGCCATGATGATGAGTTGTATCTGCAAGTCCAAAAAGCTCCACTACATGTCAACATTCAAAAGAGCCCAAAGCTAATCTAACGTAGGATCCCAGAAGCTGCACTCCAACAAGGCGCCAGCAACGGTACGGGGAACCGTTGGGGGTCAGGAACGGGCGCCCAGCGAAAACGCCACAACCGGTACAAGCCATGGTACCCGCATTTCCAGTGCCGGGGGGTCCGTGTAGCGGCGGGTAGTCCGCTCCCGGCCACTTGGGAAGCGGGGCGTGGACGCCAACCACGCGGTAAAAGTGACGCCCAGCGGCCATGCGCTCCACACACCCCTCACCCCAGCCTGACGTTGGCTGGCACTGGTCCCTTCTGGCCAGGCGATGCTTCCGAAGATAGTATCCTTGACTCACAGGGTCCTAGCTCTGCTTATCATCCCGATGAAGAGGGAAGAGGGAACAGAGAAGCGTGAAGATTGAGGGAAGACTTCCGAGGCGGTTATGCTAACTTATTAGCGAAGTCCCAATAATGAACTTCTTCACTACAGTACTATTCAGCAGGAATTGGGCCCCAGATTGGACCCCAGTGCGATTGGACCCACGTCAAGTGTTATTAAGTTTTCGTATTTCGACGTCCCATCCAGAGAAGCTGCGACGACCCTGTGGAGTTCCAATCCGTCGTCTCTCACTGGGAGGGTGATCAATTGCGACATGGAAAGTGATTGCGCAGAAACGGGACGACAGCGCCGAGGGGAGTGGCTCCGGATGTGCTTCCGTCTTCTTCAGTCTCTCTTCCGTCCTTTGGGAATGACGACGGAGAGATGGCGATCTCTTGGGAGCGATAACTTAGAGTAAGAAGTTCAGATTGATTGATTGCAATCTCGCTTTGACCTGGAGATGGCAACCTCGTGTAATGTGCTGTCATTAGTTTGGGTTCCATAAACATTGTTAACCAACGGAGGGGCGTCCCTTTCTTTTGCTTCCATAGGAAGTGGGAGCTCCCGGCATGGCAACTTCCGCTTGGCCAATCAAAGACTCTCATTGTCACTTCCCAATCATCCAATGGATTTAGTGTTGCAATTTCCCACTCATCCAATGATTGTCTATAGATTATCCCCTAAACGATGTGGCAGACACTTTTTGTCCAATGAACGTCAAGGAATTCTCCTCTGTAGGATAGAATTGCAACTATTCATCCTCAGAATGAGGAGTGGAAAGGAGAGATCTTCTTTAGTAGTTTGACTCCCAATGGGTATTTTTTACTTTTTTAAAGTCTACAGATGATGTCACATAGTTCTAAAATGCCTGATTTCCACAATCACCAACCCAGGGTTTAAGGGTTTTATAATGAAGTTCACTCTCATGCATATAGGGAGGCATAATCCCTCCGCAAAGGTTGAGAATGATTAACAATGTTATGTATTCTTTAGTTGAGTAATATCACCCATAGTGCTCACAATAGACTACTAACACAAGGAATTTCACTATTACGGGTTGTTCACATTGGCCCTTTGCAAAGAGAATGTGCTTCACTAAGATTGAGAAAGGGTAGTCTTGGGGCACGAAAGAATAGTACACGAACTTTGTGCCTAGAGCCTATGTTGGCACTAACTTCTAGGTGCCAATGTAGGCCTCAGACATTAAATTCTGAGCATGGTTGTTTGCTTGAACAACTTGACAACACGATGAACACGACGTTCAACATGTCTAGTAGACCCCCTTGTCTGTTTAATAAAGTCAATCTTAAGGTTGACTTTCAAATAAAGCACTTTCTATTTTCAATCTTGACATATTTGAGTTTCATTTTATCGAAGTGTCTCAATTTAATAATCACTTATTACATTCTAAATCATGGATCGTAACTAAAATGAGATTTCAAATTGTCTTTGTTATTAGGATAAGGACTTATTCAACAAAATTGTCAAATATACATGACACTTGTCTTATATGACATGTGACGTTAGACGAACAACTCGACACTTGAACCCCAAAATGCGTTCAATAGAACAACCCTGATTCTGAGGTCATTCATTAGTGCCAAAAGAGCACCATTCTACTAGTGCATAGATATTGCTTAGAGGTTTGGTGGGATGCTCGATTTTGAAGGAAATTTTTGGTCAAGTGTACATGAATGTCAATTGAAAATGGGTTGTTCATAACAATAAAATTTGAAAAATTATATTATAAAAGAAATTAATCATATATGATTGGAACTTATCTTTTTGAATATAAAAGACAAAATTTTCTTGTGAAAATCACAAATATTCAAGCTATAATTGATTTTACAAAAAAATTTAAATTTTGGGCTTCAAATTTAATTGAAAAATATTGATCAGTGTAATGGTTGATCTAACTATGTAGATGCGATCTATAAATTATATTTTACAATTATTGTTATAGACTCATCATCAATTTATTATTCTAAGTTGCATTTCATTATACATATTCATAATTTTAGAAATCTTAACTACCCCTAGTCTTTAACCCCTACAGGACTTGGTGTTAAAATTTTGATCAATAAATGAAGGGAAACACATTCCAAGCACATAGAAACATGTATATTCATCCATATTTATAGTATAGATTTTAAGGACTTTTTCTTCACAAATCTTATATTATTCAATAGGTATTCATAGGTCTGGCCTCAAAAAATAACATTTTCGGTTCAAAAAATGATCCTGTAAAAAAAACTTGATTAAAAAAATATAAACATTCAAAATCACTATGATTCAAATTTAACATTTTCAACTCCAAGGAAAGAAATTCTTGTGAAAGTCATGGATATTCAATCTAGAATCAATTTTAGAAGGAATTCTCAATTTTTGGTTCAAATTTCATTGAAAAATATTAGTTGAGTACTAGTTGATCTACTCATGTGGATATGATTTGCAGACTAGGTTTTGCAGCTATTGTTTGAGAGTCATCATTAAATTATTATTCCAAGATGCATTTTATAATACCTCTTCACATTTTTCGAAATTTGGACTACCCTAATGTGGTTCTTAAGGAGATATGAGGTTGAGTATGATTTGCCAAGTTCTTTGCAATTTTTTTAAAAATTTATCTTGCTTTTGAATAGGTTTGTTTTGATGATTCCATTTCTAAATTTGAGTTTTCTTGTGCCTACTCAAGTTACTTTTGGATGCACTTCCAATGATAAAAATTTCAAGTTCAAAGTTTAATAAAAACAAAATATATTTGGAGGGCAAGTATGTTGGTTCCATTGAAGATGCCCTTCATGCAATGTATTCTTGTTACACCTTAGTGCTATTCCCAAATTGGAGTAAAAACTCATCTATTTGAGGAGTTTATTTGTTTATAGATTCAATTTTCTACCCAATAATAAATTAAATGGACATGCTTTTGATGTTATTATTATTTTTAATGCTTGGTGCCTAGTTAACCATTCAAAGAGGTTGTTCAAGAAAAAACACCCAAAAGAGTCTTTATTCCCGTTCATGCTTAGTAGAGTTCCTTTGAAAATATCCTTAGGCTTCCATGAAAGTGTCCATCTAAAGTTACATTAAATTGTCCCCTTACTTACTACTAAATAGTTGACTTTTGATTTCATCAAATTTCAATTTCAAGTCCACCTATGTGATGGTTTAGGGAGCTGTCACTATGAAAATTCATAGAAAATACATGCCATATATGAAAAATCTGATTTAGGGGGAATTTGTAATTTTCAATTGCTAATCTTCAAAAACATTTTTTCTAGCAAAAGATGCCTCCAACTATGTTGAAGTGCTTATATTGATGGTTCTAGGTGCTTCCACAATAAGTTAATTTTGAGACACAAAGTTTCAATTTGTTGATCGAGTGTGGGCTCCACCCCTAATGAACTTATTATTTTCACACAATCTATTTCACAACCTTCTTTCCCTTCGGTTCGTCACCTCCTTCTTTTAGTTATCCATACTTCAAGAGTACTAGTGTGCCATGTGCCATTGCCACAACCAAAACCAAATTAAAAGTGATTTTCTAATTTCCTAATTCACAAGTAACTTCAGAATTCAATATCTTTCCCATTGCAGGTGCAAATGCCATGAAACAAAGCCCGTGCACCCCTCCTCACCAAGGGCTTTCTAATGGTACCAAGAGTACTACCAGGGGACTCACAATCCAAGAGATCTCAACATAACAAACAAAACAAACAACCTAATTTAAGGTATGGATTTTTAATTTTTGCCAAAACACACATTCATTGGTTTGTTTGGATCAGACCCAGAATTACACTAACTTATTACAAAAGAATGATGAATGAAGGCCAACCAGCTATACTAAATAGTGAAATTAGATTGCCTTACCCCAAGAAAGTTACTTTATAAGTGATTAAAGTCAACAAAAAATTCTACATATATTTTCATTTGTACATGTGTCGGGTCATGAGTCCCAATTACTACAATATCTAATTCAAAAGTAGTGCATTCTTGTAGAATAAAAGTAAATATTTGTGTAGTGTCAAATGTCAAAAAATTAGTGTGGAGCAACCTAATTTCACTATTTAGTGTAGGGTATTGACAGACCAAAAGTTTATTAACTTAATTAAGCTCATGTGTTTCCTCTTCAGTTGGAATCATCATCTAACTTTATTTAACTTATTATAGGTTCCCCTACGAAAAACACTAAAGTCTATTTATTTATGTTAGGGTCATCATCCGGGCAATGTGTAAGGCATGGCAATGGCCGTATTGAGTGCCACCTACACTAAATAGTGAAATTCAGATGCCCTATACTAAGATAGAAGCACCAATTGTCAACCACGCCTAGTAAATATCCAACCTATAGGGTGAGCTATTTCTAACCTTAGGCTAAAATTCATGATTGGAATGTGTTTTTTTGTCCTTTTCAAGGTTGGGATTGATAAGGTTATGACACATGTCTTGAGGTGGTGAGTGAAATTGAATGATCAAAATTGGAAGACTCTATACATTGGCTACTGGTGAAATACACTTTTTGGCTCTAAAAAATCACATTAATTTCAATTTTGGGAATAATATTGTGAAATTTTTTTCTATCCCTATATTTCTATCTTCCTACATTGGGAAAAATTTCCACCACCTCATACTCAGCATGATTTGCTCCAAAATTGCTTAAATGATCGATTATTGGTGCTTCTACCTTAATTTCTTGACTTTTGACACTCTAGAAATATTTATTGTTATTGTACAAGAATGCACTACTTTTGAATTAGGTGTTGTTGGAATTGGGGACTCATGAACTTCCCACCATGTATACAAATGGAAGTATCTATAGGAATATTTGTTGACTTTGATGGCTTGTAAAGTAACTTTTATAGATGAAGACAACCAAATTGTTAAGGCAATCTAATTTCACTATCTAGTCTAAAAAAATTGGCAAACAATTTTTTTTTAAATAAAAAAATAGTATGTTGAAACTTAGAAGGATGGGTTGATGACCATTGATTTTGAGACTCATTGTTCATCACTCTGTTTGGTGCTATTTAGCAACTAGATATGAATGCAAAATTGTATATTTATTTTTTAGAGATGAAATTATAAGTCTACTACAAGTCATAAAAGTTTCAAATTCTTTGGGAAAAATTTGAAATTATTGCGATTCTTTTAAGAAGAAAATGAAAAAATTCATATCAAATACAAAATATATTCAAATAATGTAATTTCCTTTTACCATAGATGTGTATTATCATGTGTAACATTATGGTATAAGCCTAAGATTGTGTTTCTCTAAAATTATAAAGTTTACAAACCATAGTTGCAAGCCCAAACTTCATGTTGCTATAAAATATGGAAATTTATGAATTTGAAAAATTAGCTAGCAATTGGAGTAGGAAATGCACTTGATAAGCTTCATTTCATTTTTTGGACTCAAATCCAAAAAATCATAATTTTTATAGCTATAATTCACATCAAGAGTAAATAACAAGAAATGGCTAAAATACACTACAAGGATGATTTGTTGATTAAGTATCTTCTTCTTAGAAAAGTCAATACTACCATCAATGAGGGAATTTGCAATAATAGTACCATAATTGAAAATGCAATGAAGCAACTTCCAAAACTTGTAATGGATGAAAAATCATTTTCTTCCATCATACAATCTCATGTTTGTGGCATCTTTCTAGAGTTAACCCTTAAAGGATGCCCCCCCCTATGATTGTGGAGAGAACTTTAAAAATTCATTGCTTTGTATGCTCCATTTTTCCTTATATTTGAGTAGGATCTATTTTATTTTACTTTTCACAGATGCAATAACATGTTCTCTACAAATCTTGAAATTTTCAGATTTTTTGTGAAAATCTGAAATTACTGTGAATTTTTATAAAAAAATCAAGAAAAAACATATCAAATACTCCATCCATCCTATAATGATTTTCTCGTTCACTTTAATTTTCTATCCCAAAATGATCTTCATGTTGTACTTGTGATGTTGTGAGTTGGTTAGATTTTGCTTTTGATTACTATCTAGGACCAACAAGTGAACTTTGAATAGTAGTTCCCCCTCCAACCATGCAATTATCAATCAAAAGACAAATGAAATGATTTAAGAGGTCAATCAACAATGTTTGTTTTCATTTTTTTGCATCTCTTTGATTATTACTCAATTGGAGGAGACAAAGCTTTGGAAGGCAAAACAGAGGTACACACATGGTCTTGGGCCCATACTAAATGCCTATAAAATGACAACCTCACACTCAACAATTAAATGCCCATTGGTGCTCTTTGAAAATGCCCCAAAATTTTGACTTTTTAATACTCCAAAATTGCACTTTGAAAAGGGTGCACCAAACTCTACTTATAATACAAAACGGGTCTTAAGGTTGTTATATTTAGCCTTAATCCAAAACATTTTATTCAACAAGAAGATCAATTTTGGGACGGAGATTGTACAAAATATGCTTTAAAAATCTGAATTTTTTGGCATTGGTATACAATGTAGTATAGAAAAGCATAGTGTGAACATGAGTTTCGTATCAGTCTAAAATTAGAAACCATCAAACCGTGGTTATAGGCCCAATGTTCAAATTGCAACAAAATGTTGAATTTTAAAGAATATTTCAAAATTTCAAAATGGAATAGAAACTAGGTTGAGTAAGCTTCATTTCATTTGCTGAATTCAAATTTAGAAAAAGGATCATTTTCATGCCAAAAATTTAGATGAAGAAGGTAGAAGTTGCCAAAATATACTAGATGCATCTTTTGTGATTATGTTGTTTAGCATCTTCTACTATATAAAGTCAATAATACCTCAACAGGGAATTTCCACCACCATGCACTGAAATACACTTAGAGAACTCTCTCAAAAAAATTGGATGAAAATTGCAATTTTAAATTCTCTACTAATCATTCAAGATCATCTAGAAGCCAATTTCAAGGTACCATGGTTTTGTAATCCCTAAGTGCCCAAGCCTTCATAGTGTGTTTTTCTATGAAAAAAAAGCATGGGCTTATTGTTATCTCCAACTAAGCAATTTTTTGGGTTTTCCTTTCAAAATCTAATTGTATAGATGTTTAAAAAGTGTGCTTATTACAATGCATACCATGTTTTAGTGTGAAATTGTATAGGATTTGTGAAATTATAACAAGAGAAATGAACTTATTTTATTTTTAGTATATTGCTTGTCCTCAAAATGTTTGAGAAATTTGTATATACAAGTTCTTTGGGATTAGAGGTGACATGAATAACTAGAAATTGTGTTAGTACACTAAAATGCACTTTCAGAAATCTGAAGTTCAAATGAAGAGATATCAAATTCATTACACAATTTACCTTGCAATTGTTGAAATGTAATTTCTTTTTATAAGTAGAAATTGCAAACAACTCCAAATCAACAACAAAATCAACAATTGGATACTTAAATTTTCAATAGTGAAAATTATGAAGACACTTTACTCTTTCCATTGGGAGCATTTTCAAAGCAAATGGATAAATACAATTTTGAGATCTCAATTCAAGTGAAATTGAGAAATTTTGCTTAAAGTTAGGAAATCGAGTAAAATTTGTAAGCTTTATTGTTCCACTAATGGTACATCTATGCCTTTGAGGACCCCTCAAAAATAAAATATTTATCTTTTTTAGTGAATAATAGAAACTTCTAATAGATAACCTTTAGTTCTACTTGTAAGAAAAATTTAAAATGGTCAAAGGAATTTTACTACCTACTCCAAATTGAAACAAACCCCAAATTTTGAATCAACCATATATGGTTTGCTAGTTAGTTAGGGATTAAGGATTAACCCTAAAAGATAGAAGATTTGTTGCTTTTATGAATTGTTGTAAAATAAAATGTGGTAGAATATTTTTGAATTCATTTATAAATAAATTTAGAAGATTTTGAATTTTAGAATGCATTTGTGTGGTCAATACTGGTGAAAAATGAGAACCAAGCAATAGCGTTCAAGCTTGCTACGAAGCTCCAATACCTCTATGTGGGCCTTTGACACTAGGCTTTAACACTATTAGTACTACAAGGAGTACTAACATATGAGTATCTAATCTATGAGCAAATGAGCTTAGGAATTTATATTATAGAGACTCTCTATGGTTATAGGTGTCTATGTTATAGACTCTTTTTGTATTATAGTGTACCTATTTAATAGCCAAACATGTTACAAATACCTTCAAATGGTTGTAGGCACACATCTACAAGTAGGTCCAAGGCTTGTAGGCTCACGTCTCTATGCTCACACACTAGTGCATTGTTGTTGCTAATTCTTGGTGTTCAAGATACTTTTTTCCTACAAATGTAGGTCAACCATGGCTACTTCTAATATTTTAATATAATATTTGGAACTTATATTCTTAACTTTCTTTTTATAAAAACACTAATGATTTATGAGTGAAATTTGTTGGAATGACTTTTTAATGTAAAGATGTCATTACAAGGGATTTTTCAAATCTTTTTGGCTTACATCTATGAACTCATATTTTCAATACTATTTTAACTCTAAATGCTAAGTCATTCAATGTTTGATATATATCAATTTCCACAATTCTCTTCAATTGAAGTATATATTCTCCTAATGTCAAATCTAACCATTACAAAGTAAAAACTTTCTTCTTGAGAGTACTTTCTCCAAAAATCTCACATACCAAAATATTTTTGATTATGACTAATGATATTTTGAAATCATCAATTTACCCCAATGAAGGTGATGCATCCCTTCGGAGTTAATGCTTTAGACCCTAAAAGAGCCTAAAGTGTTTGCTCAAAGCATATAATTTTGATTAATACAAAATTAGTTTTGGATCTTGAATTTTAACCCCTAAAGGACCAAGTTGTTTGTTCATTATACACAAGAAATCTCGGGTAGGCTCCTACAAAGTCCTTTTTAGTTAGATGTTCATGAAATTTTGGATACAATGTGTAATTATGTATTCTCTTCCTGAAAATTTAATTCTTTTTTTGATCGGGTGCCCGAATCAAAAGTTATGTTGCCCTGAACTTTGCGGACAGTTCGGGCAGCTTTGGGCAGCATGTGCAAAACTCTTCCTATGATTTTGAAAAAAAAATAACCAAGTTTAGTGTAAGAATCTCATTCTAGAAGGGGTTAAAGTTTGCAAGCCACGTTGGGCAAGGTTGGAAAAAAACTTTTTCACCTGACTTCAAATGTTATAATTTTTCAATCCGTGCAGTCAAAAGTTCTAAAATTTTTTCCACATGTTCCCAAAGAAGTCTAGTACAAATTTGTATGGTTGAATTTTGAAACTTTTTTTTCCAATTTTTTCTTGCTGCCCTAAAATGTGGCAGTTTTTGACAATTTCTGCCCCAAGCAAATGTGCCTCGGTCCTTTAGGAGTTAAGCAAATTTGATATACATAAGAATTCTTGCATTACACCAAATGATACAATAATTATGACATTCTAAGTTGTGGAAGATTTCCAAATACCACAATATATGCTAATATTATACTAATATACTACAAATTGCTAACATATTATAATATTTTATTTTGTATCAATGTGTAAAGAAAAATTATTTGTTTGTTTTATGAACATCATAAAACTAGTGCTAAACAATTACTAGGATTGACCTTCTAATCTTATAATAAGTATGTGGGTAAGTATAGAGGTATATAAGCTAACACTAAATTGTATATGGATTGAACTTTCAAACTTTGAAAGCCAAGAGAAGATTTAGAAAAATACTTACAATAAGTATTTGCAAGGTATCGTTGAAAAGGTTAGATAGCTTAGCTTCATGATCTAATTTGCCTAATTGAACAAATTTGTACTGATTTTTCAAGGTTTTGAACTTGAAAAAGTCATTGAGTGTTGCACAAACATTTGAATTGTATACCTTGCAACACACAAAAATTATTACAAAGTGCCTGTTTTTCGCTAATCAAATTTAACATACCTAAACACTACCAAGTGAACTTTGTTTTTCTATTCTTGGAATTTGTCTATAGATTTCAATCTATATTTCTATAAAACTCAATGTTATGTAAACAAGTCTTAATAATTGTTGTTTCTTAAAATTATTTGGGAACTAGAAGGTGATCCATAGACATATACAACCTCCATGATCATACAATCAACCATCATTTTCAAGCAGGGTTGTTCCGGTGGACAGTTCGACAACACGACGAACATGACGTCCAACACGTCAAGTAGACCCTCTTGTTCGTCTAATAGAGTCAAACTTAGCTTTGACTTTTTAAAAAAAATTCACCCTGCCCGTGAGGCCACTTAGATGCCATGTGGCAGATACGTGTCTTCCACGTGGCATCCTAAAGGGGCGCATGTGGATGTAGGCAACCTCGAGTGTGGGCGACCACGGGTGCAGGCGATTATAGATAGGGCGACTTCGGGTTCAAGCTGGTAGGTGACCGCGGGTGGGAAGTACGTGGCGACTTGCGAGGCAAAGACATGAAGTCGGAGACTAAAGAGAGTAACGCCTCACAAATACCCGTGGTCGCCCCAAAAGACCCGTAGTCGCCTCCCAGGGGACCCGCACGCACCCCAAAAGACCTGTAGTCGCCCTCTAGAGGACCCGCAGTCGCCATGTCTAGGACTTGCAGCCGCCCTGTCCAAGATCAGTAATCACCCGTGGACCCGCAGTTGCCCCTGGACCCGAATGCGCCCTACCAGACCCGTGGTCACTCCTCGAGATCCACGTGCGCCCCTTCCAGACCGTGGATTCAACCAAATTGGGCTCAACAACAACAAGACTTGAACTCGCCCTCACTCGCAGTCACCCAAGATCTGAACTTGCCTAAGATCCGAGGTCGCCCCCCACCCGAAGTCGCCCCCCATTCCACCAAATTGGGCTCAACAACAACAAGATTTGAATGCGCCCTCACTCGTGGTCGCTCAAGACCTGAACTCGCCCAAGACTCGAGGTCGCCCCCCACTCGAAGTCGCCCCCCATTCCACCAAATTGGGCTCAACAACAACAAGACTTGAACTTGCCCTCACCCGTAGTCGCCCAAGACCTGAACTCGCCTAAGACCCGGGTCGCCCCCCATTCCACTAAATTGGGCTCAACAATAACAAGACTTGAATGCGCCCTCACCTGAAGTCACCCAAGACCCGAAGTCGCCCTCCAATCCACCAAATTGGGCTCAACAACAACAAGACTTGAACTCGCCCTTACCCGTGGTCGCCCAAGACCTGAACTCGCCCAAGACCCGAAGTCGCCCTCCAATCCACCAAATTGCGCTCAACAACAACAAGACTTGAACGCGCCCTCACCCGCGGTTGCCCAAGACCCAAAGTCGCCTCCCACCCGAAGTCGCCCCCCAATCCATCAAATTGGGCTCAACAACAACAAGACTTGAACTCGCCCTCACTTGCGGTCGCCCAAGAATTGAACTCGCCCAAGACCCGAGGTCGCCCCCCACTCGAAGTCGCCCCCCATTCCACCAAATTGGGCTCAACAACAACAAGACTTGAACTCACCTTCACCCGCAGTCGCCCAAGACCCGAAGTCGCCCCCATTCCACCAAATTGGGCTCAACAACAACAAGACTTGAACGCGCCCTCACCCGCAGTCGCCCAAGACCTGAACTCGCCCAAGACTTGAAGTCGCCCCTCATTCCACCAAATTGGGCTCAACAACAACAAGACTTAAACTCACCCTTACCTGCAGTCGCCCAAAACCCAAAGTCGCCCCCCATTCCACCAAATTAGGCTCAACAACAACAAGACTTGAACTCGCCCTCACCTGCGGTCGCCCAAGACCTGAAGTCGCCCCTCATTCCACCAAATTGGGCTCAACAACAACAAGACTTGAACTCGCCCTCACTCGCGGTCGCCCAAGACCCGAGGTCGCCCCCCATTCCATCAAATTGGGCTCAACAACAACAAGACTTGAACTCGCCCTCACTCGCGGTCGCCTAAGAATTGAACTTGCCCAAGACCCGAGGTCGCCCCCCACCCGAAGTTGCCCCCCATTCCACCAAATTGGGCTCAACAACAACAAGACTTGAACTCGCCTTCACCCGCAGTCGCCCAAGACCCGAGGTCGCCCCCCACCCGAAGTCGCCCCCCATTCCACCAAATTGGGCTCAACAACAACAAGACTTGAACTCACCTTCACCCGCAGTCGCCCAAGACCCGAAGTCGCCCCCATTCCACCAAATTGGGCTCAACAACAACAAGACTTGAATGCGCCCTCACTTGCGGTCGCCCAAGACCTAAAGTCGCCCCTCATTCCACCAAATTGGGCTCAACAACAACAAGACTTGAACTCGCCTCCACCCACGGTTGCCCAAGACATGAAGTCGCCCCTCACCTATGGTCACCTCTATCTTAAAGTCACGTCAGTGCAGGAACCAATATACCACAAGATGTGAGCCATCTCCAACTCTAATGAAGTCAAGCTTAATTGCATCTTCCATACACTATAATTGACATGTCCTTCAATGCTCGTAGTTAGTTAATACTACAGAATTAGTCTATAAATACAGAAATTTTAGTATGACTAATTAGAGAAATTGAAGAGGGTTTTCCAAACCCTAAACCCTAAACCCTATAGAAAAACCATGGACCTTCTCCATGTATGCCAATCCAAAAGTAATGTACTTCTATTTTTTAGAATGGATAAAATGACAAACACATGTGAGTTGCTTTTCATTATATGTCGTAAAAAAGTTTGAACTCCTAAACCTTGTACTTGTAAGATAAAAACCATTCAAAGTGTCATTTCCTAACTTTTTAATCTTCAATAAATTGAATATTCATTCACCCCTTCAAATGTGTTTTAAATCCCCTTTATGTATCAAGGGGAGGACTATATTGAAATTCCTGTGTTGGAGGATGGAAAATGAAATGATGAGGAGAAGGGCTTCCCCAAGTCTCCATTTCATAAACCACTTCTTATGCAGATAAAAAGATTTCTTCTTCATGCATCCCACAGTGTTAGTATTTTTTTTGTACATGGTTTCCCCCAAAAGGGAAGGTTTCCTCTCAATGTACTCCCTCCAAAAATTAAAATAGGAAATGGTCACGTTGAATTTGACATGATCACGAGGGAAAAATAAAATGTCAAGGAGAAGAGCTTCCCCAAGTCTCCATTTCTTAAAACCACTTCTTATGCAGATAAAAAGATTTCTTCTTCATGCATCCCACGGTGTTAGTATTTTTTTTGTACATGATTTCCCCGAAAAGGGAAGGTCTCCTCTCAATGTACTCCCTCCAAAATTAAAATAGGAAATGGTTACGTTGAATTTGACATGACCACAAGGATGGATGAAGGAGAAATGAAATGTTAGGAAAAAGGGCTTTTCCAAATCTCCACTTCCTAAACCAATTTGCTTTCTTTATTACTTAATTAACTTTTGATCACTTAGTATTGAATGCCTCAGTTTTAGGATTTTCTGGAGTTATTCTTCAGAAAAGGGGGCAGCGGTACTTGAAAAGTTTGAACGCCTTCCCTCCACTTTGTAAGGGGGGAAACTCAAACTCATGTTTTCTGGCACCCCTGACCCGCGGTCGCCCCATACGCAGCCGCCTCCATCGTCATGAATTAGAAGACCTCTTGAATTTGAGACCTGCAGTCGCCCCATTAGCCGCAGTTGCCCAAGAAATGACATGTGGTCACCCCCCTAAGCCCCCTTCTACCCACATTTGCCCCCCCAGACCCGCACTCGCCCCCCCCCCCTCGACCTGTAGTTGCCCTAGATTGGACCCGCAGTCGCCCTCATTCTAGGACCCGTGGTCGCCCCACCTTACCCACACGCACCCCACCCGCAGTCGCCCATGGTGACGTGGTGGAGGCTTTCCACGTCATTGTTGACAACCCACCACGTAAGATTAAATTTTTAGCTACCCTGCCTGAAAATTTCAAACCCTAATTCCGTACTCGTCAAATTTGTCTCATATATGCGACACTCATCTTTTATGACATGCGACATTAGATGAACAACTCGACACCCAAACCCCAAAACACGTTTGACAAAACAACCCTATTTTCAAGCTCAATTTGAACTCTAAATTTGTATCAAAGTTTTAATTTTAAATTATAAATATATAAAACTATAATTTATCTCCTTATACATGTAGAAATCTCAAATGATTTTGTAAAAATATATCATGCCCCTCTCTACAAGGTGTGCTTGTGCCACCTTTGTGATAAGGAAGACTTTAGACGTGACTCCTAAAATTTTATAAGAAACTAGGTGAGAGAAATCAAGAGTCTTGAGCAAACAAGGCACTGTAGAGCTCTATTTAGGAGGCAATAGGTAGCTTGATATACATGTTTGGAAAACTAGTGAAAGCATGTGTCCATGGATTCAATGTTTATGAGGATTCAAATTGTGAGTCAAAAATTATAGCTCTTCAAAGTTGGTAGTGTCTTGGCCACAAATCCAAGGTGTGGGATGTGGGAGAAGGAATTCTAGGAGGAATCCCTCATATAAATAAGGCATACATATATAGATGAAAAGATATTTAGACAAGGATTACAAAATACTAAGGCTCACAAAGATCTTAGCTATGAGCTAAAGTTGTGGACAAACAAAGAAGATAGAGTATCCAAGAACTACACTTCCCGAGGAACTCAAACCTTTCAAGAGTCACAACTTGTTGCATTTGATAAAGTGAGTAATCCACAATTATTTACAAAAATAGTAGATTACAAAAATAAGCTTGCACTTTGAATTTGTAGTGCAAAGGCAAAAGTTGTCATGATGGAAAGATTATGACACCTTTAGAGCTTGGTTTTAAGGCTAAGGTAAGGTAAACAGGTACCTCCTCGTAGAAAAGTGTATCTTAGATGTCCCAATGATCTATTAGAAGGGGGGCTACCAAATCCCATAGAGAATACTATGAAGAGGGGCAGTATCCCTCTTCACTCCCGAATGGTGTTGTAGTGAGCCAAAGTTGCCATGGATGGGTGGTGAGGTTGGTGAGTGGAACCTCACCATTGCCTTCATGACACCGTGGTGGTGCTCTTGGACATTCCTTGATACCAATTAGCATTAGAAAAGATTTGGGGGGCAAGGGAGGGTTGTTTTAGGATTGTTCCCCTTACTATTTGGGAGCTCTTAACCATCCATTGTTGCCAAAAAATTTAATTAAAAAAGAAACCAAAATTTGAAAAAAATGTTAAGAAATTGAAAACTAATTTTTAAATATATTTAAAAGTATTAATTAATATTATTTGACGTGGTTGTCTCCAGACTATGTCAAATTGTTGATGAGGTGAGTTCCCACAATCTAGGAACTCTGGGGAACACACGGGCTTCTTAAGCACAAAAATCTCTTCTTCTGATGGTATTATGCTCCACACTAGGCCGTAACAATGAATCTTGATTAATGAATCCTGAGGTTAGTCTTGAGATGAATTTTCAAGAGAGATTGTTTGGCCTTAGACATGAATTGTGTACCAATCAAGGGTAGGTAGTATTGGTGGTGAGTAGTGTTACAACCGAATATTGTCATCAAGTTTGAGTTGGTCCAAAAAATCATGGGGCTTCTAATTGTAGTAGTGCTTATTTGTAAAAGATCCAAAATGCCAATGACAAAGAGAACCTCAATTCTGACACCAACCCAATCACAATAAGTAACTAAAATTTGTTTTCAACAATACTTGCTTTTAGATAAAATAGAACTTTGCTATTGCATTAGTGAATTCTCCTTCATTTGTATCTCTCATTAGAACACAAAAATAAAAGCAACTCTCACTAGAACACAAAAGTTAAAGCAACTCCCAATGAAACACAACCTCAATTCTCAGTGATAAATATATTTGTCTAAGAAAAAGATCATTCCTACATGAAAAAAGCCAAGCTCCTTCAGCACAGATAGAAAGGACTCATGGCTCCAAACAATATGGAACAAATGCCCTATCTTCCTATCAATGAGTTGAATAGTCCCCAATCTTCTACTACCACCCAATTAGACTAACCATCTTTCTATTTGGAACCAATACAGATGTAGTAAGATGCCTATATTTTAACTTGTAAACGGCCCACTATGTGACATCTACACCGACCCTTATAAACATGTACATCCTAAAATATACCTTTATTTAACATGATAAATGATGTAGGCCTACATTTGTCGTCAATTCTTTGATCTTCATCTTGATCCTTGTTGACTTCGATTTCAATTCCTTTGATGTCATCTTCAGAATCTTCAAACAATGGATCTTTTCTTCAATGATGAAACAATTTGATATATTTCCCTGTAATTGAGAACTTTAGCTCTAATCCATCCAAGTTCTACAACAAAATATGTAGCATTACCATAAACTTGTTTAACTACATATGACCCAAATCATCATTTGCCAAACTTCCTTACTGGACTATGTTGATCATCTAAGCTACTACCATATACTTACACTGAATTACCATTCTAAATCGGTTGAGAGAGCAATCAATGCTTGCAGTCAAACCTATCCTTGTTCTTCTCCCTTACCTCTTTCAACCTCATGGAAGCAGTCTCAATATTCTTTGGATGATGTATACCTAGCATATGTCAAAGTACTTGACAATTTTGCATGCATGATGGTGATGTGCCTAGGGCTTGAACTCTTTGATATTGCTTCTTTTGACATTGGCTATTGGCTTTTCTAGAACAACCTAGCAATGTTTTTGCCTACACTAAGTTCTTATGTACAATAGTGGACAAGCAATTGGATTTTTATATTGTTAAAATTCCAAAAGATATAGTAAAAAGATTTTGTTATAAAGTCAAAGAATATTTGGATTCTTCATATACTAAGATTCTCTATTGTTTAGAAGTTTAATCCTAATCAATTCCTCTCAAGAAAGTTACAAAGGTATGAGTGACAAGCAATAAAAAAATTTCAAACATTCATCGTTTATGCATTACAACTTTTACAAGTTCCCAATGTGTGTGAGACAACATTAAAACCATATTTTCAATGACTTGTGGATTTGCTATGATTGTTTGATGTATGGTATCCTAATTTAATGACTTACTTGGTCACTTTCAAAATTGGCAAAAACACACACATTGATGATGATCATCTCATTCATCTAATTTGGTCATAAAATTTATTCAAAAACAATATAATTTTAAGACCCTATTGTGACCATTTTATTTGCAAAATTTTATACAATAATAGATTTTGAGAAGGTTAAGTATACAATTTCACTCTATCAACATTGTTTGAAACTTTGAATTCGTACCACCAACGTTCACACCCCATTGGGGCCTAAAGTCTTTTGTATTGAAGACTAGCAATTTTACATCAAATGCATGACTAAAATGGAACCCTAAAAGATATTACTAGAAAAACATGGCTATAATGACAAGGGTTTTCTATTGTAGGTGAATATTATAAGTTGACAAATTATTTATATTTTTGAAGAAATTGAATTCACGTCTTTGAATGAATGCATGTCGCGAAAAAAATGGATCTAATCATCCATAAATGTTTGTTCATCCATAAACTTGACTACCATTAGTAACTTTCAACCAAATATTGGAGAATCTAATATCTTTTTGAGGGGAACTTCACAATTTCATCCAACATTTAACCCATTTTTTGTATTAACCCGGAAGCACTCAAGCGACCAAAAAATGGTTGCTACCTGACTTCAAGCAACATTTTCAAGTGGAAGAAAACTTTTTTCAATTTAAAAAAAATTGGATTGTCTTTCAGTATTTATATTTGAAATTAAGATCACTACAATCAAAGAAAAATTAGAAGAAAAATAGCACAAAGTGTTTTCAGTACTAGATTTTGTGCATTTTTTTACAAATCAATAGAAACCACAATTTTGACCAATAAAACAAAATTCAAATGCTAAAGAGAAAAATTGTATTTTTGGTGAATTTTTGAAGTTACATCTTCAAAATTCATTTGAAGAGAATCTGAAAATAATTTTATAATTTTGACCGTATGGATACTTTCTACTTTTTATGCTTTACATTATCTTTGTCAATATAAACTTCTAAAAATTTGTAGGAGTAATATTTTACAACACATTTGTATTTTGTTTGAACCCATTGGGCTTTGAGGGGTTCAAGTAGCTAGTGCCAAAATAAAATAAATTTTGGGCATAAATTCCCCCAAAACATTTGACTAATGTCAACACCCATTTCCAGATTCTTTTTAATCTCCTACCATTTGCACGATGGTACTATCCAAGGCATTTTTTTTCATTTTTTGTGAAGTGCTAAAGTGACGATACCAAATGTTGAAGTGGTGCTCCAAATTTCAACATTCATCCACATATTGTGTAGAAAATATCACAATAGAACATATCACATGTCCATAGTCCTCTTTTCATCCACAACTTGGGTAATTTCATCCAAGTTTTTTTTTCTAATTTGAAATTTTTTGGTGAAAAACTTCACAATTTTTTGCCATTTTTTAGCCAAATTTTTTTTTCTAGTGCAATCTCGCACCGGAAAGCCCCCCCCCCCAAAAGCCGTGGCACTATCTAGTAGTGATCCCTACAGTGACTAAAATTAGTTGAGTTTCTACCCAAAAAATTTGCATGCTACTAGTGCATTGTAAAAAAGGGCCTTTAGTGGAGACATTTTAGCCAAAATTGCAACAAATAATAGAACTTGATAGCCAATTTGCAAAATATATAACTTCCTCTACATTGGAATGAGCATCTATTTAGTGAATTTTGTGTTCTAGTACTCCCAATATTCCTTCTTAACTTGCAAAATCCTTTATTTTCTATTTTTTTCTTTAATATAAATATATTGACTTTCTAGTCTCAACTCTCAAGGTAGCCAAAATTGATGCATGTTTGTCTTTGAAGGTACATTGAATAAGGGTATGGTAGAACCTCCTATGACCAACCAAGGCCCATGGTCAATATATAGCTAATGGGAAATTCAATAGAGAGATGAGCAATAAGTAACCATTAATTTTTTGGTTTCCTACCATCTTTCAACCATGATTGTTATGACACATGTGGTTCGATTAGAGAGCCAAATTAGTTTGTAGATGAGCAGTGATGGAAGAATCTATGTATTGGGGATGGGAGCAAGCCAACTTTTGGCTTCTAAAATTCATAACAATTTGAATTTGAGGAAAAAAATCATGAAAATTTAACAATGCCCATCATTTCTATCTCTCTGCATAGCAAAAATTTAACAATGCCTTCTACTACTACTCGAGATCATGTACAAAATGCTTAAGTGGTTGGTAATGGGTAGTTCTACTACATTAAGGGGACCAAAAAAATAAAGGGACTCATTGTGAAAAACTGTAGATCTTTTTTTGTTTTTTTGAAACAAATGAAACAAGGTTCCATTGCAAAAAGGAAGAGTAAGGTAGGAGGCTCGAACTCCAACTAGGCATTAAAAGCAATCGAGACTCAAAGGTACATTTTGCTTTTTGCAATGTACTAGCTCTGCACATTTTAGGTGGTGGTCGCTTTTGATGACCACAAAAGACCACTTTTTTTCAACTTCAGAAATTCGTAACTTATTCTTCAAAGCTCCAAAAAATATGGAACAACTTGGGGGTCGATGCCAATTTCACTTGTCTTTCTAGGAAAATTTACAGAAAATTGTTTTAAGGAGGTTAGCTTCCCCCATAAGGCAATCAGCCCTTACATGCACGGTTTATGAGCCTCCTACCTTACAAGCTTGAAAACTGTAGATGTTTGAAACATGACATACATTTGCTGGACACTTCAATAACTACTGTTGTACACTAAAAGTAGATCTTTATATGGTGTGAAATGTCGATTAAATAGTATGTGTCCCCTTAATACCCCTATTCAGTGTACCATTTGCACTGAATTCCATAAACTAGTTCTGGGATCACTGCTGCTATCCAGTCAACCTTAGGTGGTATGTGTGGTGCTGCTGACTGAATGAGGTCAGCAATTAGACCAATAATTGGGTACAGTATCTCATCCTTCTGTGCCGCATTCAAGTATAATAATAATATGATGAAACTGAATATCTTATAACTCTTCTAGATGTGCATTCCCTGCAGTGCATTCCCTCCTGCCACTCCCCCAGAATTTGTCAACAGCTTCAGATTATTATTCTCAATTGAACCAAAAACAAAATCTTTGAATGATCAGAACTTGGGGTGGGGAGCCGCTCCACCCAAATCCAAACACCAGTCGAACTTACTGCCACTCACGGCAGTACAGTACAACAACAACTGAAGAGCTTCAAAATCATTATTGACTGACTGTGAAGATTTTCAATATTATTGTTGACTGTGAAGATTTTCAGAATTATTGTTGACCGTGACTCGGGACAACCAAACTATCCATGCATTTGATATTAAGTTAGAGAGGTCTGTCCATCGTGAAGGATGGATGGATGGATGGATGGGCTTTCTCTCAATTGGGTTTCAACTTCACACAATTCTATGAAGGAAAGGAACTCATGAATCCAAGTTCCTTGCAACTGAAAATGATGTTTGACTTTACCCAACTGGTAGATGGCATATACCATATACAAAATAGTATCACTAGGACCACATAGATTACGGGTAAAAAATAAAGTTAAAACATGTTTGCTACATTGGAATTGGGAATTTGGCACGTAGACTTTGGTTGGTTGGGGTCTTCAACACATACTTTTATTTTACACTCCCTATGAGCATCGCCACTAGGGCGTAGAATAGTGGCATGGCAAGGAGTTTGTTGCAGTTGGTCTTCTTCTTCCATCCCACCAATTGGAGACTTCATAGTTTTTCATCAAAAGCCTTTGTAGTTTTTTCTGAGTAAATTTTTTTTTAAATGCTTAAAGTTCTTAAACAATTTTTGTGAAATGATTTTTTTTTCTACAAGTGTTTTTACTTGTACCTCAACATGTGCAAAATTTGTTGAAAAAATTGAATTCCTCGACTAGATACAACAATTTTTGAAATATGTGAAAAACTCACAAGAGCCACTATAAGTAAAATTCAAAGTTTGATAGGTTAATTATAATGGATACAAATTTTTTACAATTTTTTTCTTGAAATCTTTTTTCAAAGAAGAATATCAATTTTCTTGTAATTCCCGAAGGATTAGAAGTAGTCTAAACTTCCAAAATTTTAAAGGTATATTTGATGGATGACTTCACTATGTTAATTATAGAAACAAAGAATGAACCTATCAATTTAATAATTGGAATATGTTAGTGACTACCTTGGTCATGGGGGGTGCTTCTTTCAAGGGCTAACCTTGGAAGGGAAGATTGCTATTATGTGAGCCTAGGATCATGAGCACATGAGCCTAGAAGATTGTACACCTCTATTATAGAAACCTTCTAAGATTATTGTGTAACTATGTTATAAATACCTATATTATAGGTGTTTATGATATAAACATCTTCAATGGTTGTAGTATATTTCTTTATCCATATGCTCAAGGCTTGTATGCTTGCATGTCCATGCTCACACACTAGCATTGTTGGTTTCTACAATTTCCTTAATCCTATATAAACAATCTAGTCACCATGAAAATCATCCTTTTTGGTACCTTGTAAATCATTTGCTTAAAAATAAACCCAGTGGCCACGTGCACTCATTGGAGGTCAAACTATTGAACAAGACCTCCTATATTTGCATAGAATTCTAAGGATGAACATTTGCACTTTTATCTTACATGGAACAATTCTTTGTCATCCATCCATCACTCAATTGTGTTAGCAACAATGTTATAGGGTTAAAAGTCATTCATCACACAATTTTACTTCACAAGAGCATTTTAAGGTAAAAAACATACACAAGAATCTACAATCATTTAAATAGTTATAAACCCCCCAAAGTATTGCAGTCAAAGCTCTGATTTTCAAGTCAAATCTCACCAAAAAAACATGAGTAGCACTTGCAATTACAATTTCAGTCAAATTTCGTACTGGATAATCCATGTTTGGCAGGCAGTTGCAACATCTAATGACTGCTGACCAACCGTCCGGAGAAATCTCAGTCCAAGAAGGCTAAAACAAAATATGTAAAACAATATCGACACTAGACAAGCTTTCATCAAAGAATGTAAAACACCAAATTTTTTTGAAATTGTTTCCGTTTTACGCTACATCAAAAAGCACAATCGAAGTCCTCACACTTATTAATCAGACATCTCATTCTAATGACCTCTCCGAAGAAGTCAACAGAGAGAGATAGTGAGAGAGATAGCACAGGTGAACATCACTAGAATGGCAATGGAAGTTCGAGAGACGAAACTCACACCTCGAGTGCTCCTTTCGGAGATCAACTTGAAACGAGATTCTGAAGCGTAGAAACGACTGGTCGGGAGCTTCGGAAGGGGAAGAGTTCATCAGAATGAAACAGAAGGATTTCATATCATTGACTCACAGAGATCTTGTCTCAAAGAGATCAAGGTGCGATCAGAAACGGATAGAAATCGAAGAACACAAAAGGACCGGGAGAGGGCTGTGCAAGACAGAACTCGGTTATGAATTTCTTCTACTGTAATTATCAGAAACTGTAAGACATCCATAACTGAACCAGAATCTGCTTCAAATGCAGTTCATTGAGATTGACTCATGAAGAAATTTGAAACCCTGAACTGACTGCAAGTTGGAGCATGTAAGAAATAAAACCCAATCCGCCCCAATTGGAATTGGTTTGGACCTACAAATTAAAAAAATTAAAAAATGAGCGATCTATCCTTCACTCCCTTGACAGAGAAAGTTCAAACTACTTCAACAGGAAAATATCAAGGAGGATAGAGATATATGGAACCTCCAAGATGAGTCGACCTACGTCCCCTTTATATCTCCAATTGTGGCCGTTGATAGCTCTCTTGGGATTGCGACATGCCACTTGCAACCAAAAGTTTGTTTTTTAGGTTGTTATTTTCCATATACACAAAACTCCTCATCAGAAGGTGAGTCAGGATATTTAAAGGATAATACAAAATGCATGGTTTTGAATTGCATTGATAATTGCACTCCGTTGCTTGAAAATCAAAACACTTCTCTTTTGCTCTCCAGAAGCATGACATTGTACATATAAATAGAATTATATATGTTCCAAGTGATAGCACTGGAAAAGTCTTAATGCTACGGGAAGCACTAGCTCTCTATATAATATTGCTAAGGTGACTACAGTCAAATCCAAAGTCACAATACATATGATGCAGATTCTCCACCACGTAATTGTTTCCTTGCAATCTAAAAATGACATTCAAATTCTTGTGATAGAAATTCACACAAGAAATTCCTGAAGGAGGTGGAATCTGTTTACTAGTCAAATTGAGATTGTTTTTTCTTTTCACCAATTTTTAAGTGTAGAAGAAAAGGAATGCAGAGTGTAGTGTTCATTACTCTCCTTTGGTTAGTAGTTGCTAATCCGTGTAGAAACCGAGAAATTGGTCTTCAAGAAAAATCAGATCAAAAATCTACAATGATCTTCCAACACCACCATGAAAGAGGAGAATTTGTATAAATCTTCATCCCCTCAGTGGTCTTGTCTTCCTAAGACACCAACGCAATTTGATACAAGTCATTCAATACAATAGGATCTCACATTTGGAGGCCCTCCTTTGCTTGTGCCATGACCTAAACAAACATAATCCCAAGTTCAGAATTCGTAAGGACATATGATCTCAATAGTCAAGTACATCTCCTAACGGATGCTCCAAAAATAGTACTACTAGAAGAATAATGAAACTCAACACCAATAAAGTTACTTAAGTAGATTAGGTATGTGCATCTAATTTCAGCCCTTACACAAAAGCAATTCTATAGATTATTGCCTAAAAGATGCATGATCTGAACACAAGAACCGGGTTTCAATGTGGGAACACCTATACTCAACACTTTGGAAGTTCATAGATAACTCATTCAATGTCCAAAAAGTACATGATAACTTGTTTTGAAAACCTTACAATGGCCAACAAGTCCCCATAAAAATCGAGTCACGCTATTAATTAGAACAAGCTCAAATGCTAATCTAGACACTTTCAGGTGTACATACTTCATCAATCCAACCAAAGCCAATATCCAGTAATCCACACAATCCTGTCTTTAGTTTGCAAAATCTAATGGTATACCTTCCCTTGCTCTACAGGTAAAGAAACAAATTAAGTACTGAACTAGAACAAAAGGAAACACACTAATGCATTTGATGTAAAAATGGATCATACCTTCAGATGTGGATTTCAAGGTTCCTCAGATTTCCATCTCCTCAAGGCATGCTAAGGAGATCCCATCGTTGCACGCAAGGAGTCCGCGGCCGCCAAGTTCAGTGTTAATACACCACCCAGCGACGAAAAGCCGTGAAGATGAGGCTTCCCCTGAAGGAAGATCCTCCTGCGTGTCCATTGGGCTGGCTTCCGAGTTTTTCATCAACAAGGCAGTCATCTCGTCGGGGCGGACGCGACAACACTCTGGCATAAATAGATTCTCAGTCTCCAAATCGAGAAACGGTTTCGGTGGCCTCTGCAAACCATCAAATCACAATGAAGGTCAAGGTTAAACTTGCAGAATGAAAACTTCCAATCGCTGGTAGGTTTTCAAGATCATTGCTCTCCCGACTAGAAGCGCACAACAACAGACAACTGGGGACCCTACTAAGCGTTTCAATTTCGACATTCACTTCAGAGTGAACCTATTTTGTGCAGCTACTGGCGAACAAGAGAGACACATGTTACACTGAGCAATTCGCATTGTTACAGTACACAACATTCTCAAGCAACATTACAAAGACTCTTCAAACCCTAAGAATATAAGCTCAAAATATTCTCTTAACTCATCACCAAGGAAAGATGTACTTGAGACATTTGCTCCTGATCATTCTCGTTGTTAGTGACTTGAAATTTAAAAATTCCAAGAATAAAGGAAGAATCTAGAGGAACATAGGAAAGAACTTCGCAGCGCTTTTCAAAAATGTTACTCCTTACTTGTTAACTAGTCCTTTGGGGTCCCACGAAAACAGGGGGACCCCCACGACCCTGTCGAAGAGGCGTCAAGCATCCATTGAAGGACTCTTCACAAGGTGCGAGGCCAAATCAATCAAAAGTTCTCTTTACGAATCCTGGCAATAGATATTCCATCCTTTTGTGAAGACAACTCTAGATGGTAGAATGTTATGTAGCTATTCATCCACATCGAATCACTTGACAGTATATAAAGTGCAGGGACAAAGAGAATTACAGGTGGAGTGCAAGGATTGAAGGTGCGGTATCTTACCGACTTCAGATAATCCCGAGCGCTGAGACGGTCAATATTTTGGCACTTGTGCACTCGATCCTCCAGTTCGGCCTTCCGTTTGAGCCCATGGGAAATGGGAGGGGTTCCAGACAGTTCTGCCCTGCCACCGGGAATGTCTGGATCGCACTCGGATCGACCAAAGGTTCCGGCAGTTCTGTCAGAGTCTACCAACGACAGACGAGCGAACCTGTCCGGGAGCACCGTTTCAGCTTCATGGTGCCACCTATCGTGCTGCTTGCTGGAGCTCGCCAACGCCCTGCAAGGCGCTATTAGATTCAGTATACTGCATGTGGATTTTCTAATTACCGCGTACCGAGATCTGAACTATGATAAAATACAAAATGCATATATGAAGATTCAGAAGAATTACTGGTTAAAGTTATGGACTAGGTAATATGAAAGTAGCCTTTGTTTGAGAAATAACAAGTCATGAGAATGACAAAGAGGCTGCACGTAGTGTCACGAGAGTGTCATTACAAAACTGAGGCTGTACTTTCAATTCATCGAACATAACCTCAATGGTATGATCCATCCCACTACTGCATACCAAGATCTGAACCCATGGTTTGCATGCATGAAGATTAGGAAGAAATATTGGCCCAAGCAAGAGACTAGGTAATATGAAAGTAGAACCTTGTTATAAGAATCAAGTTCAGGTAAAATTCAATTATATCCACGATGCAGTCTAAATATCATTCACTACTGACGAGTCACTTAGGGTTGATCATACAAGAACCAGGATCACGTATGAATCGCTGACATATGGACCATGAGCTGCTTGACTTAGCCGAGGCACTGAGAATCATCTCATAAGAGGCTTTAAAAAAAAAGAGTAAGATGATGAGAATGTTGCCTAAAGACCAGTGTGAACAAAAGAGTCTATTGGGGTAATTTCATTAACTACGTCACATGGACAAAGGTAGCAGCGGTAACCATGATGCTTCCTATAACTTGGACTAGTAACCTGTAACAAGAGATCAAATTTGAAAAGAAAGCAAAGAGAGAATGTTTGATTCAAACACGGACAAGGTACTGTGATACATCTTCATTGCTTCATTCCACTGACGTATGCATCTCGCAAGAAAGCTAACCAGTACCTCAAAAGTGCACCATATACATAGGGGACTCCAGAAATCAAAACCCGAGTGTAATGTTAATCCAAAGGGTAAAGCCCCTTAATTCTATTAAACTGTATTTAAAGTGGCATACACAAAATGTTGGACTACTCATAAAAACAACTCATTTCTTACCAACATCATATGCTACACCTGTTGCTACAGACTAGAGGCAAACTTTCAAGAGATAGGAGTCTCGAAAAGGATATTGGACATACAGTGACGCTAAGTAATACTTTTGGATCAGGAAATTTCAAGTGTTCTTTTTGCTGGTTCAACAGAGGGCTGACATTGAACACTGAATACTGAACACTATTATGGATTTATGGGTTATAACGTTGTGACCCTCTCCCTGGAAACTTGGTACTGCTAGAACGGCTGGGTTGACTAGTCAAGTTATGTCATGTTGTACAGTACAATTAAAATCATCGCACAATATGATGTGCCTACTGACTGCCTAGCTTCAATGTTCGGGAAAAACCGGCACATGGTTCAAAGTTAGCTGGTGGAATTGGGGAAAAAACGGTTGCAATTTGGAAACATCGGCAAAAATCTGGCGAAACAATCTATAAAATTTCTGTAAAAATAGGGAAAATAATTGGACTCTGTACTTGAAAAAATGGTTCAATTAGGGAATTGAAGGAAAATAGCTGTTAAAACTGAAAAAAATCCTAAACTTTGCCTAGTTCTAAGGTAATACACCTAATTTTGACCCCTTTCTAAAATCGACCCCTATAGATTCTTGCCGAAAATGTACTCCCACTATTCATGAGAGTATAGGGTCGGTTTTAAAAATTGACCTATTTTCAGCACTTTGAATATTCATAATTTATTCATTTGATGCCCCAAACAATTGCTCATTCGGTCAATTTTAGGTGTAGTTACCTTACAAAGAATTTGCTGGTGGGCACACTGAACCAAGAATCCACGAGTCAAACAAAAAAAATCACTCATTCATTAGTACGAATAGCCAAAAGACACCTGGCACGCCCTTGGACAACAACCTCGTCACAAAAGACCTACACTAAATAGTGAAAGTAGGTTGCCTTAACAATTAGGTTGCCTTATCCCAAGAAAGTTACTTTTCAAGCCATCAAAGTCAACAAATATTTCTAAAAATATTTCCATTTGTACACATGGAGATTCATGAGTCCCAAATATAGCGATATGAAATTCAAAAGTAGTTCATTCTTGTACAGTAACTGTAAATATTTATTTAGTGTCAAATGTTGAGAAATTAGTAAGGGGCAACCTAATTTCACTATTCAGTGTAGGTGAAACCCATTCTAGGGTGGGACTTTACTGAAGTAAAACGCCCGAAGGCAGATACACACCCGGAGGCGGAGAACCACCCTAAGGCAGGGGGGACGGGGAACACGCCTGAGGGCGGAATTGAAAAGACGACCAAGGACTCGCCAAAAGGCGGGGGTGAAAGAATCAGTGACCCAAAAACGTCATAGCCAGCACCGTGGAAGACGTGGGCACCAGAGGCGGGAATGAATCGGAGTCGAGCAAGGGCACCAGAAGGCAGAGATGAACAAAGTAAAGGCAAAGAGACACTTTAGGCTCAAAGGTAGGTACGACTAAAGGAGACGCGCGGGGGCAAGGTTGAACCGAAGAGAGGGAGAAAGCAGTCATTAAGATCAGCTACTCCTCTCCTAAGTCTCTGTATATAGAACTAAACATCTGTTGCAAATCAGGATCAACAGGTTGTATGGCGAAACTGGAAGAGGTTTCAGCGTCATCATCAGCCTGTGTTCGTTGATTGGGGTTGTGCGCGTCCCGCTCAATGTCCTGTAGTATTTGACTCGTCACAAAAGACCTACTCACGTACTTGAACAGTCTGCTATCACGATCAGCTTTACATCCACGTACACAGCCTTCAACTGGCAAAGATATACGACCAAGAAGCTAAATTCTCTGGCCAGCAGTCACATCAAAAGAAAGCAACGCTATTTCCTACGCGTCGGCATAAAAGTACAAAAAATTCATCGATGGTACTAGGTGTCTGACGTGGCAAACATCTGCGATAATTTTAATGACCAGTTCCCGGCGGGGTCCTTCACAAGAGACCCAGCAAGTGCTGGCAAGGTACAGTAGCAGTGTGTACTTTAATTGAAATCGTTGCCAAGAATCCAGGGGAGGTATATTCTATCCGTGTCGCTAGAAGACCTAACTTAAGGCAAAAAATCTCAGGGTTAAGGTAGAACCTCCCATGACCAGCCAAGACCCATGGTCAATATGTAGGTAATGGGAAATTCAACAGAGAGATGACAGATATTTAACCATTAGTTTTCTGGTTTCTAACTATCTTCTAGCCATAACTGGTATGACACATGTGCTTCGTTTTCAGAGCCAAATTAGTCTTTAGATGAGCAGTGATGGAAGAATCAATATATTGGAGATGGGAGCAGGCCAACTTTTGGCTTCTGAAATTCATAACAATTTGAGTTTAAGGAAAAAAATTATGAAAATTTGATAACGTCCATCATTTCTATTTCTCTACACGGCAAAAATTTAACAATGCCTTCTACTACTCCAGATCATGCACAAAATGCTTAAGTGGCTGGTTATGGGCGGTTCTACTATACAGAGAGTTTCAGCCAACACTGCTAGAATCTGACCAGTGAAATGAACTCCACATAGCTTAATAAGCATTTCCTCACAGTAACGTAATTGTCCAGTTCATTACCAGCAAGAAACCAACAGCAACATGAGAACGAAACTTTTGCAGGAAACAAGGAGGCACCCCTCTTAAAGAACACTTTATTAATTTCTGAGAGTGAAGGATTAGAGAAACGATGCTTACTTGAGTGCAGCAGTGATCTTACTGTCCGGATCTTCCCGACGGAAGATGTTCGGCTGCAAGGCCTCCCACGGACAACGCCGGTGACCGAGGGGGCCCCTGGCTGCACCCGGGCAGTTTGCGCACCTATTGAGAACGGTGATACCCACGGCGTCGAACAGGCATAACGACTGGGTTCTCGTCTCGGTCTCCTCATCTCTATACGGATCTGGCATGGTGACTCGGGAAGAAGGCTCACAAGGTTACAGCCACGACCTGTTCAAAAACAGAAACAAACAGATCCATAAACCGAGGGTTACAAACTCATTCTCTAAGAAACTGAATTCGTTCACCTCACCGAAAGATGAAACCTACAAGATTAGCAATGCTGTTCAGGTGACGCCACGCCCTGAAATCTACACCTCTGGTACAAATTCTCCCACGAGAAAGCATACTCCAGCCTTTCCGCTACTGTGCTACTTCCACGAATTCGTATAGAGTAAGCCAAGTTTTTACAAGAGTTTTGCTGCAAAGTTGCAGTCGGAGTCGTGGTCTCCTCGGACTAAGGTAATGACTTCCGACAACTATATGCGCTTCGACGGCAGTGGCCCAAATTCCAAGAACGGGGCCTAATTCCGCTCAACCGGCATCGGCATTCGGAGGGCTGCATTCCAGAGGACAGGGACACTAATATTCACACGACAGAAAGGGAAGAAGATAAACTCCAATAACTAACTTACAACGACGCCCACACTCCAAGAACTAAACTATCTCCAAATACTGCAACTTTCCAGCACAATTGGCGAGCCGTTTTAGCAATTTATCCTAAAGGGAGAACCCACTACACTCCACTTCACGTTATTCTAAAGGGAGAAACCAGCCACAAGAAGGTTACATTCCTAATTAGGGCTGAGCTAGAACGCTACGAGCTCAAAAACTGGTCGCACGTCGAATTACTTACCAAGATTCTCTCGAATTTTTTTGAAACGCAGGATACTCGTCACGAAGTGCAGAGAATCGACTCGCCAAAAGAGGAAGGAGACTCGGTTTAAAACTCAGTTCAAACCCAGCAGAAGAATTGCTGCAAGTTTGGAATGCACAGGATCCAACGAGTAGACTGCTGTGCCCGAAATCCTCGAACTCTACCCATGATTTTTTCGCAATCCTGTCAACAGTCCATCATCAACTACAACGGTGGTGACATGGAGCTCGTCGGCGGAGATCGGAATCAGTTGTGTAGCTGCAGGAAACCTCGCACCACAAAGCGCGTGGCTATGGCGACGGAAGACGTGAAAAGCTGCAAAAAGGGGAAGAGCACCAGGAAGACGGTATGAAGATGCCGAGAACTGGACAACTGGTCTTGGGTTTTGATGACTTGATTGAATTTTTAGACTTTTGTGAACAAAATGGAAAATTTTTAACTCCTGGTGGGGGGCTGAGTGGGGGGCGGGGCAAGGTGAATTTGTCAGTCAATTTGCTGTCAAAGGATTTGGGGTCGTTATGACGGACCACTCCTCGTATGTTTCAAATTTATGTGGAAGGTGTGGAAGGTATAGTAGAACTACCCATTACCAACCACTTAAGCATTTTGTGCATGATCTATGGTAGAAGGCAATGTTAATTTTTTGTTGTGTAGAGAGATAGAATGATGGGCATTGTCAAATTTTCAAAAGTTTTTTCCAAAAATTCAAATTGGTATGAATTTTAGAACCCAAAAGTTGACCTCCACCCATCCCCAACACCTAGATTCTTCCATCAGTCCTCATCTAAAGACTAATTTGGCTCTCAAAACCAAACACACATGTTATAATAGTGATGGCTAGAAGATGGTGGGAAACCAAGAAACTATTGGTTACTTATTAGTCATCTCTCTGTTGAATTTTCCATTACCTATGTATTGACCATGGGGCTTGACTAGTCATGGGTGGTTGTACCATATGTCACCAAGTTTCAAAATAAAGAAGGATTCGAGCATTGTTTCTATTAATAGATGTCTCCAATTCATCTTGTTAATCCTTGAAGGACCAAGTGTCTTTTCAACATTGCAAGAAATCTCATGTATGTTCCTACAAAATCATTTTTGGTCGAATGTTCATGAAATTTGAACACAGTTTGTAAATATGTACTTCCTTGGTGGAAAACTCATTTTTTTTCCAATCGGGTGCTAAGATCAAAAGTGATATTGTCCTAAACTTTTAAGGAGCTCGGGCAATTTGGGAATCTTTGCAAAATCTTTGCAAAAAAGCTCAAGGTAATTGCAAGAAACACTTGTCAATTTTGGTGCGTTTTCATGATTTTTTGGGGAGTACTTTTAAATTAGAAAATTAATTTTCTAAAAATGAAAAAAATATGACTAATGTATATACCTTTAAGATGAAGGTACCCATGGAAGGAATTGCATAGAAAAATTCTCTAAGTAGGAGAACTAGAAAAGTGCTAAGTCTCAAGAAAATACATACCTTGATGTTTTAATTAGGGAAAAATAGTAGAAATAAGTAAATACACAAAATAAAAATTGGCCATTTGCAACAACCCTATGGAGATGGTCATTCAAAAAAAATCACCAAAATAATATTTGATATGTTTCAAAATGCAAGTAGAAAGAAGCTCACTTTGTAGACTTCCACAACACAAAAAATAAATTGTTTTTCAATTTCCTTCCATGAACAGCTACAAGTCTATTGGAAGACCATCTCATCCAAATTTCAGCTCAAAATTTGTTTTTTGGGGTTCTATAGAGTACTAAAAACCTCCAAATTGGCAAGTGCGACATTGAATAGGGGTCTATTTTTGGATAGTAAATTATTTTTGAAAATTATGAAAAAATTAGGTAAGGTGTATGATAGTCATGAGTACCTTCCCCATAAATCTTGAGTCATTTGGAGCCAAAACACAAAAGTTATGGTCAAAAAACAAATCAGCACATACTAAGTGACACAAAATAAGACAAGTGTTTCTTGCAATCACCCCTCATCAATTTTTGAAATTTGGCATGTATGTAACTAATAAAATATGGCACACAATTGTCCAAAAGAAAACAAAATTCAGTCCTCAAATCACATTCTAAGAGGAGTCAAACTTTGTTAACTATATTGGGGCGGTTTCAAAAAAGAAACATTTTTTTCTAACTTCAAGTCCTACTATCTTCCAATCTATAAAGTCAAAATTTTTGAAATTTTTTCACATATTCCAAATTTTTGTCTCTAAATTTTCATCATTCCAATTTCAGATAAAAAATTTCCTCATTGCACAAGAAATCACCAAAAAATGATTGGTATATTGCCAATTCACTCAATGTCCTTGCATAGCAAGGTGATTTAGAGTAAGCTAGACTTCATACTAGCTTCTAAAATTTTTCATTTGTGAACCTAACATCATATACTTACAAATGGTCAAAATCCTCATTTTTGTGTAAAGAAAAAGTTTTGTGTAAAATAAAATAAAATAAAATAAAATAATTATATATATATAATTCTTTCCTCAATTAAGCTGAGATTGCTTAGAAACTCTCTCATTGACAGTAGGTCCTTTGGGGGAGCTGGGATGAAGCTAAAACAGCCACAGCCACATGGAACTTCATTGTCATTGTCTCAGAGGTAGGAAGATGTATTGATCATAAAATTCTCTTGCAAATTCACATACATAAGTTACCCCCAGTTTGTTTTGTTGCAATCCCAAGTACCAAACTGAACCTAATTGAGAGGTGAGTAATTTTCCTTCATACAGTAGAGTTTTAATCATCAAGGTCATCCCCAATTGAAACAGTGGTATCAGAGGAAGGTTTAACTAAGAATAGTACAAAAGAAATGCATCATTGAACTCCATCATGGCAGACCCCACTTACCAGTTTGGGTGCTTCAAGGAGTTTTGTCATGTGTCTTTCTCAAACTCTGGCTTCTTTTGTTTCCACATTGCACACCTTAGTATTAAGGGCCTTTTGCCATGTGAGCTGGGCTGGTAAAGTTTGCTGGGAGAGCTATAGTAGTCTACTCTTAAATCGACTGCCTTCTTCAAATCGACCTTCGATTTCAGTCAAAAATGGACATTTACTGGTCCTTAAATCGTTAGTTCATACTTAATGAATGAATTAAGGATAAAAAGGGTGCACATTAAAACTTATAAGAGTTTTTTTTGTAATGAAACCCCATTTCATTTGTTTAAAAAATAAAAAAATAAATAATAAGAGATCGCTTTATGATTTGAATATAGATGGTTCAAGTATGTGATTCAATCCAATTTTAAATGGTCTTGGCTCCTTGCCATGTGAGCCAAGCCCTAACTCTCGTATGATAGTACATGGTAAAAACACCCATGACCAGCTAGGTTCCATGGTCAATACATAGGTAATGGAAAATTCAACAGAGAGATGATTGATAAGTAACCATTAGATTTTTGGTTTCCCATCATCTTCTAGCCATCACTGTTATGACATGTGTGCTTCATTTTGAGAGCCAAATTAGTCTTTAGATGAGCAATGATAGAAGAATCTATGTGTTGAGGATGGGTGCATTCCAACTTTGGGCTTCTAAAATTCCTAACAACTTGAATTTAAAGAGAAAAATCATGAAATTTTGATGACATCCATCATTTCTATCCCTATATAGGTCAAAAAATTAGCAATGCCTTCTACTACTCTAGATCATGCACAAAATGCTCAAATGGTTGGTAATGATTGGTTTTACTATAACAATGATGGTTAGAAGATGGTGGGAAACCAAGAAACTAATGATTACTTATCAGTCATCTTTCTATTGAATTTCCCATTAAGGTAGAAACACCAATTAGCATCCATGATCCCATCCTTGTACCCTAGATAGATATCACTAAATGTATTCCTAGACTTTAGTTAATGTGCCTTCCATATGTTTAATTTTGATTGGCTGATACATGTGAGGAACACATACTTAACTGTGATTCGCTGACAGCTGATTTTCACAAAGTTCAGATTTGGGTCCACCTATGTGACACATTCAGTGATCTAGGGAGCCATCACTTTGAAAAATCATAGAAATTACATACAACATCCGAAAAATCTATTTTTTTTTAATATTCATGATTTTCACTTGCTAATGCTAAAAAAATATAATTTTAAAGAAAAAATTCCTCCAACTATATTGAATTGCTTATATTGATGCTTTTTGGTGCTCCCACCTTACCTATGTATAGACCATGGGGTTTGGCTGGTCGTGGGTGGTTTCTACCATATTTCTACCGGCCCGGCTCACATGGCAAGAGGCCGTAACTCTAATATGATACCGGTAATATATCTGAATATCTCAGTCACACTGTACAACTGACGTGTGGTGCACTCTTCTTATGTGAAAAGTAGCAAGAACCCCACCCGGCTGCTTGTTTGTGGCACCTGGGCTGGCTGCTGCTGCCGCTCTCTCTTTTCTTTTTTCCTTTTCTTGTTGTGTTCACTCTCAGCCATGGCTGCCTCTGAGTGAGTGCTTGTAAGGTAGGAACATCCATAATCGTTGATTTAAGCAATTCAGCATAGTTGGGGTCAAATTTTTCTACAATTTTTTTTTCAGTATTAGCAATTGAAAATCATGAATTTTTAAAAAAGAAATTAGAATTTTTGGATAAAGCATCTAATTTCTATGAATTTTTAAAGTAGAACTCCATAGGACACCCATAGTCACACTCTACTAAATCTGTCTTGATTCTAGCACCAAAATCTGAAAAAAATCAGAGACCACCAACCACAATTAAGTATGGAGATGGTTTCAAGGAACTTTGAAGATGGTTTCAAGGTACACCACCGAACACTTTGAGGGAACTCTACTCTCAACTACAGAAACATTCATAGTTATGGGTGCTCCTACCTTAGTAATTTTAAATTTTTGCAGTAAGGTGGGAGGCTTGAACTCCTATTGGGCATTAAAAGCAATCAAGACTCACAAGTACATTTTTCTTTTTGCAATGTACCAACTATGCAGATTTCAGGAGGTGGTCGTTTTTGATGACCACAAAAGATCACTCTTTTTCAACTTCAGAAATTTGTAACTAATTCCACTAAGCTTCAAAAAAATATGGAACGACTTGGGTTAGATGCCAATTTCACTTGTCTTTCTAGGAGAATCTACTGAAAAGTTGTTATTTTAAGATGTTCCACCTCCCCGAAATTCAGTTCCAACCCTTAAATGGTCGATTTATGGACCTCCTACCTAGAGGCAACCCTTCCTTGTGTCAAAAAGACTGAAAGAAAAAGTAGTAAGTCTACGGAGGTGGGATGCTGGTAGGGTGTGTGCAATTAGTTGCAAAACACGTGATATTGACTATTGTGACCCTGCCCAGACTCTGCAAAAGTGCCTGCCAAAATCAGATACTCTTAAGTCCTCCGTACTGAACTTGAATGCAAAGCAACATTGAGGCACATGACGGGCACCTGGATGGCCTCCATGCACATGATGACTCAGATCACTGAGATCAATTAGTAGTGTAGAGGTGAGGTAAGGTAAGGTAACTACACCTAATTTTGACTCCTTTCTAAAACTGATCCCTAGAGATTTTTGTTTAACCCTTGAATGTTGGGCTGGTGACCATGGAAATCATCCATTTTCGAACTGTATGACATCATCGACTATTAAAAAATCAAAAATCATCATTGGGAGTCAAACTATTGTAGAAGATCTCTCCTTTCCACCGCTAATTCAGAAGATGAATAGTTGCACTTATGTCCTACATAGGAGAATTTCTTGTCATTCATTAGACAAAAAATGTTTGTCATGTGGTTTAGGTATTAAAATGTACTCCTACTATTCAAGAGAGTCTCAGGTCAGTTTTAAAAAGTGACATGTTTTTAGCACTTTGAAGATTCATAGTTTATTCATAAGATATCCAAAAAATGTAGTTGAAGAGAATTGAGAATCCCCCCTCTGATTACCAGCAAGACCCCACCCAAAAAATCTTTTTCAATATAATAATGGAAACTATACTGAACTGCTTATTTAGTTGATTTTAGGTGGAGTTACCTTACCTAATGTAGATGATGACTTGATGACTAGGAGGTTAGTGGGAATATCATCAAAAGAAAATCTCAATCCCTCAACCTTTAACTTCTAAATGCCCAAGGCCTTTTTTGAGCTTCTTGAAATTTACTCTAAATTTACCCCACAACCAACAATTTAATAGATTTCATCATAAAATTTGAATTGTAATCGTACAAATTCAAACTAGACATGTTAAGGATTACAAAAGAAAAGAAAACATAACAATATCACTAATAGATTAAAGATTGCAATGTTTGATAATGAGGGTATTAAAATTGTGAAGGTGAATTTTAGTCCATGACTCTTCTTTTTATATGTCAAACCTAAAATTGAGGTCATCCAAAAAATTTCAGGTTGGAAGACATGACATGTACAACCACAATCAATTTACAACTTCTCAAAATCTACTCTATAATTTTTTGGAATGAATTTTGCAAGTGATTTTTTCTTTAAGATTTAATTAGCGTATTCAAGGCTCATTCCAAGAGCCTTCAATACTAGAAAATCAAGATTTGTAAGGAATACCCTTGCACAAAATCTTCAATAGAAAAATCATATACATTCATTTTAAAAGTCAGATTGTCAATGCCCTAACTAGACTTCAAAAATATTTTCTTTTAAAAATGCTAAAAGGAAAAATTAGATAATTTTATTTCATTTCCAATTTTTGTCAATACCCAAATATGGTGCCTCTGGCAATTAGAGGGTAACTCTTTAAGGACCATGAGTAGTCTAGACTTCCAAAATTATAAAGATGTACTATAAAATGCAACTTAGAGTAATAATTTAATGATGAATCTCAAACAATAATTGCAAAATATGCTCTATAGATAATATTCATATGGTTAGATGAACTAATACACAAACCAAAAAAATTCAAAAAATTTGAAGCCAAAAATGGAGAATCCTTCCAAAATTCAATAGTTATTGAAGATTTGAAGATTTGTATTTTAATCTTTATTCAATTCATATTTGAATTTTGAAGGGTTATTTTTTGAATTGAAAAGATTAAGTTGTTGTGAAGCTAAACCTACTATTATCCTTTGAATTATAGAATATTTGTAAAACAAGATCTTCAAAAACAAAAATAAAAATAAAATTATATATATATATATATATATATATATATATATATATAAACCCCTGAAGGACCATTTTTCCTTTAGGGGACAAATGGGATTCAATTCTTTTTTCATTTGGTGCATAGGAACAAAAGTTATACCCAAATAAGCTCAAAACATTAGAAAGAGGGTAGCAACAAAAAAAATTCAAAAAATTGAATTTGAATTTTTTTTCCCTCATATATATTATATTTTTGTCTACATGTAAAGCTTTTATTCATTCCATTTGGTTTTGTTATTAGAAACTTATCAACAATCTTGTTTTGGAGGGAATCTAAGTGTTTTTAAAAAAAATAACTTGTAGGATTCAATTATGAATGCAATTTTTACAATATTTCAAAAAAAAAGGTCCACATGGTTTAATTTTCTTGCTAGAACAATCTCACCATTGGGATTTGTGCATTTTTATTTCCATCTTAGATATATTAATAATTTAGATTTTCCTTCTATCTTGTACCTACTTCTACTTAACAATTTTTAAGGAATAAATTTTTTTTTTTTGAATTTTTTTTCCTAGACTCTCAACACAATTCTCCACCATAAAGATTTAAAGCTCTAAACTCTATCGTGCAAAAAATTAAAGTTAAGAAGGATTGAAGTCAAATAACCTAGTTCTACAATGTCCTGTAAAAGTGTAAAACTTGTTTTTTTTCTTTAAATATAGATGTCTTGCAATCTATGCGGTCAAAATTTCTGAAATTTTTTCCACACATTCTCATACTAGTTAGGTGTAAGATCCTATGATTAGATGTGCACAAAAAAACATTTTCAACTTTTTTTACTCTTTGCTATAGAAATGTCAGTTTTGAGTGTTTTTTCACAAAAAAAGGCTTTGGTCCTTCAGGGGTTAAAAAAATGATGGATGAAGAAAAAATTTCTCTTGCGTTTGGGATGTATTTGTGTTCATTCCTTATTCCAAGTTTGAACATGTGGTTCATAAATTCTAAGGGTTTAACTCTATGAGGACCTTCCCCATGATCAAGTAAGTTACAAAAATACTTTGTTTTTTGAACCAATAGGTGCATTCTTTGTTTCTACGAGTTAACAATGAAGTCATCCATTAGACCTTTTAGGTCTATAGCGTCCTTACAAAGTTAAATTTTTTGTGTTAAAATTTGGCAAATACTCCCCAAATTGCCATTAGAATAATATATTATGGAAAAGGGCTATACTTCAATCTTTATTCATCTTTTAGAGTCAAGATTATAATAGACTACTATGAAGGTTGCATATATATTTTCTAGGATATGAGAATATTGTATATGTGAGAGTAGAGTGTGCAAAGTAGAACAAAAATATTTTTTTAAAGGGCTTCCAATAATTAGGCTTCAAGTTTCCTTTGCATCAAGGATCTAGGGACTTCATATTTGAGTAAAGCTTCATGTAAATAAGGATAATGTTGTTTTCAAAGCAAATAATGTTGTGCCCCCCTTACTTGAATTAGGGCTAAAAATTTGTTTAATTCATAGTTTTTCTTTCCATTGTTATACCTTCTCAAAAATTAAATTTTTTTGGATGTTTGTTTTTTTCCCTTATTTAAAAAAATAAAGAAGAAATCAACAAAATATGATATTTTGCTTTAAATGCCTAGAACATCGAAAACATCTGATATTCATTTTCAATTGACTTGAAAATAATTCTAGAGGGACGAATCCTATAGAGTGTCATTCATAAGTTGACCAGTAAATTAAATAACTTTTGAATGATTGATTTGGAGTAAAGACCTCTAGTTAGAACTTAAAAGTATTATCATTGAGAGTACATCAAGAAAATTTACAAAAATAGATACCAAAAAATGAGATTTGGACTTTGTACAATCAAAATAAACTTCATTAGAATCAAGATAAAAGACAAAATTTAGAAACAACTAAGCTTTAAAAGAATCTTGCAAGTGTCTATTTATATTTTCAAATAAATATTGTCCTCCCAATGATATTGTGCTCAATTTTAAATTCCATATCAATCATTTCAAAGTGATTTGATTTAATGGATTGTTTGTTGTGATGCACTACTCGTGCTCTTAAAGCCTAAATTACTCTACTTGGAAGTGCCTACGTACTTGGATTATTTTTTTAATATGTAGGCATTTTCTTAGAATATGCTAAATATTTCAATCATTGAACCTCTCAAGGCTTGTAGTTTTTTGAGCAGCGGTGCTATTTTTTGAGCTTGTGAGCATGAGCCTATGAGCGTTGAGTAGGGATTATGTGAGCGTTGAGCTTTGAAATTTGAAAAAACATTAGAAAACTTATTAATATTTCAAAAAATAGATTCCATCTTAAAATTTGGATCAAAATTTATTATTTTTAGGGTTTATTTTTAGGGTTATTTTTAGGGTTTACTACGATGGACCTATTATTGTGGACCTATTCTCCTGGGTATATAGAATTCAAATGAAAATTCTAATTTTGAATCTTGTCTAGAAGTATATATTATGAAGATGAAGAATCCAATTGATGTGAACAATGAATGGAGATGAAAATAAGTTTGTTTAGAATATTGTTTAATCATTATCCTATAACAATATGGATCCTCTTAGGGTCAATAGAAACCAATGATCAGAAAAAACCGGCAACTAGTTCAAAGTTAGCCAATGTATCTGGGAAAAAAAACCAGTTGCATTTTGAAATTAAGGGATGCTAAACCAGGAAGACGTTTATAGAATTGGAAATCAATTGGTGCCACCCAAAATTTAGAGGATATTTGACAGCTTCCTTAAAATATTTGGGGGATTTCAACTGCCTTGCCAAAAATATTATTGGCTAATACCCAGCTAATGAAGGTTTGTTGCCATTGGATATCAACCTTAGCGCTTGTATCAAAGGACCCAATATGAAATTCTCAATACTAGAAAATAAAAAAAGAAATTTAGAAACCTTATCTGCTTGTAGCTCATGGAGTTGCAGCCCACCACCTCATAGTGGCACATGACACCTCTCGAAGTTGCTAGAGGAAAAACTTTGAAATCATATGACAACATCCAATTTGGACAATGTCATGCGATTGACCTTGGAAGGACTTGACAAAGACTATGACAACATTATAGATGAGGCCATTGTCTTGTGGAAGAATTCATCTAAGTTTCACCATTTATATGCAAATCTTGAGCGGTCCTTTATAGGGGCAATAAAAAAAATATTTGAAGAATGTGAAATGGGTACTTCCTAAACTCTTTTGATTTTGTGCAACCTTTTCATAACCATCCTCAACTCCATATTGCATAGGTTGGGAGGATCCTTGGCCTTCAAGTGGTGAAGGGCTTTGCTAGGTTCAATTCCTCATGAGGATGCAATATTAATTAGCACTTTCATTTTTAATTTTCTTTTCTATATATTTTATACAAATTTTGCAATTTAGTTAGTGCCAATTTCAATTTGGAGGAAATTTTCCAGTGAGAAATTGAAATCAGAGGAAATAAACCAGTACTTTTTGTAATTCAAAGGATGTAACCGGTGCCCATTGAAAAAACCCCAGTTCATTTTTGTGGAAGGAGGAAAATCAGCAGGAGGACCTTGAAAAATTTCCCGAACACTGATGGAAATACACCAATAATTTTTTCTTGATGCACTATTATTGAATTTGTTTAGATTTTAGAAAAAAAATTGTTGATAAGATTTCATTACATGTGTGGAAAGAACTTAGCCGCACCAAGTTTCATTTTTGTTGATTACTATCTTATAGTAGCATGGATCTTCTAAGGGCCAATGGGGGAAGTACCTTCACTTGTGTCTTAATGTGTTGGTAATAAGAGTTGTTAACATTTTAGAAAAGATTGTTAAGATTGTTAAGATTTTAAGAAAATATTTAGTTGATAGGGATTATTTGTGTAAGGAATGAACTTAGTTACATCCAAATATTGATTAGTTGATCATTGTCTTCTTGTGGGACCTCTCAGGGAATAAACTCTTCTGTCTTGATCAAATTGTTGTTTGATTGATCATTCCCCTTTCCTTGCTTGGTACCTCTCAGCGCTAAGAGGAGCCTTCCAACCATGGAAAATTATTAAAAACAAAACAAAAAATCAAAACATTTTTTTTGGCTTTTCATGACAAAGCGGTGGTGGGCTTCCCTTGGCACCAAGGGGTACCAAGTAGCAAGAGTGGAGTGATCATAAAAAAATAATTTTCAATGAAGCAACCTTATTTGATTTCAAAAGAATTCTAATTAATCATCAATTTTTTTCTTCTTAAAATCTAGTGAAGTCCAATGAATGGCACATCAAGGTTGTTCAAGGGACTAGGGTAATAAGTCCATAGTGATAGTTATTAATCAAATTTATTAAAAATAGGAAATTTTAGATGGAATCTCTAAAAAGTTTTATGCTCACAAGCTCACAAAATAGCACCCTTGGATATTGGGGCAGGAATTGTGACAAGGGGTCATCGCACTGCGTACATAATATAATAGATTGACCTCAATCATTGTCAAAATAGAGCAACATTTAGGAGTGAGGTTCGTTCTTGATTTTACTAGTATTTTCTCCCAAGTAATCAACCATAAATTGTAAAACTAGCCCAAATGTAATGCTCTATCTTTCCTAAACTCTAGTACTTCTTGTTCAATACAAAATCATTGCAAGAAATCCAAAGCATCAATTTACTTAATTTTTGAAGGATCTTGTTAAAATTTTGGGATTTCTTTACATGCACTTTTTGGACATAGAGTTGAAAATAGGTGTATCCAAAATTGACCCTAGGCTCTCATGTTCAAGGGACTTACAATTTATGAAAGAATCTAGATGAAATAGTTTTGCAAACAAGTTGCAATTACATGTGCGTACCCAACAAATGCAAGGTTTGGTGAATGCTCACCCCATTTCACACTTTCCACTTGTTTAAGGGAGATTGATAATTTACTAAGCCATCCATCATTTCCTGTTTGTCAACTCTTATTGTCTTATGTTGAGCTACAATGAAGGATTTAAGAAATTACTCCTTAATGCTTCCACATAAACTTTTGTTTGGTTCCTATTACTAAGTATTCCAAGTTCTTGTTGGATCTTTATAGAAGACAATATGAGATTCTATAATTTTTTGCATGCATTTTTGAGACATTGTATAAACAAAATGTGAGTTTTCAAATTGTCGTAGATACATGTATTTCTAATTGATACAAGACTCTCATTAAATGATAGTGTTCATTTTAGGTATGACATCTAGAGGTCAGTTTAGAGACAATCACAACAAGAAGCAATTGCTTGAAGTTACCTATAAGATTTTGAGTCTATTCTTGAGAGAGGTTTAAAGGTAATTTCATATATACACCTTGAATGTGCTCCCTATTTGGGTCAAAAATGCATCAATGATGGTAGTGTGTGAGCATGAAAGCCTTGAACATAGGTATGAGTAAATATTCTATAACCATTGGAGGTATTTATACATAAACATCTATAATGTAGGTATCTATAACATAATTACACTATAATCATGAAAGGTTTTTATATTTTAGACACCTAGAACATCGGTGTCTAGTCTTCTAGGCTCATAGGCTCACAATCCTAGACTCATATAATAGCACCCCTCAAATGCATACCATTGGCTACATACAGAATAGTATATTCGTAATAATATTGGACATATATTAACCTTGTGTCATATTTATCCTATTGGAAATTTATTTATAGATCCACAAACATTCAATTTAGTATCTATATGAGTTTCTTAATATAAAATTTGAGTCACATGAATAAAGGTATGGTGAACAATTAGTATGTGTGGTGTAAACTTTTTACTTTAAGCATATGTTCAATGAGCTTGACCTTTCTAGATCACCAGTTTCGAAGTCATTAAAAGTGCATCTTTTGTATAGAACATGAAGGAAAAAAAATAAAAAATAGTAAATACTTTAATCCTTACATATTATATAAAAATGAAAAAAAAATTAAGCCTAGAAAAAGTATAAATAAAGAAAATAGTTCAAAGTGGAATGTATTGGTGATTATTTGCAAACATACAAACATGCAAACAAAATTTTAACCCCTAAAGGTTTTTGACTATGTTTTCACCAAAAACACTCCAAAACTACCATTTCTAGTACAAGTACCAAATTTTATAAAAAAAACATTTTTTGACATATGTAACCATAGGCTCTTGTAGAAAGTTGGTTTGAAAAGATGTGTTAAATGTTTCAGAAATTTTCACTATGTGGATTGCAAGATATTAGCATTAGAATTGACAAAAATCATTGTTCTAGCCTTGCAATAAACATGGCAGCCATACTTTACAAGGTCACACTTATATGAAAAAATATTCAAAATCGTGGTGCTTCTTTGGATTCATTCTTCAAGGCAAGTTGGTTACATACTTGAAAAATTTTAGATCATTTGAAATTGTACAACATATAGGAAAGAAATAGTAAGTGGAAAGAAGCCTAGAGAATGATTCAAAATTGTGAAAAATTTAGTTTTGGAATTGAAAAATGCCAATGCCAATGGTTGTAATGTTGTAATAAACAATCTACTTCCTATGATTTTAGTTTTTCAAAAAATATTCAAAATTGAGTTAAATAAAGGACTTTAGAGTTTATTTTAGAATAAAAGATCCATAATTGCCTCCAAACTAAAACTCCTCATAATTTTCTTCTCATTAATCAAAATGGAATGATTCAAATCTTTCTACACATCTGTAAATATAGAAAACCAATTTCAAATTTTTACTTATGAAAAAAGTGATTCTTTCTAATTTGTCCAAATTGCCTAGATTGAGGAAGAAACTACATATTATACAATAACTTTATACTCCATCACATGTGTGAAAATTTCAAAGAAAGGCAATAGAAATTCCATTCTCAATGAGCTGTCCAAAAAATGTTGTTTGGTTCTTTAGGGTTAAAAGAGGCCCATCATTGATATAGGATGGGTTTAAGCATTTTCAGCAATCTTAAAGGGATTTCACAATTTGAAGGTGAAATTGGACAACAATGTTATAATTTTATCTCCTTTGAAGAAACCTCACAACTTTAAAAGTGAAATGTGATATGAAGAAACCTTACAACTTTTAAAAGTGAAATGAGATTCAAAGAAACCTCAAAACTTTAAGAGTGAAATATGCTTTAGTAATTGTTATTAGCCAAAAATAATGTAATTTTTATCTTTTACTAGCTTTAGAAGTAGATTATTTTGATTGTCCAACGTCTAAATTTGAGTTTTCTTGTTCCTATTCAAAGTACCTTGGGATGCACTTCCAGTGATAAAAATTTCAAGTTATAATTATAAATCACTGAAAACTTAGCAATTCATAGAGGAGTGCATTGAGAAGTGGATCGAGGTTGTGCACTGAGGATGCCCTAAGTAACACTAAATGTATCATGACACTAAATATCATTTTTTTTTATGCCGCAAGAACAGATCTTTTTTTCTTACGATTCGGTTAATTGCAGGCGGGGTCCTTTTGCAGTCATTGCGGGCTGCACGCCAAGCGTTTATGCGAGCAAGCAGTGCTTTCACTTCTCCAAATCATTGTCTTCTACTCTGCACAATAACCCAATTGAAACAGTCTCCCGCTGGATTCCAGGAAACGTGTTTCATGGCAACTACAACACAGGGCAAAGAGTGATGGGACAGATACATTATTCAAGACAACAACGCCAAGTCCGGTCCCCGACGACCAAGATTGCACTTACGGTAGGGAAATGCCTTATAACCTGCAAACAGAAATCCCAGTGATCTGCAAACCTGCATTTCAGTCTTTTGTTGGAGTACATCTGGTGTTAATCCTTCCCATATGAGCAACCGTGTCACCTAAATTAACCTACAGTAACGTTCTCAGCGAGCCAGGCCAAGCTTGTGAACTAATCTTGCGTGCAAAATACGACCTCATTCAAACCTAGAATGATAGCCACATTCCGACCATCCTATTAAATTCCCCCGTCAAGATTAGAGTTTTGGAGCAAATCTCTTTGGGTAAGGTAACAATGGAGGACGCAACAATTAAAGAGACACGGCAGTGGAGGCAGTCCGGTCAGTACTGTGTAAAATAAAGTGACGACATGTCTTGAGATCTCTTTTCTGGGCAATGCTATCACCACAAGAAGAGAGAATCCAAGACAATCCTAATTAGCAAAGTCAATAAGATGAGACCTAACTGCACCTCGCCAAATATTTGAACAGTTCTATAAACCTATGATCAACCAAAGCAAAGGGTTCAATTTCTAAATCCTATGTCTAAAACAGAGGTGATTTCCTCTTCGATGAATGATCTGTAACTCTCTACAAAAGAAGGCTAGCATAGCAGCCCCTGTCAAGAATACAGTCGTAATTTGGCTTCGAATCTGTACAAGCTTTCTGGCCAAGGAGTCATCTGTCTTTTTTCCCTTCTTGCTGTCGTTTCTCCTTCATCCTGTTCAATTTTTCTGTGAGAGCTGCAACCTCATGCTTCTGCTGCTCCATCAAGTAACCCTGTGCGGACGCTGTGATAATGGACGCAACAAACCCTGCCATCATCAGCTGTACAAGCGTATTCCACCAAAATCCAAAGGAGAATCCACCTTTGACAGCCTCCGCAACGCCCACGTTACCAGAAAGCTTGTCCTTGGCCGTGCCCACAGCAGCCATAATACGCGGGGAAAGCCGGTTCAAAAATGGAAGATGACTAATCACCCACGCCATCCCTGCCTCGAGCGCCTCCAGTACATGCGGATTACAGGCGAAAATCACGGACAGTGTCTGAATGTGCGTCTTGATTATAGCTTTCCCAATCAACGTGGCCAAAAAGAACTTCCAGAATGGAACCAAGAAATGACCACACATCAGCCCTGCAAGGTCAAAGAGCGGATTCGGAACCGATGCGAAAATCAATATGGCAAAGAATCCAAGCTGTGAGAATCGTCTCAATCCCCAGACTTTGAGACGGTTATACAAACTTGGATGGTCCTGCTCTTCTGGTAAATTCACCAAATCTTCAAGCTCCTTCACTTTCTCCCCAGATAACCTCGCAGCTCGGGAGACGAAGTAAGGCGGTAGCTCCCCAATCGCCGTGCCAACTCCCCACAATACAGCCTCCAGTTGCACTTGCAGCAAAACCTTAAAGATTGGAACCACATAACCATCGGTAGACAACCTTGGAAACAAGGGCTCGCCCAGTTCGAAGCATTCCTTGTGCTGCCATGAAGAAGGGAACCCCCACTGAGGAGTATCATAAGGCACCACTTTGAAATCCACACGACCACATTGTGAAGCTCGCACTGCAAACATGGCGATATGCGGCCCTAAATACAAGACAAACGTGTGCAGACCCGAGCCAAGTCCAATAGAGGAAGCCACACCCAGACCTATCCACCATAGAGCAAAACGAAAGTAAGTCATGGCCATCCTCACGTAATAGCCATGAGGTCCGTCCACCACGGCGAGAGCAATCATAATCACAATCGAGAGAATGCCGGCAGTTACAAAGCGAAGGTGGTGGCTGAGAACGTGGATCCACAGATTCCGGCATTGGTTCTGAAGGGAGAGAACAGCGAGCTTCAGAGTCTCAATTGGTTGCCTTAACAGGCTCACTCTCTCCCGTTGCAATGTGTGTGATCTCTTGAGAACTAAAACTTCAGGAAAGTTGTCCACAGAGTCCGCTTCTTCATGTACAATCTCATCCGGCTTCAACAATGGATTGGGCTCGGACTCCACCACCTCCTTGACCTCCTCACAAACCTCCTCATTGCTGCCTTTGCCATCCATGCTGTCCACCTGGGGTTCAATTTCCATGGATGTGCAACCACGGATGAAACGTTGGCTCCTCTCTTACTCCTGTGAAAATGCAACCACTTAGAAAACCAAAAAGCTCTTGCTTTTCACGATGCAGATCCGCCCCTCCGTGGCCCAAGTCTGTAGCTTCTACTGCAAGCATAGATCTAATGAGAACGTAATTCAACAATGTAACGTCAACTCTCACGAAGTATTAGCCTATGAGGCCAATCACCGCTTCAACCTCGATATTCACGACCGGATTGCAATCCACGAAACCCTAATCAACTCTCCTCTTTGATAACGCGACTACGACCTCTCTATCTCGACTCCACGCAAATTCAACCACTTACTCAACGCGGTCGCGTACTCCGAAAGCAATCGCGTCAGGAAAGCTTACCACGGCGACAATCCGTCGTCTCCACAGCAACCCTTCCCCACACGCCACAATCGCGAAACACAATCGCGAAACCCTAATTCACCCCCCCCTCTTCCACACTCGACCCCCGACTCACAGAAAAAAACCGAAGTCCTCCAACACAGCAGGAAGACTACCCCACCCCCACCCCGACAATGCAGCGACTGATTCCCAAAAGCTCCCCCTCGGCGTCACCTACCGATGCAATCTCAATCTCATTCTTATCTCTACCAAATCAATTACCGCCAACAAACAGAGTACGTCACTCCCTCGATAATATCTAATAGATGGGTTCTTCCTTAAAAAGCAGACAAAAACCTCCTCCAACTCAAAAAGAACCATAAACAGAATCCAACAACAGATTCTCCGCTCCGTCTCCCGTCAACCCCACGACCTAAATTAAAGCACGTAACTCGAAGCGCCCACTCCGCCTACTGCAATCCAACCCATCCACCCAATCAAAAGGCCCGTGTCTTCCTGTCTGCAGCGGAATTTCGTCTCAATCGTACTATCCTAAGCAAGCACGCAAGCTCTACGACTGTAGTCCAGCACGCAAGTGCGGCCCCCGAGTCGAGAGCGCAGGCCGAGAGGTGGGGCAAGGGAAGCTTGAGGTGAAGTGAAATGAAGTTCTTTATGTCAAGGATGGAATCAAGGCATATGAGGGTATCATGAGGGAGGGGGTTTTACATTCATGCGAAGTTCAGTTGCGGCGTTGTAGCGAGGAGCGGATCTGCGTCCATTGAACATGTTCGTAAACTGAAGTTGTGGGACCTCAAGATTCTTTTTGTGCCGGAAGACGGAAGTGAAGGGAGTTGTTGTTGCGAGTGATTGATGAACGAACGACAGGCAGCCAGTGGGGGCGACGTGGGAACGGAGGAAGAGAAAGCGTAAGTTAGCGGTCGCGATGCCGAGCCGGGACGGACGGACTGGTGGGCAAGGGTCCCTGCGGCTTGCGCACGCGGCCGAGGGGGGCTTCCGCACGTAGTCAGAATTGACGTTTTGCTGGCATAAAATAGAAGTAAGAGGGAAGTATTTGTACCCCAAAACTAAGCTATGCACACATAAAAGCGCCGCTTGTTCCGCCCTGGAGAGCTTGGTGGTCAAAACAATGAAATTTTGATGTGAAATTGGTAGCCTCCTCAAGAGAAACCCAACCAAAGTCATTTTGTATTTTATCGACACTCACACAATATCTTATGGAAATTCAAAGTTAAAAGCATAGGGTACCTATTCTACCACCACACTCCCTTTTACTTTCAAAGGATACATCCCCTATGACCAAGGTAGTCCCAAAATACTTTGATTATTGGACCAATAGGTGTAATCTTTGTTTCTATAGTTAAAAATGAAGTCATACATCGAACCTTTTAGATCACAGGATATTTAGAAGGTTAAATGACTATCTTTGGAGTAAAGATGCTTTAACTCCCATTGATTATTCTAAAGAGCTTGAGGTAGTTTTGGTTGACATAGAGGCTCATTCACCACCCTTCTTTGCTCCTTCTAGGAGACTCAATAGATGACAAAAAAGTTTAATAACAGAATTAGGTGCCCCTCAATAAGCACTGTAAACTTTTATTTAACTTTGAAATGTTAGTTGGGTGGGAAAATGGGGGATGAAGGGTAAAATTGGGCTTGTTTGTAAGGAAAAATATTATTTTCATCCACTCTTTTCTAGAGATATACTCCAAAGTAATTTTACAATTTGAAGTTAACCCTAAAAAGATAATGGAGTAGAAAAGTGGATGATGAAAGATAATATAGGGCTTGTTTGCATAGGAAAAACAAATCATTTACATTTGTTTTTGTAGGGATACATTCAAAACCAAATGTAAAACTTAAATTTAAGCTTTAAATTTTGTGGACTCAAAACATGGGGGGTGAAAAGTCAAGTTCAAATAAGGCTTGTTCATATCGAAAAACAAATCATTTTCACCCAATTTTTAGAAGGATATATCCAAAACCAACCTATGAAGATGAAGTTAACTCTATAATGCCATGGACCAAGAAAGAAGGCAATGAAAGGTAAATTAAAGACTTGTTTGTACAATAAGCGACACGTCTAAATCTTCCACATCACAAAACTACCATTTGTTGAAGCAACACTCACTAAACTTTGAAGCGCCCTCTCTTCTCCACCTCTTTGCCTAGAAGTTGTAATTGGTGACATTAGGTAGAATTAGTAGTCTAGTTACAATTGTCATTAAGCAATAAATGAGATACTATAAAAATATTCATAGGAATTGACATAAGCAAACATGTGTTACTACAATGGCAAAACCTCCACACAACTTCTAGGAACATCAACGCACATGGATGTCACAAATTTGTTTAGATTGAGCTCAAATTTTGTACCAATGAAGCTTGTGAATGGACCCAATCATTGCAAATTTCATTTTGGGAAATATTGTTTGTATAGATTTGTAGGTGGTGATGGATTCTTGCTATACATGAGCTAGATTTCTAAGCTTCTTGACTATTCCTTAGTATCTTGTTTGGTTGTGTCAAAGTTGTCATGACCCTTGTCACAACTCTTTGATGGATGAGATAATTTTGATGATTGTGTCATGACCTTCATGTCATGACCTTTGATGGATCAATGCATCGATGGATAACTAATCCATGATGAAATGTGCACTAGTGGACAAGCAGAGATTGCCTGGAGATAGATTTCTCTAGGTGGTGGATTTGTGTGCTGGAGTCAAACAACTCCAATTGGATGACAAGGACACTGAATTGCTTGGAGATAGATATCTCCAAATGATGGATTTATGTAATGGAATTAGACAACTCTACTTGGATGACTAGTGCACTGGATTTAGACAATTCCCAAAGGATGATAAGTGTGATGGAACTTGGAGTTAGATAACTCCAAGTAGAAGATCAAGATGTGGATAAGAAATAGATTGCATGAGATATAATCTAAAGAAGTACAACTAAGACCTTTACTTTAATGGATGGTTCTAGATGGAACCAAGAATAGAAAGCTAAAGATAGAAAAGAAGTCTTAGTCTATTTTAAAGACTAATAGTCTTTATTGATAGTCTCTAGTATATAAGAAGAGCTCGGGGGTGAGGAGACTATCTTTTCGAGATTGATCTCTCTCTATGGTCGGGTGGTTTGAGCTTTTGTAAAAACATTTTGTTAATGAATATCTTTTGTGTCATTAATTGGAGTCTATTGTGAGAGGTTTGTAACAAAAGTGCATGGCAAATTTTTAACCACTTTGAAAGGTACACACTCTCCACACATTGAAATCGTAGTAGAGGTGGTTGTGTACACTAATAGAAAACAATGTCATAGTCAATAAAAACTAGCTAACATATATTTTGAAAATTGTATTGCATTGAAAACAAATTTCTAAAAATTGTATTGCAATCAACACAAATTTTCTATTTTTTGTCAAAAAAAAAATAAAAAACGTTAGTTGATTTTTGTTGACCGTGATACTATTTTCTACTAGTAGTATGAAATGGCGTAGCAAAGGTAGTTCTATATGAAACTGTAGTAGTTAAAATAGTTGGTATGTATTGACAATTGATTTTTTATTTGTCTATGAATAAGAGCTAGAATGCAAATTTGAATTTTTTAGGTGCTAAAACCTAGATTGGGATTTTGAAGGAACAAATCATTTTATAATACTTCTCTTGATAATATTGTAGCCTAATTTTCCTTGCAAGTCATACATTACATCCCGATTTTATCAACATTTTCATTTTGAGGTGCATTTTCTTGTGTTCAGGATTGTATAAAAATGGGAGGTCAGTGTTTGAGCATAGAAAAAAAGGTGTCATAGTCATTAGGGGAGATTTGAGGGCATAGAGAGATTGTTTTAGGCCCACTCCCTGTGTTGGGAACGAGCCACTATTGTCCAAAACAAAAAATAATTAAAATATGAAAATATGAAATTAAAAATTATTATCTGACATGCGAGTGTCTCTACCACATCAGATCATTGTTGTGGCGACGTTCCCCAAAGTTCTCCACTGCTCGGGAATTCTAGAAACTTGTTGTCTTTAAGAGGGCAGAAATCCCTTCTAATATGGAATGAGTCATTTAGGAATGTTACAATATATCATTGCAACAAAGTTAGGCATACTATGTTCCATTGTTGAATATTTTTTGAAGAAATTCCAGTATTATGGGATATTGGTCACTTGTAATGCTATATGTTGACATTGTAGACTAACAGAGCAAGGTAGAAGAGAATTGGGACGCATTCATATGCAAAATAGAAAAGATGATTGTGAAAGTTTGTATGCATACATTAAAGAAGGAGATTAAATGTATTAGATTTCGCAACCGTGTTGCAGCAAAGAAGCCAATTCTTATTAACAAACACAAGGCTTATAGATTAGCATTTGCCATAGAATATTAGGCTTGGGGATCATCGGATTGGATGAATGTGATATGAACACATGAGACCTCATTTGAGGTAAGCAAAAATTTAGAACAAGTGAAGGGTTGGTGGTGACCATATGAACATTATTCATGGGATTACTTAGCAACCACTTTTAAATCTGTTTGCACATTAGTCATGGTTTGCGGTGCTTTGATAGGTTATGAGAAGTACCCCATTGTTATAATGCCATCTGAGAGACAAACTAGTGTTGATTTCATAGACATTGTGTATGAGAGTTGATTGAGTGACTTTTATTTTATGCATAATGATCCTCAAAGTCTTTTGCTCATGGAAGATGGTGCCCCAATGCATTGTAGTACCTTACCAAAACAATAGCAACAAGTACATAAGATGAAAAAGATTACATGGCCCATAAACTTGCTAGACTTGAGTCCCATAGAGATTGTGTGGATAATTATAAAAGACCATGTACAAAATGAGATGAGGCCAAATAACAAAGAAGAATTGGTCACAAGCATTGAGTGCACATGGGAGCCATATCCATGGAGACTCTTGAAATCCTCATTGCGAGCATGCCTCACAAAATGAAAGTTGTAATTAATGCGGGAGTCAATAGCACTAGGTAGTAGATAGTGTACCACAAAATGCTCTATTTTGTATGTTTTGACTACTTCAATGAAATAAATCATTATGCCATGAAACTAGACTTGATTACCTTCCAAACCCAATTTCCGGTTTGCAATTCCATGAATTTTTTGAGCCTATGGTGTCTTTTCAAAATTGTAGGTATAGTACTAATTTTTAGCAATGGCATGGGGATGGACGTTTTAGACTTTTTGGATATTGTACATGAAAAAAATCATTTTCATTCCCTTTTTTTATAGGGATATACCTACAACCAACCTGTCAAGTTGAAGTTAATCCTCAAATGTCATGGAGCAAGTAGTGAGTGATGAAAGGTCAAATAGGTCTTGTTTGTACAAAAAAATAAAAAAGTGAACATCCATTTCTTTGTAGGTACATACCCCAAACCAACTTGATATGATGAAGTTAAGCTTCAAATTGAAGTTAATCTTTAAATGTCATGGACCTAGGAAGTGGGTGATGAAGGTCAAATAAGATTTGTTTATACAACAAATATTTTGACATCCATTTTTTAGTGGGAATATATCCAAACCCAATGTACAACTTGAAGTTAACCTCAAATGTTATGGAGCCAAAAAAATAGGTGATGAAAGGTCAAATTGGGCTTGTTCATGGAGATATACTCAAAGTCAACATTTGAATATGAAGTTAGCCATGAATTGTTGACAATGCCAAATTGATGTTGATAAAAGGTCAAACAAGGCAATAATTCTTTGTCAATTGATTCAAGGCAACAAGGCAACAATTCAAGCAATTGATAAATCTATATTCAAGTCCATTTGTTTTAGTTTGTATAACTTTTTTTAAAGTCTATGCAAAATCTCCTTTGTTTTAGCATGTGTGCAAGATCCTCTAGGTTGTAGACTATAACAAATACCTTTTGACTCAAAATATCATGTGCCAATATTTTATTGGTTGTTTACATAAGTATATCACATTATAGAATAAAAGAAAAAATACTTTGAATTTTTTTTCTAATTTTTTTTTCTTTTTCTAATTTTTTTTTTTTTTTTTACTTCTCTAATTTTACATGAGAATCTTCAAGGTACAATATCTTTTGTTAATTGGGTTAGAATGCCTTGGAGCTTGCTTCTTGTGCACCCCTTTATTGAGAAATTTTTAATGGTACCAATTACAACTTGGTGGCGTGGCAGTCATATATATCTCAATTGACATATATATCTAAATTCCAGCATCATCTAGCTAGTACCATGGTATAGATGGCTAAACAATGATTGTAGGCAACACAAACAATCACCCTAAATTCCATCGCGATAGTCCCACGAATTGGAAAAGTTATAACCAAAATGGTTGTTGTGATTGGTAATAGAAGGCCCTCCATCAAGGAAGTGTAGAGTTTTCTATAGAAGTAGATGCAAAAACGATAGATCAAAAAGATGCTTTTCTACTATAAATTTGGCAACTTTTTCCTCCTTGCTCTTGATCCAAATTTAGCCATAAATCTGATCTTTTTGAATGAAATCCAAACTAAAGTAAAGAAATATACTAAATTAGTTTCTAATTGCTTTCACTCGAAATCTTCAAAACTTTCCATAATCGAATATTTTAATGCAATTCGAAATTTGACCAAGGGCCATTGATTGTCTAGTTATAGGATAATTTTGTAGTTTGTTTTATACCACGATGTTCTTCACACTTTGATATGAATCTAGGGTGGAATTTTCATACTACATATGGGATTATATTGGACATTTTTTTTGCTTTAGTGCACTAGGACATAGTTAGGAAGTTCATATAGTGTATTATTTGGTTCAGGTAAGAAAGTAATTGGCTCTCCAAAAAGAATTCTTTGGAGTTTTGATGTTGATGAATTTTTGTTGCACATGTTGAGATGCTTTAAGTTAATTGTACTTAAAATTTTCTGAACAAATTTTTGACTACGGCTCATAATGTTAAATGGTCTCATTTTTTATTGGACCTTCTTGGAGTGAACATGAGATTTCACATTCTCATTATATGCATATAGTGGACATTTTACATACATATTTATTGTTAATTTTTGAAATATTGAAAATAAATGTGCCCAAAATTGCCCCTAAACTCTTATGATTAGAATTGATTTATTTTAGGTAAAAAATTGTAGGTTTCAAATTTTAAAACATGGTACAATTAGATGCAACTACCTTATTTATTGTTGAGGCATGGTTTCAGTACTAGTATTGACATTTTAGAATATGTACTTTGGAGCCTTATAAACTTCAATAGCATTAATAACAATAAAATTTCTACCCAATATTCAATATTGTAACATCAAAATCACTAGTGTGCCCGGCCTATGCCGTTGCTAGAGTCAAAATAAAAGTAAAGGTAATTTTTTAATTCAACATCTTTTATGCATGAAGGAGTGTAAGGGCTTTGTTGTGGTGTGAGAGGTTTGTGTTCTTGATACGAATAGAAAGCTTTATGCACAAAGGAGTGCAAGGGCTTTGTTTCATGGTGTTTGGACATGCGATGTGAAAGTTATGGTTTTTCCAAACAAAAGATAATTTAATTCATTTTTATAATTTTAAAAATAGTTCAAAGATCAATAACTTTCATGCTGTAAGTCCAAATGCCACAAAACAAAGTCTACGCACCCCTCCTCGTGGAGAGCTTTCCAACAATACGAAGAATGCAGCTTGGGGACGCACGTACAATTTGCTACATCTCAACATATCAAACAAAACAATCTAATTTAAGGTACAAACTAGTGTGCCCTATGCCATTGCCATGGTAAAAATAGAAGTAAAAATAATTTTCTAATTTGTAAAACCTCCAAAATTCCATATCTTTTATACACCAAGGAGTACAAGGGCTTTGTTGTGGTGTGAAAGGTTATGTTCTTGATACAAATAGAGAGCTTTGTGCATGGAGGAGTGCAAGAACTATGTTTTGTGGCATTTGGACATGCAATGTGAAAGATATGTATTTTCCAAAATAAAAGATAATTTAATTAAATTTCCTTATTCATAAAAACTTTGAAATTCAATAACTTTCACACCATATGTCCAAACACCTTGAAACAAAATCCATGCACTTCTCCTTGCAAAGAGCTTCCGAACAATACCAAAAATGCCCTTGGATGCTTCATGGTTTCTTAGATCTCATCATATCAAACAAATTAACTAACTAACCTAAGGTATAGATGGGCTTGATAGGCAATGAAATTTGACTTGAAGATAATAGCCAAATTTGTTTTAGTGCTTAAGAATTAGGAGTTCCAGTTATAAACTACAAGCAAATGCAAATATGTAGCAAGTACATTAAATGTTTTTGGATGCTTGTGTTAGTCCTAAATGATTGATGAATAAGTTTAAAAGAGACTTAAATAAATTGCATAACCTACTTGGAAGCAATACATATTAGATAATAGAAAATCATTAGATAATATTTATGAACGTTTTATGTATATATTAAAATATATGTACTCTATCAAATATTTCATCTAGGATGGATATACAATATGAAAGAATACTTTGATAATTTAATATATATTAGATATTGCTTTGTGAAACCTTCATGGAGCACACCTTTTTTTTGAAGACTTTGTAACAAACCAAATATTAGCCCCATGATTGTAGAGTCTAATGGCCAATCAAACAATCACTTCCTTAATTACCAAAAAAATATAGTACAAAGTTGTCAAAATAGGTAATGTAATTCATTTTGAATCTTTTATTATTTAAAATGCACATTTGCACTTCAAAATGATGTCTCTTTAAACATAATATATACAAAATATTCCTAAAAGTCATGAAACGTCACCCTCCATTTGGTCCATGTCTTTCAATATATTGTAAATGATATCTGAATTTTATTCCACTAGTATTTTGGGGGGATGACAATAACTTAAGGTATGATTGCACAAATCTGATGACATTTACTTGTCTTCTTTCTCAATTGAAATTTAGGTCCAACCTTTGCAAAAAAAAAAAGGATCAAAAAAAAATTTGTCCTTCAAATGGTACAAAAAAGATTTCTTAAAGTTTCAAATTATTTTTAATTAATACATTTTGAAAGGTAGAAGGACTACAAACTCCTTGATCTTTTCTATTTCTCTATTCATAGAAATGCCAATTTTTTTGGCGATTGTGAAGATATATTTTACATTAGGATAATTTGATTATAACATGCATATAAAACTATTTACTAAATCCTAAATACTTTCATCAACACAAAACAACTAATATTATGGACAAGGGGGAGAATATACTTACATCCATATACAAAATCTATAGTATCAATCTAGCGATGCTATTTTGTGAGCTTGTGAGCATGAGCCTATGAGCATTGAGCAGGGATTATGTGAGCATTGAGCTCAACAATTTGAAAAAGCATTAGAAATTTATTAATATTTCAAAAAATAGATTCCATCTTAAAATTTGGATCAAAATTTATTATTTGTAGTAAATTTTAGTACCTACTACCATGGACCTATTATTGTGGACCTATTACCATGGGTATATAGAATTCAAATGAAAATTCTAATTTTGAATCTTATCTAATAGTATACATTATGAAGATAAAGAATCCAATTGATGTGAAAGATGAATGGAGATGGAAATAAGTTTGCTTAGAATATTGGTTGATCATTGTCCTATAAGAACATGGACCCTCCCGAGGTCAATGGGAACACACCAATAATTTTTTCTTGATGTGCTATTATTGAATTTTTTTAGATTTAAAAAAAAATTGTTGATAAGATTTCATTACATGTGTCAAAAGAACTTAGCCTCACCAAGTTTCATTTTTGTTGATTACTATCTTATAGTAGCATGGATCTTCTTAAGACTGTTGGGGGTAGTACCTTTGCTTATGTCTTAATGTGTTGGTAATTAGAGTTGTTAACATTTTAGAAAAATATTGTTAAGATTGTTAAGATTTTAAGAAAATATTTGGTTGATAGGGATTATTTGTATAAGGAATGAACTTAGTTTCACCCAAATGTTGTTAGTTGATCATTGTCTTTTTGTAGGACCTCTCGGGTATCAAATTCTTCTATCTTGGTCAAATTGTTGTTTGATTGATCACTCCCTTCTTGCTACTTGGTACCCCTCAGCGCCGAGGGGTACCAAGTAGCAAGAAGGGAGTAATCATAAAAAACTAATTTTCAATTAAACAACCATATTTGATTTCAAAAGAATCCTAATTAATTATCAATTTTTTTCTTCTTAAAATTTAGTGAAGTTCAATGAATGGCACATCAAGATTGTTCAAGGGACCACGATAATAGGTCCATGGTAATAGGTATTAATAAAATTTATTAAAAATAGGAAATTTGAACCAAAATTTTCGATGGAATCTCTAAAAAGTTGTATGCTCATAGGCTCACAAGCTCACAAAATAGCAATCCTGAGTATCAATCCACATGCAATTTTCAAGCATAATTATAGGCCACTAATTAGAAACTATCACTTAAGGTACAAAAGCAAGGCATAAGGGAGATACACCTAAAATTGTCCAAATATGCACTTGAGTATATCTATACTATTAAATATTATTTTTATTTTGTTGAATCTTATTTACAATTGAAAAGATTCTATTATTCTCTTAGCATGTATATTTGGGACAATGAATGAATAAACTATGAATATTCAAAGTAATGATTATTCGTGCACATTCAAAATCAATCCTAAGACTCAGAGTTCTATACTTTAGGCAAGAATCTATAAGGATTGGTTTTGAATTAAAATTAAAATTAGGTACCATTACCTTAAATAATTAACAATAACAAAATGAATAAATGTACATTCAAACTTCTAAGGTAACACCATCCTCATTCATATGAATCAAGGTTTGAACATAGTTCTTATTATTGAATAGTAAAAGCTTTTGGTTGGGTCCTATCAGTAGTTGAAAAAGAATTTTAGACTATCTAAAGATGCATTTATTGGACTCTTTAACCCCTAAACGTCCACATTCATCTCTAGAAATGATGAGTTTAGAAAAATCATTATAAAGTGCTATTTGAAAGCATATTTTGGAATTGATGTACAAATAAAAGTTGTAGATTTTGATTTTTAGATTCCATTTGTAGAATTAGATTCACCAATGCTATCACCAATCTTTTTTTTATAAATTTTGAAAGAGAAATTCCAAAATTCCTTCAAAATTTGATTACAAGCAAAATATTATCATTTTGTGGGTAAATTTTGTTGTAATGAATTTGAAATGAGGGTCTCTTCACATGCTGATTTTTTGAAATTTTTGTGTTCTTTAAATCTATGAATTCCTTTTGACAAATATAATTTTGAACTAAAGTCAATGCAATTTGACCACTTGACATACTTGCACATTGGTAATTTTAGAAAAATATGTACTCTAGTAATACCAAATCCAACCCTTAGATAGGACAACAACTTCATAACATATCTCCATAAATTAGAATAACTTTCATTGAAGTAGTTAGGAGGTCAAAACTCCAATTTCAATCTATTCATCGTCCAAAAAATGAACATTGGAGCACTTAGGGATTAAACTATAATTTTTAAAGTGCTGAAAATAGGTGTACTTAAAATCAACTCTAGGGTCTCAAGTCTGAAGGCTCTACATTTTAAGCAAGAATCTAGATGGGACAATTTTGTAAACAAGTCACAAGGTGTTGTTACTTTAATGTTTGACTATCTTGGTTTTGACATTGAATTACACTACTCAAAATCACTCAAAATCAAGCGTGTCCCAAGAAGCATACCCCAACAAATCTACAGCACACTAATCGACAAATTAGGGCAAAAAGTTTGAAAATCTATCACTTTGGTGTCTGCTCTAAGCTTATTTGCACTATGTCTACATGTGACTAGGAAATAACAACTCACTGACACACAACCATCAGTGCTACACATCAGACGAGTAACTTACCCCCATCGAAACACTCTTCATAAGCACTGCAACTGTGTCATGTCCAGTACGAATATTCCCAAGTAGAGAATACAAATCAATAGTAATTATAAGCTAGTATGCACAATTGATACATGACGAAATTTTTCAACTGCGACCCCCATGAGTCGATGTAGCTTTCCCAATAGTCCGATCCGCTTGTTGAGGTTGCATTAATACAATATTTTCTACTGTAGGTATGGAATGAGAGATAATAATACATTGAACTAGTCGGAGGTAGTAGGCTCATCACTTCCAGTAGAAACCTTGGAAGAAATCAATCACATGCTGGCGATAGGCCCATCAGTCCCCTGACGCTTCCGAAGATTCCAGTGCAAGCCTTCACGAACGCTTCGAAGGAAATCACATGTGGATTCTGTGTCACATGCAGCCGGAACAGGCCATGCGGACATGTGACATATCAGAGCATCACCTTCACTCAGCTGCTGCCTGTCTTTTCCATCAAAACTTGCCCAAGCCTGGCCCCTACTGTTAAGGGGAACCTGTCATTTGCACGCAATGGCAATGGATCATCAATTAAAATAAACATAAAAATAAAAATAAATAAAAAAAGTTGCATTCCACTTATGATTAATCTACCAAAACCTGCTATCCAGAAATCCATCGTCAGTGGTTAAAGCAGTATCGATCAATCACAGGTTATAGCATTTAGATCAACAGCGGGGTCCCTTTACCTACCTCGAAAATATAGACTATGCTAGTGAAGTGTCAGTGGCACCTTTGATCAAAAACCATCACCAAGAATGTAGAGGGATATTCCATCCAAGTAACAGCCTCTCAAGAATTTGATCTTGGAGTAGAAACGTAGAAACACACTGGTGGTAAACAGCACACGACGATGGGTGACTCACCTGGATCCTGATTGTCACGTACTCGGGCAAAATCAATGGTCTGAAGGATAATGAATGGGGACAAATTGGTGTAAATAGAATGCCTGGAACCTGTAAAACGAAAGAGATCCAAGACATCACATTTCAATGTAACATGATAACAATGAATATATACTTTTCAGATGGAAACCTGACTGCAATGGCATCCTTTTTCAGTAAGTGGGTTGTGAAAAGCTGGTGTATAATAGTACTTCACCATTCCACTGTAATAAGGTATACGACCTCTTTCGAACAATGTTAAGTGTTTTAGCATATGTCTGATTGAGCGATGGTGCAGGATAGTTTTCTCCAGGTAGGGAATGAAAATAATGAAGATTGCACTATTTTTTAGCTAATTTTCCATCAAGTTTGGAATTAGTAGAAATTAAGGAAGTTTAGATTGTAGTCCAACTTGCTCTCAACCTTTAGGCAAACCTAGTTCTGAGAAGCACAAAACTAAAAATTGGCCATGGTGACATACAAAACAAAGAACACAAGAAACTAGAAATTATTTCCTGCATTTCCCAGCATTTCCCTAGTTTTTTCTTGAGATATCTCAACTAACAAATTTCCAATCAAGGCAACCACCGTTCCTGCCTATGGAGAAACTGCAATGAATGAAAACATGTCACCATCATTCACGACAATAGGTCACCCTAAATTGCGCAAATGGGGCCCTCTGAAGGAAACAGGTTGTATACCTTAGGCCCTGCCCGCACCAACCACAGGGTCAATTAGCTAACTGGAGCGTTGATGTTCATTAACTAGTTGGACGTAACTAACATATTGTGTGCATGCACATGCAAGGTAACTAATGAAGAGTTAGGCTCTCAAATTAGGTTATTGCTGCTAATTGGTTGGTGCATGAGGATTTAGCACTAGAAAATATCGTATAAGCCCAATTAGTTCACAATTGACAGTGCGGGCATTTAGTAACAACTCCCACTTGTGCTACTTGGTTGGTGCGGGCATAAATGGACACTATTCAGCTGCTGCAGATTACAAGGAACTCTAGGCTTCAAGAAATGGAACACAAAATGGTCGTCTCAAAAGCATGTGAACGAAGACCTCCAAGCTGGTAAACAAAACCAGAACAAATGTGCATGCAATTGCAAACCAACGGAACCTACCTGCGGGTGAACCATGGAGCCACCAGCCGCCAGAGAGTATGCAGTGCTCCCTGATGGAGTAGAAAGAATAAGGCCATCTCCTTGTACTGATGTGACGAAAATGTCATCACAGTAGCATTCCAGGTTCGTAAGAAACGATGACATGCCTCGGTCAATCGAAACCTCGTTCAGCACCAAATGAATTTCTGGATCAAGTGGATCTTCACCTTCCCTGAGTTTATCTGGGTTCCTTACAATTTGGCAATGCAACCGATGACGAAGGGTGATATACACAGGACCTTTTATCAACGTTTGCAAACACTCCTTGTAATGATCCGTTTCTGCTCGGGACAATAGTTAAGGGTAACCGGAAATAACATAAGAACACCAGTACTAAGTGATGTAGTCAAAGGGTAGAAATCGATTCTAAAAAATCAGACAGTTGGGGCACACCTACTACATAAGATTATCAGTCAAATTAGACTTTTAGGAGCTTTTAGAAAAGACCATACCCATGATTCATGAGGAGGGCTGCATATGGTCAAGGTGGTCAATAGGAGGCCTCTCTATGTATCATGGGGAGGCCTCTTTATGATCACTGTGACCATAGAGAGACCTCCTATGAATCATGGAGAAGGTTCTTTTTGCGACGTAGTCTAACAGTTCCAAAACAGTTCAATTCTACTGAAAACCGTGTGTTACCCATACTGGAAAATGAGGGTTCAGAATATCTACAACAATCAAGAACAGATCCGAAAGCATCTTGAATATGTAGGATACGGAATGGTGTCATGAAACCAAGGGAGCCCATGGAGAAAGAAACAACCGGAGGCACAGGACCTTTAAACATATTTGCTGCCTGCACATAGCATCATCATTCCATTAGTAAACAAACAAGATATGATGGCAAGAAAGGGAATATTACAAGGAGTGGAACTAACACACTGAGATTTACAATACTTGCTGCAACCCCAAATAGCCGAACTCCAAGGCCATGATTTCTGTCCCGGAAGATTTTTTGGTGGTTAAAAGAACAGAAAGGAGAGTGACAGATTTTATTAGGGACATTCAGGACGTGAAAATCGACCATGCATTCTAAAGTGTATCTGAGAGGGGTTTTTCGATTAATTTCCTCCAAAAGAAATGGTCGAAATGAAAATTTACCCAAAGAACTGTTCCATCACCTCCCAACGTGACTACCAAGTCGACTTTGTTATGCAGCTGCAAGACTTCTTCTTCTGTGTACATAGAAGCAGCACAAGGGTATTAGCACCAAGGGTATTATCATCATAATACAAACCACGGTCAGAAATATTTCACTGGTTATGTAGAAAAGGAACTCATTATCGTGTCGGTTGCACTTCGTTCAATTGAAAACGCCAATAATAGAAAACAGGACTAGTAGATGACAAATTCTTCCAATGAGTAACGCATACGGAACTCCTTGGCCCAAAATTCTAGATAAAACATATCCTTTGACTGCGCACCTGTATCACAAGATTGAACGCAACTGAAGTAGGAGTTGTCTTCCAAAAGCTCCTTCTTCACGAGAGGCTCTACAAACACTCCGATCCCCTTCTCCTCCTTCAACCATCTGAGGATGTCAAGACCATGGAGGAGTAAGTAACTGGTACCTCTACTCCCGCAAGTATTTTAGAAACTTCCTTGATGATAGGAAAAATAGTCCAGACAATCAACCCTGAGGAATTACATCCTTACACATTCACGAAGCACATTAAATTCGTTGAACAGAGTCCTGCACATTCAAGTGAGTAATAGCACAATGCTAAATAGACCCAGGCAAAAAAAAGACTTTGAAATCGACCACTAACCCATTGTACTGTGGAAGTCCTCAAGGTAAGTACACCTAATTTCGACCCTGTTACTAAAACAGAGACTTATCTAGATTCTTGCCCCAAAAGTACATGCGCTGAAGATGTGATCAGAGTACACCTATAATCAGCACTTTGAAGATTCATCATTTCTTCATATGGTGTCCCAAAAATGCATGCTGAGAGAGTTTGGAATTGTTTCCCAATTGCTAACAAGGTCCAACAAAAGCAAGACAGTTTAATAATAGGAACCATGCTCAGATGCTAATAGGGACGGTTCTACGCTTATTTACCTTACAAGTTGATTTTGATTTTGATTTAATTTCTAACGAAGATTGAAGTATAATTGACCAAGAATTTCAATATTATTAGATAGTTTCAAGACAACATCAAGAGAATCATTTCGTCGTTCAGGGGGCCGGGGGGGGGGGGGGCTGCTCTTTAAGGTCATATTGATCATACGGAGGTCTCCCTATGTATTGTAAGGATGCCTTCACATGATCACTATGACCATAGGAAGACCGCACCACAGATGATGGAAAGTATTCTCTTTTTGTGATGTTGTCCAAAAGTCCTGAAACAATCTAATTCTACAGAAAAACTTGCTTTAACAAATCGTTGCAATCTGATAAAATTCACCTGATCATCTCTTTGCAGAGAGCGGAGACTGCCGGAGCATTGGGCTTCGACAATATAAACACAGACTGAGGAGGTGAATCCCACGCCAACGTTATCTGCAAGCAGCTCACGTGAAAAATGGCTCTGGCTTAGAGTGAAGGCATTTTCACAAGCAAATCCAGAGGTTTATATTACTTGAAAAGTCGACTTCCCAACAAACCAGCAGGTCTGTGAATAATGCATGGCATTGTGGAAGAGACAGAACCAAGAGCAAGACAGAGAAGTCATCACACCTGTTTACTACTCCGACTTGCTGTAGTGATATTTCCACACTCAAAGGACACAACGTCATGAGTGTGTTTCCTCGGAGATTTCTTGTCCCCACAACCCCATTGTAGTCTGAAAGACGCCTGTGAACAAAATCCATGTTAATGAAGGTCTCCTTTGAAAGGAACGTACAAAATGGGACATGGAGATTTCAAGGACCGAAGTACTGACGGCAATGCATGAGAATGACATGAGAGACCCCAACCTTCTCTGCAATTTGCGGTGCATCAGAAAAGAGTGACACATTGCCAGATGAACTGCTGTGGCAGCGCAATATTTGTTGAGAGCAGATATCATCTCTCTTGCAACACTCAGAATTGCTATGGGGAGGACAACCATTCACAGAACCTCCAGGGCTTTGCTCCCCATTCTCTGTTTCAGGTTTCTCCAAATCTAATGGTTCACCAGCACTCCAAGAATCTGATCAAAGAAAATATCCTGAGAAGTTAGAGATACTAGGTTTAACCCCCCAAGGTAAAGGTAGAAACTCCACTTCCGAAGCTCGTAGTCGATAATAGTAACTTTCAAAGCATAATTCTAGAGTTCAGCAAAGTAGGACGAGATTTCTTCCTTCTATTGATACATTTTGTTGCCTTCCTTGAAACCTCTTAAATGATATATTTCAACTCCTACAGATATGGAAGCTGACACTTTGGCCACATAGGCACTTTATTGGTTAAGGTAGGATCCCTCTTGAGTTTTTAATAACGCATTAAGACGGTTACCAAGCTCAGAAACGAACACGATTAATAAAAACCATCCTTGCTAAAGATCAAGGACAGTTCAATAAACCAGGAGATGACTGACATTGCTCCTGCTCCTGCTCCCGGACCTGCTCCAAAGAAGCAGCACGCAACCGCTCCATCTCATATTTTCGTTTCCACTCAGCTGCTTCATCTTGAGCTCTACCTTTACTCTCAGCCAACTGCCGAAGAGCCTTTTCCACAGCTGCATCATTTGTAATAATCCCACGCAAAAATCAACTGTAAGAAGTCCAACCAAGTGTAGGAATAAATGAGTTGCAGTCGGAAGCAGGGATCAGCATAGGAAAAGGGATCAGGTCCATAACAGTTATAGTATCCTCTACCTTAACACTCAAGTTAATGGCCGGCTCAGAATTGAGAACAAATCAACATGCAATGACTAAAAGCATATGTAGCATGACATGAAAACTTCACAAGAGAAAGGGTACTGGTTCGTACTCCGCATGGCATCGGAGAACTCAACAAGATGGGAGCCGCCATCTCCAATGGAGGTTTCCTGAAGGTGCTCTTCAACTGAGCGTTGAGAGCAGGCATGAATCCGACCATTCTGATGTATTCCACCATCCTGCTCCATCTGTGACAAGGCCAAAGTAAATTATCTTCCCTTCGTTTCAGAAAGCCCACAAATCCATAAAACCATCAAATCATTGCATCTCCAATCTCAAGCAAAAACAACAAATACCATAAGAAAACTATGTCCTGTACTCAAGCGCACAACACAACAGCCATGGCAATACCTTTTTGAACATTCAACTGTGAAGGAGAAGCAAGATGATCAAAATTGACCCCGACAGCACCGTGTAAATTGCAAAGGCTGGCCCAGATACTATCGAAAAGTGTACGATTTTATCTGTGTTTGTCCTGGGATTTTACACAACCTTACCCTCGTTTTACAAATTACGGTGCGCATCGTCTTTCGACGAGATGCCATGTTCTTTGAAAGAGCTGCCGATTGCAGTACATCCGGCATTACTAGAGTCTCAACTTTTGCAGCACCTTGATCTTGTGGAAGGGGACTCATTAAGTGAAGAACTTCTTCTGTTAAATTCATCTCAAGTTCCGTTTCAATAACAACTTCCTTACGAACTTTCTTGCTTCAAATACCGGTCATACTGGTAAGAACACAATTGCCAGTGTCATGTGGCTTAAAAGACTTTCAAGACATAGGATTTCAAGGATTCTCATTGCAAGGTCGTCTTATCACGATTCTTCAGACAAGTCATGCCCGCTTCTGCAGTACTTCATTCCAATAAGACCCACAATACTCGTCCTGGTCAAGCATTCAATTAGACTATCTCTTGACTTAACGTGTACAAGAGGAGAACACAGTTTTTTATAATAAGAGGAATATAAAACCCTAAACTACGTGATAAGAATACGGAAGCTTCTCAATTCTCATGCTAAACCCTCGGATCGAAAGAACAAGCATACCATTGCAAAGTGGATTCATGTGGACAAAGTTAATCCACTCAACTTTTGAACAGAAGAAATCCTAGAGTAAGTCGTGCTAGCTAGTCCTTGTAGTGCCCTCACAGTCCCTCTCACATGCACCTTGACTTTAGTAGGTCAATTGTGTACGTCGCACACTCAATGCCGCGTTTGGAAAGAGAACAGAAATGAAATCATCGTCGGGAAGTAACGTTTACCTTTAACATGTGACGAAGAAATTAGAAAAGTTGACAAGAATGTATTGCGTAGTCTCCTCCCGGATTATCGAACCCCTCGCAGGTCGCAAATACTAGAAAATGAATAAAAAATTCAATGCAACACATAATTCGATTTCAAAAATCTTGGAATAGAGGTGTGGATCAAATCAGCGTCGTCGAACAAGCGCTTGATACGAAATTCCTAGGCAATCTACCGCCAGCGGTAATGCAGCCTAGCCTGTGTAAAGTCGGCATAGTCATGGACGGCTTACGAACGCGCACCTCCCACTCGCAACCCGGGCATTTTCAAAAGAATAAGTTCAAGCTAAAACTGAGCCTCTCCATCAGCAAGAGAAAACCCTAAAAAACCCTCAATTTATCGCTCCAACAGTCGCAATCCCTCCCCTCCGATACCCCGACCAAACCCCACTCGAAATTCGAAATTCAACCCCAAATGCTTCGACTCCGCGATGACCCTACAAAAAATGCAGTGCAGATTCCCGAAGAAAAAAAGCTCGACGTCTCTGAATGTTTCTGAATGAACAGAATTGAATTAAAAAATAGAAAAATTAGGAAAAAATTAGGAAAAAATCTGAGAAATCACCAGCACCGCTCACGATTGCACAGGGAGAAGAAATTGGAAACATGAGCTTCGACTGCAAACAATCTATGGTTTCCATTGAGCCTCAAAGCGCTGTCAATGCGCACACTTTGCAGTCAAAGCCTGCGTGTTGGTGAGGGGAAGGTGAGAGACGAGGAAAAGATGAGACACTAGGACCTTGCCAAGTGGCAGGAGAATTTGACTGACGTGGAGCTTGGAATTGGAGTGACGTGGAGGGGTCGAGCTTGGGAAATGGGGTGACGTGGAGGACCCTTTTATTGCTCTTTCCTGCCCTTTCCAGCATTTGGGGAGCTCCTTACAGGGAAAAAGGAACAGCAAAGAGCCCTAAAAGTTGTGGAGTTTTCTTGGGAGTTGTGTCATTGAATTTCGTTGATTTTTTGCCACTTGACTTCATATTGAGGGTGAAGTACAGTGTCTCTGTGTTGTTGACGGACCGGCATATGCTTTCGGGATTTGCAGATTCATGGAACTGGGACATTAACGTAGGTTCCGCTAAGCCACACAGTTTTGGTAGTTGCAAAATGAGGTTTTATTTTAATGTTATTGTATTGGCGGTAATTTTCAAAGTCTTTAAAATTGTGCAAAGCATTAGTGGAAATTGTCCATGTGTTTCAAGAAAGAAAGAAAAAATTGTGCAAACCAGTTCATCATGACAATTTTTTTTATTACACAATATACCAGTTTGTAAATGTGTTACATTTATAGCACATGTGAAGAAACTTGAGTAGGACCTTACTTTAAGAGATAGCTAGTATAATATGAATAGAGGCTCATATAGTACAACTTTTCGTTCAATGAGGTGGGTAGTTGCTCGTAGTGCAATTGAGCGTGACATATTTTGTAGTCGTCATGTGCTAAAAATTCAACAAATAAGGTAGTGTGCTCTAAAAGTGTCAATGTTTCATAAGCGATCATGACAAAGAGGTACATTTTGTTTTTTACAATATACCAGCAATGTACATTTCAGGAGGTGGTTGCCTTTAGTGACCGCTACATTTCAACTTCAAAAATTTGTAACTAATTACACAAAGGTTCAAAATATATAAAACAACTTGGGTTAGATGTCAAATCCATTTTTCTTCCTACAAAATTTACTGAAAATTGTTTCAAGGAATTTAGTTTCCCCAAAAGGCAATTAGTTCTTAAATGGTCGCTTTTAGAGCAAATTAACTTAAGTCAAGGATGAAAATAAGAACATCTTGAACACTCACTAAAGCCACGTCCTTTTTTACATTTCCAAAGAATTTTGTTTTGACCAATTTTGTCACAATTTGTCAAATTGGGTTTAACCCTATTGGATTTAACAAATTTTAACAAGCTTTACAAAAACTCTACCAAAAAGAAAAACAAAAAATTTCATATCACTCTTTTGACATTTTCTTGTTAAAATCATATTCAAATTTGTCCCTTGAATTGCATTACAACAAGTTCTAACAAATTTTAACAAAATGCAACATGAAAAATGTGAAATAAATCATCTTATTATATAGAAATAGGGTATGTACAAGTAAAATTTGGCAAGAAATAGAAATCATGTTTTGCATGTTTTGCATGAAAGTATTTATCTATATTGTTTTTAAATAGGATATTTATTAAAAAGTCTATCGTCTGTATTTCAAAAGAGTCCAAAAATGAGTCTTCAATAAAATCATATAATTCTTTGTCCATATGATACATGTGGTACAATCTTTTGCACAAGTAGTTAATGTCATAATTATAATACTTCCATCTATTTTTAATGTAAAAACAATATGAATCTTTCTATCAATGCAATTTTTGGAAGAATATTCAATAATACCAAGTTGAAATGAAATCAATGACCAATGAATACACTCGAAAAGAAATTAAAGGGAACACATACAAGATATTTTTATTTTTATTGAAGTATAGACCAAACTAAATTATCTATTTACATGGACTCAAATGACCCCTAACTCTAATGCTAATATCTCAAGTGAATTATGTATAAAAAATTTAACTTTTAAAATATTGAAGGCCATAGTAATTTGAAGTTGTACTAATTGAATCATTATACAAAACATTTGGCAAATTCTTTGAATTCAACTCTAATATCTCTAAAAATAAGAGACAATTATATCTCTTTATATTCATGAACAACTAATATAACAATTTGAAAACAAGTTCTTAACACTATGGGTCCACTTGCAAAGAAAATTGAATTTTTTAAGATATTGTGATGTACTGATATTTTTATCGTTTATAGTATATATTCTAAAATGTTGACTTAAAATTCAAATAAACTAAAAAAATATAGATTGATGCATTTGTAAAATAAACACGAGATGTAATCAATTACAACTAAAACTTGGTAGGATAGAAGGAGTTAATTTTTTTAGATGAAAATGCATTGAAATCAAGATTGAAATGGAATCATTTTTGCATTCAATACATGTAGTGAATCATTTTTGCACATATTATAATATGAAAACATAAAAATTTATGTTGCTTCTCCAAGGCATGTATTTTCTTTTAATTATTAACCCCTAAAGGACCAACATGCATTTTTTGGCAACATAGAAAGATTGGGTAGGTACGTGTGATCAAAGATCTTCATATTTGAGGTTAAAATTTTCATTGGAGGTGGGGACAAGGAATATCCTTCATGTGTACTAAACTTCATGACATTTGGAAATATGAGTAAAAAGTTATAGTCTAAAATGTTATTTTTTTCCCAAGGCAAATAAAAAAAATCACTTTTTTGATAAACAAAAAACAGAAATTGGTTTTCTAAAGTTATATATGTGTGGAAAGCATTGAAGCATTCCATTCTAAACAATGAGATGTAAGTTACGAGAAGTTTTAGTTTGCGGGCAGTTATGAATTCAACCATTGGGATTGGCATTTTTCCATCCCATATCTAAATTCTTAATAATATTATATTTTGAATCATTCTCTATTTCTTTCTACTCGCTCTTTTTTTCCTATATGTTGTACAATTCCAAATGATCTGAAAATTTTCAAGCATGTAGACAACTTGCCTTGAAGAATGAATCCAAAGAAGCACCACCATTTTGGACATTTTTTCATACAAATGTAAGGTTGTGAAGTGCAGCTACACATTTTTTGTAGGGCTAGAAAAAGGATTTCTATAAATTCAAAAGTTGACATCTTGCAATCCATGCTTTGAAATTTTTTGAAATTTTTTCCACATCTTCTCAAACCATCTTACTACAAGATCATACGTTTGCATGTGTCTAAAAATGTTTTTTTCCTAAAATTTAGTACTTGTACTAGAAATGATAGTTTTGGAGCATTTTTGGTGAAAACATAGTCAAGGAACTTAAAGGGGTAAAACTAATTTGGAAATCTACTTCATTCACGTGTGAGTAAGCTAGTGCAAGAACCAAGAAGATTTGGATGGATAAAAGATACACCCTTCAGAAATAGAGAGTTTCTTTGCATTTTGTGTGTTTGAAAAAAAATGGACTCTAGACTACTTGAAAGTTAATACTTAAAAATCCAATTGTCATATTTAGCATTTAGAGTCACACCTCATTTTGGCTAAAGTTGTTAAAAGAGTTGACACTTACATACAAAATGATGAAATTGGTGTGTTTGATAGTGTGTTAGTTGATGGTGTATTTGATGGCATGTTTCATGGAGTATATTCATTTCTTTTCAACCTAGTTTATAACACATGCACTTAATAGAATTGTAGTCATTGTCTTCATGCTTGACTTGGATCTAAAACAATAGTCTTGAAGTGAAAGTGGTGAATGTATATATTTATATATTGTTGATACATGTAAAAAATAATTGTACTAATACATCCATGTGAAATTGTGTCCAAGGAATTGTATTGTCTCATTCTTCAAGGTGTATGTCATTGATATATGCTACATTGATTTATCCTATGAGAGTGCAGCTCTAACTTTTTGAAGTCCCATTGTTTTGAATTAGTGTAGGTCAAGACAATACTATTTTGTACAAATTTCCTGAAAACCATTTTTTTTGTAGTGATACTAATTTTGTATCTAGGCTAACAAGAGGGATCAACATCAGTCATGTCAAGTAATCAATGTCAAATAGAAGGTTGATGAAGTGCCTTTTTATGATTTGATTCACAATTGGAGGCTTGGGACTTCTTTGAAGTATTTTTCAATATGACTTCCTTGAAAGACAATTAGAATTATCATCTAGTCCAAGTCATTTCATAATTTTCGGACATTTATGGAATGAATTATGAAGTTTGAAGTTAGAACCATAATAGGTCACTAAAGTGTCCATCCCATGATATGTTCACCATTCATACATTGACAGATGCAATTGATACATTGAAGAAAGTAAATAGTACCTCTATGTTAAAAAATGTTTCTAACGCCCATTCACATTATGGACCTCTTACCTTGGTGCTCCTTGTAGATTTCCCATTGTAATGTTAGAGACTAGGGTTCAAGCCCCAATGGTGACCAACAAATAACAAATAAGGCGACAAACTTTGAATTGTGCCACCTTGTGTGAAGGGTAAAGAGGTTGAAATCTTGGATTTTTGAAACGTGATTGGCTGAAACCAATGGACTCTCGACCTTGTGTTGTAAGGTAGGCGAACCCAATACCAACCGTTGACCTAATACCACCCAAATGTAGGACCATTGTTGATCTTAGAATGAGAATCTTTGAAGGAAGTACATGCCCTAACTTCATAATAAGTGAAGTTAAGGCATGTATTACTATCCTAGATTCTCACTCTAGGATCAATAACAGTCCTACATTTGGGTGGTATTAGGTCAATGGTTGGTATTGGGTTTGCCTACCTTAGTGTGAAGTGGCCCTTATTAGTTGTCAAGCTTCACCAAACCAATGTGCCAATGTTCACCTAGATTCTGGAAGCAAGCTGCACATAACTTAACGTGACTTATTCAGGCATGTTCTCATGGAATCCACTGTCGGCGGAGAAGTGAACACACACATCTGTATAGTGTATACATGAATACTGATTAGATCACGTCCTCCAAAATGGATCTCTTTACCTTAAAATAGTTGCTCCAAATCCTGTTTGTGACCCTACTTAGCACGAGTGTGCACATGGCCCAAGTGTGCTATATATGCTATCACTCGAAACAGTTCTAAAACTGTTTTCATCTGTGTCCATATTTTTTTTCTAAAACTCTCTATTGTTATAAGGGAAGCAACCGATTTCCAACCACTTAAGTGGTTACACCTATCTGGAGGGCGAGTTTCTCGAGGGAGGGATTTTTCAGTGCGCAGAAATAGAGTTGGGAAGGTTTCCATAATTTTCCAGATTTTTATTTTTCAAAACATAGTTACAGTATGAATTTTTGAGAGGAAGATTTTGTTCCTCACACTCTGGTCATGTAGACCTTAGTGTTTCCCACAAAGGCTGGATGCAAAATCCACCAAGGATTGAGAGTGTTGTAAAACAATCACAATGTGCCACAACTGCACAAGGAATTGTGCTGTAATTAATCACTATCATCTCCTCCTGTGCATATAGAGAACACTCTTTATTGCCAAAAGGGGGTAGTGATTAGGAATATTGCTAAACATGGGTGATGGATCCTAAAGGATCAAGCTTATAGTTGTATGACAAGCCTTTCTGCAGAGATGTTTTTGCCCCTGTATTTTACCCCTAGGGGAAACACAACAACCTTTTATTTGCTGCGCAAATGTTTTTATTTTTGCAAATTTTGAGTTCATATTTGCAATTAGAGATCCTAAATTATTTAGGGAAGGTGTTAATATTAAAGTTATCACAGTACAAAATAGTTTTTTTTTTACATTCACCTTTGACTGGATCTTTGCAAGAAGCTCGTCATACAACTATAAGCTCATCCGTCCAAAAGGACCCAAAAGGTACATTCTCACTTGGCTCTATGTACAAGCGGTTCTAAAATATAATATTGATAATTGTAGCTGTGATAGGATTTGTTTTGTAGAAATGTAGGTTCCGTAATTTATGGGAAATACATAATGATGTGCTGTTCACATATGTGGAGTTACTCAATTTCGGGTCTTCATGAAAAAGTGCCAACTAGGCAAATTGGCGGGATGGAAAGGAGAGGGGTTCACACTAGCAGCTGCTTTTTCCTCATATTGAGCAGTTCGTCCCCTCTTCTGTGTTGCACATCTCCTTAGACATGTTCTCCACCGTTTCACTTCCTTTCAATTCTGTCGTCCACTTCCACAATTTATGTTTTGTTTCTCGGAGTTCTCTCACAATTTGTTGTTTGTTTGAGCGATTTTTTCAATCGGAAGGAGTTGCGGTTCACTTCACTTGCTTTGCGAATTGGGTCTTGAACTGTTGGAATCGAAGCAAAAGGCATTGACACAATGGGAACAACTATTCAATCAATCACCGGCGCTATCTTCTGAAGAACTTTAATCACATTTAGAGCATCAACGACATCAAGTGGTGGATCGTAACCAGTACTGAGGTATGATTTTCATTGTTTGAGATCTACGGATACCAAAACTTTTGGTTCATGACCTATCTTTAGCAGAAGTTTTGTCGAAGGTAATGTTGCCATGGAATTTAACTGCTGTTGTTTCGTAATCAAGCTTGACAACAAAGATTAGGAAACACAACAGGTAAAACTCGCGAGATTTCCTCAAATCTTCATTTTGGTAAGAAAGAGGCGCTACGAAAAACCTAGTAATGAAGCTGAACTTTTCTCCCCAAACTCCACAACTTTGCACATAACACCACGACTTTGCCAACTAGGACTCCAAGTAGGTTCGGGGGACAAAAACCATTGCTGATATGAATACAAGCTGCTATAAGGTAAAACAGCCCATTGTGGTCAAATTACCCATAGTGGTCGCCTAAGAAGTCCCCCCATTGTGGTTTTTTCCAGACTCCATCATGGGTTTTATTAGTAAATAAGATTTGGACCACAATTAATGTCTTACCTAACAATAATGGAGTGATTAGTGATTGCATTAGGAACTTCTAACTTTTTAGTGTAATTTCATTGTAGGAAGTGACTTTTTTAGGCCTCTCACATTAGAGATTATTGTGACTACTTTAGGTGTGTAAGATGCATATGATGGATACAAATTCTGTTGGTTCTGGGGTAGTCTATAGACTCTTATGGGCCATGATGGGCTGAACACTTCAAAAATTCATAGCAAATTCATACTTTGTCAAAAAAATATAATTTCAAATGCTCTCACTGTTTCTCACACTTGTCTTTATGTGGGAAAAAAATGAAAAAATTTCAGCCATGGCATGAGTACGAACTCCTAATTCTGACCGCAATGGTCTGTTTTACCTTAATCAGTACAACTACCGGTCTTTCCAAATTCCTAAGGCCAAGTGAGAACTGGGCTCAAGCTAGCTAACAAACAAACAAAAGTAAGCTTAAAACCCTGAATGATGACTGGGATGTTAAGATCAACTGCTTCTGCATGGTATACCAGCGCCGGCCAGGCAGCATTTAATGACCTGTCGACCACTACCAACAAGAATCACATTCGATTTCAATAGTAAACCCAGTCTCTGACCTCATGAAACACACAGCATTGATATCCTACACGCTTGGGCACGGACACAAAAGCTGCAAGTGATGTTAGAAGGTTCCACGCGTACAATAAGTAAATTGTGCAGTTGGTCTGTTTATTTAGTTCAAACAATGGTCACCAATGTGTCTAAACTTAGCAGAACAGCTACCAGGGATTTCGTAGAGCTACAAAACATGTGCAAGTGTAACAGGAAGTTGTATAAGCTTACAGGTAACTTATCTCGTTCCGCAGTGTTTTCAACTGAAATTAATTTCACCACATTTTGCAACATTTTAAACAGCTCGACCTAATAAATAAAATTATATTCAAGACTACTGACTGGTACAACTGCTCCCTGGTATTAATCTCACGCAATATAAATCTTAACACGTGATTAGTGTTGGTAGTCAGAGCAACGGAGAAGGTACTGGAATCGTCAAAGACAATCAAATCCAAGCTACTGAAGTACAGACCGATTTGTACTCAACTTAAATACAGAATTACAGACTGCACTTAATCACCCTAAACTACCGGTAGTCCGGTACCCCCAATGAGTCTAAGCTCTACTTCTCCTTCGCCGAAACTAAGGCTTCTTCTGTAGCTCAGACTTCCTTAACTTTCTTAGTTTATCTTGCATGTAGGTATGGGCAGTTTCATTAGAAACGCATTGTCGTACCGTAACCTCGAATTCTTTGAAATGACAGATTTAGTGAAGCTGGTGACTGATACTTAACTTAGTTTCAGGTGGGTGACTGAAATCGATCTAGACATACGTGAGTCCTAGTTTTCAAGTATTTTGAGCTCTGGGCAGTCGAACTGCGTAATGTCGGAGCTCTGGAACACAGCAATGATTAGTAGTAAATAGGTTGATGACATGCAGGGTGCAGTTAGATGTAGTCCTCTCGATCAGTGCACCTTGAGTTTGAGCTCTAGCTAGAATATCAATCCAGTCTGTGTACTGAAAGTTCGAAGGAGCTATCATGAGGCAGTTACATGGAATTATCAGGGATTTGTTGCTGTGGTGCACTCTGATGAGTGCGTATCTGGGAGTGGGATTCGGTGCACAGAGTTGCAATGCGTTGTTGAGCTCCAACAAGGGCTTCACAACTTGTCAGACGCTGCCCAAGCTTGGCTCCACGCTAGCATGGGCGATCCATAACGCCACCAACACCGTCGACTTCGCCTTCTCCGGTAGGCGGTCAATTGATTTCAGGCAAATTCAGTTTCAGCTAGCTGTGTCAATAATTGGAATGCAATTTAATGAACGGTTAGAATGCATGGTCGTATTCTAAAAATGGAAATGGTGTGTTTCTAACTACATAGCTCGGAAAAATAAGTAGAATTGGTATGGATCCATGGTTTCAGTCAAACGACTAAAATTACGCCACTTCCACTGAAATCTGCCTTTAGAACTAACGAGCATTTATGAAGTATTACTCCCCAATGTTGCAGTATCGTGGTGGATTTTCCACTGTTGTAACGGTCATGTTCGTTTACGTAGAATAGTATGTTTCAGAGTATCAAAACTGCGTCAATTTCGCTGAAATCTGCCAATTTAACGGACGTGAGGTATCGTTCCCCGATGTTGCAGTGTAGTGAGGAATTTTTCACTGTTTGACTGGTCATGTTCGTTAGAATGGCGTGTCTCAGAGTATCAAAACTGGACTATTTTTACCGAATCTGCCATTTTAGCTAACGAATGTGAGGTTTGTTCCCCATTGTTGCAGTGTAGTGATCCAATTTTCACAGTTGGAATGGTCATCTTCGTTAGAATGGCGTACTTGTTTCAGAGTAGCGGAGTTGTGACGAGCGAGATGGTGCTCTGAAAGCGGGGATTGGTATAGATCTTAGGTTTCCGCCCAGCGACTAAGATTGACTGCGCCAATTTCACTGAAATCTGCCATTTGGACTAACGAAACTGAGGAATTTGATGTTTTGTTCCCCACTGTTGCAGTGTTGTGATGGCTTTTCTTTCTGTTAGAACGGTCATGTTGATCAGAATGCCTTGTTTCCGAGCCTCATAACTGCGCCTATTTCACTGAGATCGATCTTCAATTTGACGTTGCTATCTCGATTGATGCACAGGTTCGCCGCCGTCAAGCGGTGGTTGGGTGGGCTGGGGCATCAACCCCGCCTCCCAAACAATGGTGGGAACCCAAGCCCTGATCGCGTTTCCAAACGCAGGCATAGCCGTGGTGCACACCTACGCCATCACCAGCGCCATGAAGCGCGGCGCCGCACCCATGGTTCCGGGGAACCTCACTCTCAACTTCACAAAAGCCTCTGCCGAGATCACTGCAGGCACGGGCACCATCACCCTCTTCGTCACCCTGAACATGAAGCCCAACGAGTCGCGGACCATGAACCATGTGTGGAACCAGGGCTCCGTCGTGAACCTCGCCACGAACGGAGTTGGACCCCACGCCATGGGTGGTGAGAATGTTGCGTCCGTCGCAGCCATAGACTTGGCCACGAATGTCGCGGTTGCAAATGTCGATCTCCCGCACCAGAAGCTCAAAAACGTAAGACTTCGTCGAACCACTTCTTGGGTCCAGCTCCTCTTTCTTTAGCAGTTTGAAGAGTTCGTACTGAGATATGCATCTGTCCCGAAAATTTTGTTTTTGGAACTAATACATGCAATGTCAATTGTAGTACGGATATCAAATTTGTCATAACTTACATTTTACTCTCTACAGTATGAAAAATCGAAATAGACATCGTAAACCTGTGAGTCCATCATGGTCTTTCTGTAAAGGGTTAAGTTTCCTGTACTCCCGAATTTTGCATCAAATCTTTGCTCTTCTGCTACTAGAGCAGGACTATGTGAAACAACCATCGGGACGCTAGTGTTACCCTAGTTTGTTCATTGGGTTTCATGTGGAGTAGACTTACGCGTCTTGTATAGAGGGGAGATTTTTCCAAGCGGTGGTTAAACGAACATCTTTTTTAGATTGTGATTGCAGCAACATTTTTGGAAAAGATGTTATTTCAACATGTTTAGGGTTTACACTAGTGTGCAACTTGTGAGCTTGATTATGGATCGTGGTTTGGAAATCGGTGCTACAGCGACACGGCATCATCAGTGCCGTGGCGTGGGGATTACTCCTCCCGCTAGGCACCATGGCAGCACGCTACTTGCGTCCCCTTTCAGGCAGCAACCCGGCGTGGTTATACATCCACGTCGCCTGCCAATGCTCGGGCTACTTGCTGGGATTGGCCGCATGGGCCATGGGATTGCAGCTCCACGAATACATTGTCGACGAAGGCACTGCTGTTCCTAGCAAGCATCGCAACGTCGGCATCACCATCTTCACATTCGCCTCGCTCCAGGTACGTACTGGCTCCAACAATCCTGAGATTTCTTTCTGTTTACGAGGTTCTCTAACCTTAAGCCAGCCAGAGGACACTTTTTGCCTTTAAGCATTTTAACATGTTTAAAACTGTGATTCTAGGGCTCTTTCTGAAGCTCTAGCTGGAGAATTCAGTACAAAGAGTTCAGCCCAAATCACTTTCTATCATGATCACAAACGAATTTCTCAAGTAATTGGAAAGTGGGAGATGACGTTACAGACCACTATGAGCTAGTGACAAACGTCAATAGCCACACTGTCGCAATGAATTCAGAGAGCCAAATATTGCCATTCAACTACAGAAAGCTCTACTGACAAGGATTGTCATAGATTTTTATTCAATGCTCCCGCCACAAAAGCGCCAAAATTAGTGAATATCTGTCAATTTAATGAATTTGACGATGACAGCCTATAGCCCCAGGGCCCAAGGCCATTTGCTGAACCCCGAGTCCATTCAAAGATGAATGGCCTACAGCCAAATCATGCTTACACTCTTTGCGATTTGAAGTCAAATTCTGTGTATTGGAAGAGATGAGTTCCTGTTTATAACCCAGCAAAGTCCAAAATGTCCCTCTATGGAATATTTTAAGAATTCCACAGTCAATATCCAGCGGTGATAGAATAGTATTCTCTAGATTACACGAGGAATTGAATTTGGACTCAAATTAAAGGACATTTGTCCAATTTGCATTTTGAATTTCTTCTGTGTAAGAGGGGTTAGTATGATATAAATTCTCTACCGTCGCTTCCCCTAGCTGCATTATTTTTGAGTGGCCATGGCTTGCATTGCTGCAGATGCTGGCGTTGTGGCTGCGTCCCAAGCCCGACTCCAAGTACCGAACGCACTGGAACGTGTACCACCACGCGTTGGGATACACCACCGTGGTGTTGATCATCGTCAACATCTTCGCAGGTCTGGATCTGCTGCAACCCGGAGAGAAGTGGACGAACGCGTACACGGTGGTGCTCACCGTGCTCGGGGGCACCAGCTTCTTCATGGAGATTATCGTGTGGAATGTGTGGTTGCGCCAGCGAGCCAAGATGAACGCAGGAACATTGCCCAACAGAACAAAAGAGAAAGGAAATGCAGCTGGGAATCCTTACAGAAGCCGCGTACCGGAGCATCGGACCATGGATGTCATTTGAGATGCGTGGGAATCCAAGTTCTCATATCTGCATGAGCTCATGGCTTATATAAAACTTGCCCGACGACTTCAATTTCGGTTTTGGTCTTGAAGTTTGCTTCCAAGAGGGTCTAGTGTAGTGTAAGATTAGATTGTATATGTCCTTGATGACTATATAGACCGTTGAGCTGTCTGGCTGTAGACTGGAATTACTTCATTTACTTATTTTTAGGAGTACATCAAAGTCACTAAGGTTTAATCCAAACAATAGTATTCTCCCACGAGAGTTTGAGCTGGGAAGTTCTCATTTTTGAGCTCAGTGCTTAGAACGTGCCAGAGAACTTCAATTCCGGTTTTAGTCTTGAGGGTTGCTTCAAAGTGGGTCCAATTTAGTGTACGATTAGATGCGTATATAGATAATTCATTTGTCTGCTTGTAGATTGGAGTTACTCGTCTTTGTCGTCTTCTCTTTTATTAAAGAGTATACCCAAATCACTAAGGTTTAACCTAAGCAATAGTACCCTTTAACCAAAGTTTGAGCTGGGAATCCCTCATTTCTGAGCGCTGATCGAGCTCAGTGCTTAGAACTTGATAGCGCACTTCCAGTTTTGGTCTTGAATTTGCTTCAAGATTGATCTATGTGTCCTTGATGCCTATATTGATCGTTTAGCTATCTCCAACTGATGTGTGCTTGTAGGTAGGCTGGAGTTTCTCCTCTTCTCGTTTTTTCTTAAGAGTGCATAATACCACTACGGTTATACACAAACAATAGTATCATCCCAGCAGAGTTTGAGCTGGGAATTCTTATTCTCAGCTCAGGTGAGCCATCTCCAACAAATGTTAGCTTGCGGAGTGACTCTTCATCTCTCTTCTTTTTTTAGGATACATCAAAATCTCTATTAAAGTTTTTTTTCCAAGCAATAGCTCTCCCGCCAGAGTTTTAGTTGTTGTTTTAATGAAGCTCCGAAAGCTCTATTTCGGTTTGATAGCAAAGATTTTTGCCCTCCAAGGCCTGCCACCGTCGTTTGTTGCACACGGCAACCGTCGTACCTGTGTTGATCAACAAAGCCGAGTGCCAACACTGTAGCGGAAGGGGAAGCTTCAACCTTCTAGAGCCAGCTACTACAGGTTGCTGAAAACACGATCTGTCAGCTTTCATGTGATGTTGGGATACAGTTCTCCAGGAATTTTGATGATTTCAAATGCATTGTCGTCAAATTTCTATAATACTGTTGCCCGTAATCTACCCCAACTTAATGTAGAGCAGACTCTCACCCCGTGTTGCACAATTCCTCTACGAAGTCATTTTTATTGTTGCCCAATAAAATTCTAGAGAAAACTACTGTTCCATACAGAATTATGATTTACCTGGCACATCACAAGTACCTCGAGTAATATATCGGAAGAGCAGATGATAATGGAAATCTACATAATTTCTAGTGGGAGTTTCAGCAAGTTGACGTCACTGTGTCTGAGCAGCAAGAACTGAGGACAGGTCTTTTCACATGCGCTTGCAACTTGAAGTCACGTTTCAAATCTAGTTAAGTTATAATGAAAGAATCTTTGACAGAAGCAGACTTGTAAGCCTCTTGTGTGAAAGGCAGATTGAATCTCATCAAGTGTGTGATATCAAGTTTAGGAGCCTCATTTCAACTCAGGTGCAACAGATGCGTGTTGCAAGAGAAGTGTATGTTCAAGTTTCAATTTCCCAATTTATTATTCAAATGGATATATTTGAACTCAATTTATCAATTGAATTCAGCAAAGCTCTCTAGACCGTGTGTATCTTTAAATTGCTTCACAAGCTACTAGACAACTCTCAAGGCTGAGCCACTTCTTGAGAACACACTAATTTAAAATGACTCAACCCACTTTGAAGTTTTGTAGTATATGGATGTGCTTGAAATTTTAAATTATGACCATGTAAAAATAAAGATTAGTCTAATATTTTGTATGCACAGAACTAGTTGTAATATATAAACTAAATTTAGTAGAGAGAGCAAAATCTTAGATGTAGTGGTCAACAAATGTGCACACCTATTGTACTTCAAGTGTGGAATGGGTGAGAATTTGGACTCTCTTTTAAGTGTCCAAATGGTGTGATGCAAGCACATGAGAGGTGTTGGATCCGAGGAATCTATGATTGAAGAATTTGGCGTGTGAGGAAGCCAAGGGGTCGCATTGGGTGGGTTGGGATCAGTGAATGTGTCCAACAAGTAGACATTTTAGACAAGATGGATGGATGGTCTAGACAAATTTAGATTTTTTGGGCTTGGAATTTGACCAAGGGAAAAGAAATTATTGTTCACAAACAAGGTTTACTATTATTGAATGACAAAACAATAAGATTTGGGATATGGTATTTGATCTTGGAACATGGGTGCAAACATAAGAAACACAAGTGTTATATGTAGAAATGTAAAAAATGGGCTAGAATGAATGGATATGGGTGACTAATTTTAGTACTATGGGGTCTCTCCAATAGATTGAGAATGCATTTTGTTTAGGCAATAATGAGAATATAACATCCTTTAGTAGTTGTGATCAAGAACTCACTCTTCTTCACTGTATAATTATAATAAACAATAGATTGTATACTTCTTCAAAATTATGTGTTTAAATTAAACTATTGAAAAAGCTAATCTATACTATGAAACATATAATATGTATCACATGTAAAACCATTTAAAAAAAATGCAAATTGTCTAGAGATTCTTCAATGACACGGTGGAGATGGTGGGAACCACTATAGTACTATTAATACCCGGCATTATCCGGCAAAAGGTTCCGGTTCTGCATACCAGATTCGACAACTCAGTATGACGATTTTACCATGCCGGGAAATCATCCATTCATTCCCATCCTTCTTCATCCCACATCCATCCCACATCCATCCCACATCCAAACAAGGGCTCCGTCAGAGCTTCCCGCCACCTGATTCCAAAATTCAGTTCCCCGCCACTCTCACTCGCGTCAGAGAATTCAATTCTCCACCTCCATTGCGACCATTGCCCTAGCAACTGTTTCGATTTCCACATGCCTCTTCGCAGATTCTCCTTCCCGCAGCGGCCATGGCCAATTACTTCGACATCCACGACATTCTCATGCAAGACGAGGTGCGTGATCAGCGTCAATCCACTCAATCCAGTCCATGCTGCGTCTCGTATTTTCTCTTGCCCTTGAATTTGAGCTCTGCAATCGCTGTTATCAGTTCACGCAAGTTTCAGTGGATGTTTTGCGTTTCGAGTCCGACTCTTCATTGCCAGAAATTGTATCTTTTGATTCAGTTTGAAGGTTTTGAGTGTTTGTACAACCTCTGTTTCTAGGTCTGGTCACTTCTCGACTTTCAGTTTTTCTGAGGGCTGTGTTTGTAAGATTTCGATTCCGAATCGTTCATGGTTGGAACTCCGCATGGGGTTTTTATTTATTTTGACTTTTAGTCAATTTGAAGATTTTGGATGTTTGTGCCATTGGAGAATTGTTTTGCAGAATGTGTCGACGGTGTTTCTGCACAAGGCGAATGGCGCCGGGTTTCTCGATCCGTCCTCGGAAGACAACAATGTGAGTTTTTTTTGGGCCTGATTACAAATTTGGGAGTATCAACCCGTTTCTGATTGTGAGGTAACGCCATCTAACGGCGAAACTTAAAGCACTGATTATAGGTACTATGGTTAGAGTAATATTGATTCTTGTTAGCGATTGCAAGGGGATTCCAATGCATCAAATTATGCATTACTTGGATTGTGTATGCAAAATTTGTAAGGGTTCAAAGGGTTTAAAGGGTTTCGGTAAATAATTTTGAAACTGTTGTTAAGGTGATGTACATTTTTAATATCCAGATGTCCTCCTCATGTAAGACTTTTGGGTATTTATCACAGTTAGGTACCTCTACCTTCACGCACCAGATTGTCGAATAGCAATAAAAAGTAGGGTTGTGTGAATCGGTTTTCAGGTGGCTCGAGGGTCCGTGGTGGATCTTCCTCTTTGGTTAGCTCAAGACCTAGTCCAACGACAAATTGTACATCTGAAGCTTCCTGGTTGCTTTAACGCAAGGTTCGCCTTGATTCCCTTCTTGTATACTGTTTTCACTCCATGAAACGCTTGCCACTATTTGCTGTATATGCGCTATTGAATTATAAGGGCAATTTTATGGATAGGTTGAAGCAAGAAGCTTGAGTTAACAAGAAATCCTACGCTTTGATTTGTGTTCATTATTTCCTCACTTCGTTCAATTTTGACTTTGTACTAGTCCAAGTTACAAGAATGAGCATGAAGATGTGGCTCTATGTGGTATGCTGACAATATTGAGATGGATTGGACTCTTGTTACCTCAATTGCGTCATAAGGTGTCAAAGATATAGTGGATTTTTTCTCTCAATCCGAGTTTATGTTGGTTCAAATCTTAAGCTTGTTCCCTCAAGCTTGTTCCTCTGACCTGTGCTATCTAATGTGGTCCTAAGACAGGGTTAAAAACTGTACTGTTCAATGGATTGGAATATGCACACCATGGCATAAAGTGTGAAGTTAAAATGATGTTTCCAATTATTGTCTTTCAGAAGTGCTAGATATCCCTAGTTGGAGGGAGACACAAGGTCTCGTTGTTTCGAGGAGCTCACTGATGACGTGCTGCTCATTTGATTTGCATTTTGGACATTGGTTTAATCTGCTTTCTGGTACTTGCAAATGTGCCCAGGGTCCGCAAGGAGGTGCAAGCAGATCCAGCATGTGTAGACCTCCGTAGCAAGTGCCCTTTCTACTACGAGATGGGCTGCAAATTGGTTGAATTGTGAGTTTCTTCTCGCCCAGCGTTGTTCTCTCTTCTAGAGTTCTACGTTGTGCAACTGCTCTTCCATTTACACGAAATGGTTGTCCTGAAACAATGTGATTATTTCTTTTTACAAGGTTTCATGAACTTTTAGACAGCATCATCGTTCTGTACCGTGTTTTTCGAATCTTTTTCCAATGAATAAACTATTCATTGGTTTGTAACACTTGTTTACTTTAGGAGGTCTCTATGCGACAACTGTAACTAAAGAGAGATCTCCTCATGAATCATGGAGAAGATTTGATCTCTGTGATTATGGGTAGACCTCCTTATATTTCCCGGGGATGTATTTTTCGGGTTCGGTGCTGTCAAAAAGTTGCTGAAACAAAGTAGTTTCCCTGAAACGCCTATTCCCTTCAAAACTATGTGCATGGTTTGACATCACACTGTCTGTTAAGAATTGTAACTCAGCTCCTGCACAAGTCTGCTTATTATGATTTTTCGGTTGCCATGACTGTATTCCAGGAACGTGGATCCCACACTTGGTCCTTTCTTATTGAAGACTCTGCAAGGGCGTTACAAGGATTTGTTATGCAAAGCTCTCACGGCCACTTTGACTGGAAATCCAAAGTTTGTGCCTCTTCTCACCGAGGAAGAAACGCGATGTGAGTGACTAACTCCCTTGCCATATGTTCGGTCAATCGAGCTGCTCTCCGCAGTCTACTGCCATCCACCCTCTTGTCCTCTACGGTTCTATTTGTCTGCTTTGTTATGGATCTCCTTGTGCACTGGCGAATTGTAAACTCCTAAGTTCCCAAGCTAAAATAGAAATTCCATTTTGGAAGCTTATAGTTGACTACATGAACTTTCAGAATATACAGCTGCTGTTCAAAAATGTAGGACATTATTACTTCTTTCTATAGGTACAGTTTGTTACCTTCCTTGAAGCTTGCTGTAGATGGAAAAGCAACCACTTTTGACCATTTGGGTAGTTGGGGGTTAAGTCGGCATGAAGCAAATTGTTTGAAGTTTGAGGATGTCCCCCTTCCACACGAGTACGTGTTCTCCTGTTTCTGACTTTTGTATGTGGACTTTTTGCCTTTGAAGTGTTTGAAGCGGGTAGGGATTCCATGAAGGCTTTCAAAAAATGGCGACTGCAGGGCCCTCGTCTTGAAAGAGCAGCAATACTCGGAAGAAAAAGAAACCGTGATGCAACTCCGATATGGAGTTGAACAGAGTTTGTTGGCCTACACCTCATTCTTTTGCTCGAGATTTATCATGAATAAGGTATAAGAGCTTACCATTTCAAGTCAGTTTACTCCGGAGTTATTAGATACCGGAATGTAACAGTAGGCTAAAACTAGTTTCAGGAGGAATGTAAATAGAATGGTTTGCAGAGCATGTAGACGGACCCACAAGCAGTCTCACACTGGCTGATAATTACTCCATTAAATTAGCTTGACTTCTAGTGTGAGTGTAATCTTTCTAATCTGTTTAATCGTGAAACTGAGTGCAAAAGAAATTAATAAATCGATATGGTCACTTCGCTGATAATGCCACTACTTGCAGTCTCGAGTGCCTTCTCTGCACATTATTTTTTTCCTAGGTCCTGAATTAATCCTCACACATAGTGTGAGGTAACTGCCCTTGAGGGATTATCTACTTGAGATTTGAGTGTGAGTATGCTGCAAAACTATAAAATTTGTGCAAGTACAGGTATGTGACTAGAATTTGACAGGAACGCAAATGCTTTGAAGTGGAGAACATTGCTTAGTTTTAGCCCTGTGAACTTTATTGGAAGCGATTGGATTCGTCCTCGAAATTGTGCGCCAGTCTGTTTCCAGGCATGAACGAATGTCTGTGTGAAGTTGTGAATCGTCTTTCTGCATCACGAGGTCAGGAAACAGTAATAATAACGCTCTGAAGATCAGAAGAGTTTGTCTGTAGTGTGTACCAAGATTCATAAGCCCTCATGTTTTGGTTGTGTACAGTACATCTTGTGTGGTGAATATCTAGTATTAGTGCTTCTTTTTGGTGTAGGGTAATACTAGAGAATTACAAATTATAGCAAAAAGTGGGTAAAGTGCAAGTATAGCATTTGAACTTAATATGCAAAAGTTATTGGAGGTCTAAGTTGAATTGGTAGATTTTCTAAACCCATTGACCTAATTTCAATGTCTTCATGTTGAACAATATGCAACAAGCACCTATTTTTCATTTGGATAATTTAGGGCATGGTTTTAGGAACATGCTTGGTTTTGAATGATCCTATCTTGGAAGTTGCTCATAAACCTTGAGAGGATGGGCCTTTGACCATACTTTTAAACTTTAAAGTCCTTCACTTCGTATGCTCCCATTTTGTAAGTATTAATGAATAAAATTTACTTCAATTTATTTTCAGAGATTTAAGTACATGCCTTCTACAAGTCATGAAATTTTTAGATCTTTTTGTGAAAACTTGGAATTATTATGAATTTTTGAATGAATAGTTAAAATAATAAAGTCAATTATAAAAAAATACTAAAAAATCTGAATTTTTTAAAAGTATTGTTTGAAAAATGTTGGATTCTCATTGAGTGATGGAAAGAAAATGCAATTTGTATTAGGTGAATAGGAAAGTAATAGGTTTGGAGATTTGGAACCTTGCAAGTTCATAGAGTAATGTAAAGATTAAAAAGGTTTGCAACTTGATACTTGAGTCATATATAGTAGTTCCCATTATTATAATCTCATAAATGTTTTTGGATCTTATTGGCATTTTGAAAAAGAATCCAAAATTCTTAGTATACTTTTGGATATCATAAGAATTAATTATAATTTTTCAATATCTAACAAAGTAGAATTCTTTAACCCCTAGGCATTGAAATGACCATTTTTAGGTCATTGCTTGACTTTGGGCAGCATTTTTGGGCAGAAAAAAACTTTTTTCAAATTTTTTTTTCAATTTTTTTTCCATATTGGATTCTCTTTCAATATTTATATTCAAAACTAAGATTTCTATGGTCAAACAAATATTATAATAGAAATAACACAAAGTGTTTAAGATTTGCCTAGTGTTGAAAAACTTACTATTTAGGGAAAGTGTTGGTGTTCTCATTACTAGATCTTATGCATTTTTTTACTAATCAATAGAAACCACAATTTTGACCAATGAAAAAAAATTCAAATGCTAAAGAGAGAAATTGTAGTTTTGGTGAATTTTTGAAGATATATCTTCAAAACTAATTAGAAGAGAATCTAAAAAGATTTATATAATTTTAACCATAATGATACTTAATACTTTTCATGCTTCACAATATCTTTGTTGATGCAAACTTCAAAGAAGTTTTAGAACTTATATTTTATAACACATTTTTGTTTTGTCCAAACCCCTTGGGCTTTTAGGGGTTAACCATGCCTTAATTTTGGTATACATGGGTTGAACATCTTGAATTGAGTATCTACTTATTTTCAAGATTTTGTATGGCATGGTTTGGATAGGTACTTGGAAATGGGAATGACTGTCTTATTTGATTTGTGAACATCAAAGGTTTTGAGTCTAAGCATATCCCGTCACATCAATTCACTCAAGGCAATTTCACGAGCAAAACCAACTTGTCTCATTAACTTCAAAGAAGTACATTGAATTGTGTTCAATGTCACCTACACTAATTGGTTTAAAAATGCTACAAATTTTTGCTCTTGATGAATATTTTTACCAATTATGTTTATAGAGATCTTCCTCTTTGAATTCCATTATTTAAGTTAGGTTCTCTTGGATTGCATGTCCCTTAGTACCATCAAAAAGCCCTCGGTGAGGAGGGGTGCATGGGCTTTGGTTTGTGGTATTGGGATCTATGGTGTGAAAGTTATTGAATTTTGAAGTTTTGATGGATTGAAAAATTAAAAAATTACTTTTTTATTTTATTTTATTATGGCAATGGCACATGGCATACTAGTCTATACCTTAAATTTGTTTTTTTGTTTTTTTTATAGTGAGATCTCAAGAACCGTGCATCCCCTAGTTGCGTTCTTAGTACTATTGTAAAGCTCTTTGAATTTTGAAGTTTTTATGTACAAAAAAGTTAGGAAATTACTTATACTTTCATTTGAGGAGATTAAGGAGGGCTTAGCCATCACTTTTGACATCCTAATGGCTATGGCAATGGCACAAGACACACGAGTAGTATAAAATTGTGCTCTTGGTAAAAATATCCATCTATTGTAAAAAGTTTTAGTCTTGAGAGTAAGTAGTTAATAAGAGTGACTAAATACAGTTTTTAGTGTAGCTCCACAACGAGAGACTTTGTTGGCTCTGGATGGAAGGGAAGGAGGCATTTTGCTTAGACAAGAGTTACATGTGAGAAGTCTTTCTCGAAAAGCAAGCCAGAGCTCAAGCCAGAGCTACATAGCCAGGATTAGACCCTCAGATCCTCTGTAGTTTCTTCCACTTAGAACGGTTGCAGAGCTTCACGAGACTCTATAAGTTAGCGCACTTCATAACGTCGCTGCACTGCAGAAGTACAGATGTAGCTTGTGTTAATGCAATTGGTCTCTCCTCCTCTTTCGGATTGGAATCAAGTAGTTCCATGGAAAGCATCAGTCCAGAGCACAGGAACATCCCAAATCATGCGTAGAACAATTCAAGAAGGTACGAAGGAAGTCGTGTATGAACTTTTAATACGTTCTCGGGCAAATATCTACATTGATGCAGGTTGTCCTTCACGCGCTCAGCCTAGGATTTGTTGCGACAAAGACTCGGCTACGGATTACAATTCGGTTGATGAGAAACCCGGGGACAACCATAAAATCGACGCGCGATATATCAACCTTGCTCATGTCCTCGTCTTCGGATTCGGACTCCTGGAAAATGACAGACTCCATGTACTTCTCGACAAACTTCTCCCCCTGTGTAACACGGAAGATCCTCGCCACGGGGTTGAACGCGAACGCAAGCTTGTGAACCTGCCAAACACACACCGCGAGCTTCACGAACGTCGATCCGAGCTTAGACGCGAGGTAGGCCGCAACGTCCGTGGAGGTGTCGTCGTCCGAGGAGAACGAGCGGTCGAATGTGCGAGAGATGATCTCCTGCACTATGCTCTCGATCTCGGGAATGGCAGCACTCAGGCACTCCAGCTTGATGCGGCAGAAATGCGTGAACAGGCTGTCCTCTGTGAGCACCAGCTGCTCAGGCAATTCAATGGAGTTCAGGTACTTGTATTGCCGGAAATTGTCCATCCGCTGCTGCTCCATATCCAGAAACCCTGAGGAGCTGTCTTGTAGGTCGAAACATTCGTGCTCGAAGGATTGAAACAGAAGCTTACATGTGATGGCTTCTAAAACGTACTTGAGTGGCGCGGCTTTACCGACAGAGTTTGAGCGGACGAAGTTGTTGCGAGCCACTGCCATGCCGTCAATCTTGCCTTGCTCCATGGCCTTCATCAGAAGGCGCGAGAATATCCCCGCTCCTTCGTGCACGCGTTGGACAGCTCCGTCGAGAAGATAGGGAGTCGCTTCGGATTCGAGGAATGAATCTCCTCCGATATACTGCTTTGGAGGTGCCACTGCGAACTCCTGTGAGTCTCGCTTCTCCCGATCTTGAGTTTGGAGCTTTAAAACGTCGATTTCGAGATCGCATTGTCGCAACCTTTCGTTCAATTTCGAAAGAGTTAGAGACAGGCTTCGTGTTTCTAACTCTTTCGATTGCACTTGCTGTTCTAAAACAGAGCATTGTACTATGAGTGCTCGCTCTCGCGCTTCTTGTCCTTCAATCTGTGCTTCCTTGTCTGCGATTATCAATTGATGCTTTGATCGTTGCTTTAGTTCTTCAACTTCGGTATTTCTTTGCTGCAGTTTCTCCCGCTCGTCATGAAGTCGCTCCAAAAGACTCTGCACTTGCGACTCTAAGGCTCCCATTTTCACTACTAGGACTGCGTTTTGCTGCTTCAGATCTTCTATGCGCTTCGTCTGTTCCTGGATCTGATTCGTCAACTGATGTTCCTTCTTCTCCAATAGTCCTTTTGCATATGTCAGATCTGCAGTCTTCGTGCGGAAATGTGCTGCAGAGCTTGTGTCTTGCACTGTCTTTCTCTCTCTCTCTAGTTTCCAACTGTTTAACTCCTGATTCTCTAGTCTGATGTCTTTCAGAGAATTTTGAAGTGTCCTCGATTCCGCAACTTCTAGTTCTTTCGCCGCAAGGGCCTCTTGGAGTTTTGATTGAAGCTCTCCAATCTCTTGCTCATCCTTTTTCATCTTTACCTGGAACTCTCTGTTCTCACTCTCCAAACTGTCCGCACGCACCTTCTCTAGAGCCAACTTCCTCTGAATCTCTGTGTTTTCTTTCTCAAAAGCATCGGCGCGCACCTTCTCTGCATAAAGCCCTTCCAGCTCCCTATGAATCTCTGCGTTTTCTTTCTCAAAAGCATCAGCGCGCGCCTTCTCTCGATAAAGCCCTTCCAGCTTCCTCTGGTTTTCTTTCTCAACAGCATCAGCACGCACCTTCTCTCGGGAAAGCACTTCCAGCTTCTTCCGAATCTCTCGGTTTTCTTTCTCAATAATATCAGCGCTCACCTTCGCTCGGTAAAGACCTTGCAACTCTCCCTTGTAATTTCTGTTTTCTTTCTCAAAAGCCTCAGCGCGCAACCTCTCGTGATGAAATTTTTTCATTTCAGTAACTAAACCTTCCTCCAGTTTCTTGTTGCGGTTCTCTAAGCTTGCGATCTTTTGATGACTATCTTTCAACTCATTGGAGCTGGTCTCTTTCTGAACAGGAAATCGCTCAAGATCACCAAGGTTCCGTGAATAATCACCGTTGATACCTTTGCTTTCAATAACTCTATCGGAGTACTCCGACTTCGATCCTCCATAATTATGTAACCTTTGATTTCCTGCACCACTAGTGCCTCCGGTAGAATAGCTGCCCTCGGCCTGTGCAATTTTATTTGTACGACCCCCAAATCCAAGAAAGAACGAAGAAAACATGCTACTCCCACCTGAGGACGATGTCGCTTCAAACACAGGCACTTCCTCGTAGGGTGTGCCCTTATCTGCGGAGCCATTGGGTCGATCATCGTGAGTTACTTGAAAACCGTCCTGTCGACCTTCTCGCCAGTTTCGAGGACTAACCCTTCGACCATTTACCGTTCTCGCGTGGTAGGTATCTCGATAATTCGCCATTGTAGGTCAATTAGATTCAGCACAATTGAGCTCTTCGAGCATTCTATTTCTCTGAGCAACTGGATTTCGGCAGCCTTGTCGATGTAGTCACCCTACACTGTAAAAATCAATCTGTGCACGTTGTTAACCCAGAAGGAAGGAGCATACAAAGACACAAGAAAGAAACAGAGAGAACTGATTCATGAAGGGGGCTGATCTCTAAAATCTACCAGAAGCAGCCCTAAATCGATCAGACAGGCACAGAGTTGAATCTGTCGGCGGAAGGAACGTCTCTCTAAAATCTGCTTCCGCCTCGATTCTCTGTAAAGCTTGCACAAGTTTGAAATTGCAGCGATCATATGATGAAATGGTCTCTAAAACAGTACAGGCATAAATCTCAGCAGCGGCAGAGCAGGATCTACACCTCACCAAACACATATCGAAACTGAGGTACACGTTTCAATCCAACTACCACAATGAAAGTCATTTTAGTACTGATCGATTCAAAACATGCACGATAAGGAACTATCTAACATTGCCAACTTGAACAGTAAATGAGCAACAATTATGAACGCCGAACTGAGTGTGTCTCCTCTCTACCTTACAGAACCAAACCCTTGCTCTACCACCGAACAATTTCATAGGATTCGTAAAAATTCAATTAACTGGATGTCTGCGCTTCTCACAAACAAGCTCGCGAGAAACAGGTGTCTAGAGAAACAGAGGACTCCCGAGCTCGATGGTATAACCCTAGACATTAAAAATGAAGGAATCGTCGCTGAAACACGGGAATGGCGATGGAGAAAGCCGGCGGCTGCTCCACACCCGTCACGGAGAGGAGCGCAACTTTCCTTGCCCAAAGATATGTATAAACCCGGTGCATTCTAAACGTCAAACCAATGCAACTGCAAGGCAACTATTATGAAATCCCTCTAAAGGACTGAATCCATTGTAGCAAAATTTCAGTCGCTTACCCTAGTGGAAAGAAGTCGTACACCTTCAAAACTCGTCCGCAAGCAAAACGATAAAGTGTCATTGACGGTGGTAAACTCCTCCAACTCCGTCTGCGAAAAATCCAGATTGCACACCAACTGGACGACTTCAACAACTCTGCAACTTCATTCACGAAACAGGAGAAGTGCTGAGCAATTTCAGAAGGTAACTGGATCAGAGGGAATTGATACTCACAGTCCGCAATTGGCAAGGGGCATGATTGACAAACTGCAAGCCGAGGAAGCAGCACCAGGGCCGCAAAGGATACAGGAACGCGTCGTCAACCAAAACCAACTAGTAAAGTCTGCCGACAAGGAGAAAAGACGAGCTTTGATGTGTGTGCACGCTGAGATTCTGCAGTTTTTTCGGTCAGTTTGGGAGTTTGTACCCCGAAGCCCTCTGATCTGCCCATTTCGAGGAACTGAGTGGGGACCAGTGGGGATGGCAATCTTGAAATTTTCTTCCTTAAAAAATTGGATTGCTCACTGCGTCACATCAGTTTTTTGAGTAAAGATTCTCGGTAATGTGCTTGCTAAGAACAATTTGGTGGAGAACGAGTCAAGATTCTTGATAATGTGCTTGCAGAGAACAATTTGGTGGAGAACGAGTCAAGATTCTTGATAATGTGCTTGCAGAGAACAATTTGGTGGTGAAATTCGTAGAATATCTTATCACCTGGTTTGCCATTCGGAAATGCGAAGTGGGTAGTGGTGGTTCACCGTGTACTCGGGGGGTCCGCCTTTTCATGTCTAGCAACTTGCTAAGGCAACTAAGTTACACCATAACTTCAATGGAGCCCATTTCTGGGCAGATGGCAGCCTCTCATTGCACAAGGAGAGGCATGTCCGTTGCCCCAGGTTGCTTTACCATTGTGATGTTCTTCTCTCTAGACCCTGGATAGACTCTGGATTGAGCATGGTTGACCAAAATCGAACCAAGATCCAGCCATTCAACATTGGGGTTATATCCTAAAGATAGAAGCATAGCTTCATTGTGAGAAGTAACATTCCTCGTCACTCTTGAGGCTTGGCATGTTATTTCCTAGAATGAGGCTCCTATATTTGCATTACTTAGTCTACAAAGTAGTCCAAACAAGATAATGAGTACAATATGTCGATTCTTACCGTTAATTTGTTAGTTCTTGCCTTTAAATTTTCATTTGGAATGCTTTTATACTTAGTGTATGGCATTTACTAATATTTAAAATTTACATGTTTTTACATAAGTGCACTATATTGTACTCCCTCCATCCCCAAATGATCTTCTTGTTGAATAAAATGTTGTGGATTAAGGTTGAAAATAACATTATTTCTTCCCATTTTGGATTGTTAATAAATTTGAATTTCAAAAATCTTTTCAAAGTGTAGTTTTAAAAGAGTCAAAAGTCAAAATTTTGGAGCATTTTCAAGGAGAACCGGTGGCCACTAGATTGTCCAACATGTGGCTATTGATATGTCCTTGGTTGACTAGTAGGTGGCCCTCCTTCCAAGCCCAACATGTGGCTATTGATATGCCCTTGGTTGACTAGTAGGTGGCCCTCCTTCCAAGTCCAACATGTGGCTATTGATATGTCTTTGGTTGACTAGTAGGTGGCCGAAGACCCATGCATGATAGCAAATGAGTTTCATACATGGGGCCAACAAGGTTCATGTATGGCAACCAAATTTGTGGCCCAAGGACCAGTGTCACAACGAAACAAGATATTAATATATCTTACTATTCTTTAGACATTGTGATTTTCATTTCAAGTTATTAATTTATCTTACCATTCTTTAGACATTGTGATTTTAATTTCATCATGTTGCTCTCAGAAGTGTAACCAACCTCCTTCCTTCCACACTACAACTTACAACCATGAGATCATTTTGAAACAAACCTTTAACTTACAACCACAAGATCATTTTGGGACAAAAAGAAAAAGGGTTTTGTTTGCAATTTTCTTCAACCCCAATTGTTTACCCTCTAAAAGTAAATAAGCTCGACGTTCTTTGAACATTTTAACCCCTAAAAGACAAGTGCCCTATTTTTGGTTTGATGTTCATGAAATTTGGACATAATGTGTAATTATATACCCCCTTCCTGAAAATCTAATTATTTTTCTGATCAAGTCCCTAGATAAAAAATCTGTTCCTTTGAACTTTGTGGGCAACTCGGGTAGCATGTGCAAAACTCTTCCTATGATTTTGAAATTTGGCGAGTGTGTAGCTTAAATGATACAAGATGAAAATGTCAAAAAAATAACCATGTTTAGTGTAATAATCTCATTCTAGAAGGAGTTAAAGTTTGCAAGCCTTATAGGGCAAGGTTGGAAAAAAAATTCACCAAACTTCAAACTTTATAATCCTTCAATCTGGGACGGTCAAAGTTTCTAAAACATTTTCCACATGTTCCCAAAGAAGTCTAGTACAAATTTATACAATTGAATTCTAAAGAAAAAAACTTTTGTTTTCAATTTTTTCTTGTTGCCCTACAAAGTTGCAGTTTAGGACAATTTCTGCCCAAAATGTGCCTCAATCCTTTGGAGATAAAAAAGGTTGGAACAACAACACTACAACAACTTTGCAAAGGAACTTCAATTCTCATGCACTCAATCTACACAACTACTAAGGTAGAAGAAAATGAATGTGTAGAATAAAAAGAAAAATAACTCTTGAGGATTAGAAACATCAACAAGATGTGACAAAACCAACATGAATGCGTATGATATATTATGGTACGTGCTCTTTTTCATCACCACAAATTGCAACTAAACATAATTATTGAAATACAAAATTTTTTCTACAGGGCCGAATTGGTAAATGAAAGGAATTCCAACACAATTTATGATACATTATTTGGACAATGTAAGAATAAATTATGAATTTTTTAAGCGCTAGAGATAAGTGCACCATAAATTTGACACAAAACTCTAATGTTTTAAACTTTGTACATCCTCAAATTCAAAACAAGAATCTAGATGTGACATTCTTTCAGTTAATGATGATTTTGTACTTATTTATTGGTACAAGTAAGAAATTTGCATTGGGACTAATGCAAAATTGATGAAACTTTGTATTGGGACTACAACTAACTAAAGGTCAATTTGGAGCCTCAAGGCAATAGAGTCCCTTCCCTTTTGTTCTTTGAAGGCATCTATTATGTATATTTTTTAACTCCACATCAAAATAATGTGAATTTACCCTATCACATTAATATTTTATTTTTGTCCTAATACAACATTTTTTAAATGGAAATTTTATTATAAATAAAAAAAATATTAAATTTGTTATAAAAGGATAGAATAGAACAATGCTCCATTGTAACAACAAAATATTCCTTTTGTTATATTACTACAACAAAAAATCTATCTCTTTAGTTATATAGCAAGATCAATGTTTTGATCTATTATTAAAATAAAATGTTTCTCTTCCTAAGGGATAGGGTCCAATAAATATTTGAGCATGGTTTGCATTATTTGTATAGACGTCTAAATGGTTGGCATTTGAAAGAGGATTCTAGATTCTCACCACAAGTATATTTTGGATGCCGTATGGATAAATTCAAAATCTTCAAATGTTGATTATTCATATATCCAAAATTAGACACAGACTCTCATGTTCGGAAGGTTTACATTTTTAGAAAAGAATCTAGGTGGGAAAATTTTAGTAACAAGGTCTAAATTAGGTGCACTTACCTTGATCTCAAAGGGACAATTGTTAGAATGAAAAAATGAAAATTTGGGTAACTTCCTACAAATTCAACTTTGAATGGATGCTTCTCAAATTTTGACACAAGTTGTACACACTAACTAATTTTTCAGGATTAAATAAAGAAATTCCAACTAGGTGCCTTGGTGAATAGTTATGTTGCCTTCAAAATTGGGCAATTAAGGTAATTTGGGAATTTTTTGTTGAACTTGGTAAATTTGGCATGTATGTAATTCACCTGATATAGTATACAATTGTCAAAAAAATGTAGTTTAAAAATCACACTCCAAGAAGTGTCAAACTTTGTCAACTATATCATGCAATTTGGGAATAAAGTATTTTTTTCTAATTGCAAATGCTATAATCTTGCAATTTGTGTAGTCAAAGACTTTGACATTTTTTTCACATATTGTAGATGTTTTTCTCTATGTTTTTATTTTTTGGATTTTAAACAAACAAATTCCCCAATGCAAGAGAAATCATCAAAAATGGCATGTGTGTTGCCAAATTCCTTGAGTTCCTTGTATTGCACACTCAATTAGAATAAGGGAAAGCCCTTATTTGCTTCTGAATTTTTGTATGAGTTGATCTAACAAGATATATGGATTAATGGTATAAATCCTTCTTGTGTAGAGAAAAAATTTAATCCAAGAGGGCTTGAAGTTTGTTGTTTATGTCTTCTATGGTTATTTTATTTTTCAAACTTCAAATGTTAGTCTTGATATCCACAAGTTTGAGTAGCCTAGAAATTTTTGCACATCTTGCCTTAATGGTATACTACACTTTTATAAGGTTAGAATTTAGAAAAATGTTTTAAATTTAAATTTTGGTCAATGCAACAGAAATTGGTTATTTTTGACAATTTCTCTTGAAAAAAAGCCTACATCCTTTAGAGGTTTAAATATATATATTGAACCTAAAGTAAAGTCAAATACAAGAGTAGAATGAATTAGAAATCTCAATACCTCAATAAGGACCAATGAAAGACCAAAGGGCATTCCAAATTTCAAAAACTTTGAAGATGTAGTATAAAATGAAACTTAGAAAAATAGCTAATGATGGCTTTTAACCCCTGAAGAACCAAAGTTTTGTAAGGGACAAAATGGATTTTAGGTAGGATTCCATAGTCTCAATTTTTGTCATGATTTTTTTTAAAATTCTGAAGTTAAAAAAAACATGAGTTTTCTTGGAATATTATTATTATTATTATTATTATTATTATTATTATTATTATTTCAATTGGTGATTGGAAGACATCCTTAGCACAAATTTCACCTTGTTGAGCACAAAAAAGAAATCCACAAACATTTGAAATAAAAATTTTAAATTTAATTTTTTATGAATCATATTTTTCTCTACATGGAAAGCATTGATTCAATCATTTGGATTAGTGATGTGAAAGTTATAGAGCATCTTGTTTTCCAAGCAATTATAGCATCTTCTTGAGAAAATTATATATTGGATCCATTTTTTAACTCAATTTTCACAAAAAGTTCCATAGGATATAGTTTGCTTGCTAGATCAATCACACCATTGGAATTGATATTTTTCAATTCCATCTTTTGAGTTATGGATATTAACAATTTAGTTTTTCCTTGTCTCTCTACTTCATAATTGTTTTAAGAATGAAAATTAAGTATTTTTGAATTTAACATTTTCTTAGAGACTCTCAACGCTATTTTCCATGATAATTTTTTTTAAATGCAAACTCCATCATAGTAACAAAAAATTTAGGTTGAAAAGGTTCAAAGTCAAATAGTCTAGTCGCGCAAGGTGCAAAAAAACTTATTTTCATCACTTTAAATGCAAATATCTTGCAATCTATGATGCCAATTTTTAAAAAATTTCTTCTTCACATTCTTACACTAGTCTAGTGCCAGTTTTCATGGTTAGATTTGCAAAAATGTCAATTTTCACAAGTTTTTGCTCTTTGCAATAGAAACGGCAGTTTTGAATACTTTTGGACTAAGAAAGGCCATGGTCCTTTAGGGGTGAAACAAAAGATGTGAAATATGGCATCCATATGATTACATTTGTATAATTATAGTACCACACAAACCAATAGTTTCTAATAAGATTTGAAACCAAAAATTGAAAATTCCTTCAAGATGAATGAATGTGTTATTTTCATAAGAATCCTATTTCTTTAATTGCAAAATGTTAAGTTTTAATAATGGAGATTTTTCAAAAATATTTATTTATTTATTTATTCAAGTCATTTTTTAAACTAGAAAGAATTTCTTTTTGTGGTCAAACATGCATATATCCTTTGAATTATGGAAAATGGTTTGAGGATTTATGCCTTACAAATATAAGAAGACTAACAAAAAATTCTACAAACATTTAGATGGATGAAGAAACCAAGACTTTGTTTGTTTGGAACATGTTTGTGACCATTTATTGTTTCAAATTTGAACATTTGATTTTAAAGTGGAAAATCAACATAACTATACATTTGATATACAACTAAAAGGTGCTCATTAATTAAAGTCCAAACGATTTAGGATCATACCCTTGATTTTCGTCAGTTTTGGTAGTCACTATGAGACTTAATTAACATTTAACATCATAGAAGAAACTAATGAATGAAAAGGGAAAACTTCATCTTCTATTTTGAATTTTTTTCAAATTTTTGACATAGGATCCATCAAATTTGAAAAAACATTCTATCAACATGTAAATTTCTTATAGTATTTTCTAATATATCCTCTCAACACATGTGTAAAGTTCTTTTTATGAAGAAGTGACATTGCTAAGGTTTTAAAGAAGCTTGTAGACATCAAAACTATTCTTTTCTTTCCTCCCATTTGCAATTCTTCCATTTGTGATCACAAACTAATAATTTTGGAATTTTGATTCACTAACACTTTGATATGAATTATGGGCCTTATGAAATGTTTATTTGGTTTGGATTCTATATTTGGGTGTTGGTTTCCATATGTATAAGAAAACTTGATTATTAAAAAAAAAATTATAATTAAAGAATTTACCAAACAAAGTCTTTTTATGGCATGTCACTATGCACTAAAATATATAAATGCAAAAAAATTCATACTTGCTTTCATAATTGAGTACCCAAAACTCACTCATCTATAGTTAACCCCTAATGACTCTAGAGGGCCTTTCAAAATGGGCCAAAATTGCCTAGAATTTGAGCAATTTATTTTACTCATTTTTTCTTTAGATCGAATGTAATGTAACTATTGGATTTTGAAGTTCACATTGAGAGTGAGGACCTCAAAAAACTTTCAAATTATTTGATTGCACAATTTTGTAGATGTTTAAGTTTGAAGTTTGATTTGGATCAATAGAAAAACAAGGAAGCACACTTCGAAGGATCATATCTTATTGAGCTTGAATATTTTGAAATGAGAAACTTTTTATATTCGGTAAAAGACAAGAGAGTTGAGAATGCTCATCTAAAATTTCTCAAAGAATAATTTCTTGGGCATTTGCTCATGAAAAATACTCATTCTAAGCATTCCTCAATTCATGGTGGAACTTGCAAAAATAATCAAAATACTTAAGGGCCAAGTATGAGAAAATTCATCTAATGTACATTTTACCTATTTATTTTTTAATGCACATTCAATTTCTAGCCAAAAGTTATTTTGAAACAATTTTGAAAGATGGTTTATAAATTCCTAAATCTTTGCAATGCAACTTAAATTTCAAATTATAAAAAGAAGTTTTTCTTATGCATACATTAATATTTCTATAAGTCAACTCATATTTTTTAATTTCATAATTATGAATTTAGTACAAAACTTGATTCAAAATTATTATGTAAGTAACCATTTCTCTATGTGCACAATATATACTAAAACTGTAGTTTAAATTCCAAAGCCATTGGTAATTTATTATAACAATTTATAACCTTAGATTTTTTTTTTTTATTATACAAAAGGTTTAAAAAGCAATTCACTAAAAAATATGGAGTCTAGTTGTAAGATTGTTTTCCACCAACCATATCCTTGTAACTCAAACTTGATTCACTCAATTGTGCAAAAGATATATATTTAGTAGCAATTTTAATACATGTTCTATATTATATTTTACAACCTAACAAAACCAATTGTCATGCAAGCTCAATAACAATGATGAATGACAATGTTCCAACACTTCAATGTCAACAAGGAATTCATGGGCTACCTCTCAAATTCTAAGTCCTGATGTTTCTTGCATCATTAAGACATGCACACCTATAATCATCACTAATTACAACTAGATATAGTTCTTATTATAAGATCATCAATTATTTTTGTTAGATCTCATTGGTAATTCTTAGAGGATTTCAATCTACTTTAGCATGCATTATTTGGACACTATATTAATAAGTTCTGAATTTTCAGAATATTGTTTCTAGGTGCACCAAAACCAACACAAGAACTCTCATAGACTCTTCTATTATGACAATTTTCATTGCATAATATCTAGACTTTATACCACTCTTTTTAATCCAAATCTACTACGTATTAATGTTTTTTCTTTTTTTAGGAAAAACAATGACATTAGTCTATGAACATAAAAATGCAAGTATATGAACTTTGAGTTTAGATGTAAGTAGATACCCTATAGCTATTGAAGGTGCTTATAACACAAACACTTGCAATATAAGTATCTATGACATAGTTGCACTATAATTATGAAGATGTCTATAATATAGATACCTATAATATAGGTATCCAAACTCCTAGGCTCATCAGCTCATGCTCACAAAATAGCAACTCTCATAGGAAAAAGTCCAATACCTAAATAAAACATGGACTAGAATATGTAACACTCATTTGCAAAAATGCCTCAGTTCCAACAATCTAGTACGTTTTGGATGCTCAAAACAAAACTAGTAAAAAAAATGGACCCACCTAACGAAGAACCAACCTCCGAAAGCTAAACTAACATGAAGAGTGTAAATAATAATGTTTTGGGGCACTAAACCCCCTCATTGTAACAAAGGTATCTGTTCCTGATCCACCACTGAGGTTTCCTCATCACCCAAAAGTTTCAAGTCTCCGGTCTATGCCGACTTCAAACGCAATGAACACTGGATTTGTTGATCAGATTAAGGCAAAAGAAGAGGTCCCCTACGCTCCTCCTAGGCATTTAAAGGTTAATTGTAAAAACTCCGACATAATGGCAATAGAAACTGTTCAACCTCATCAAAGATTCACCTCATCCCAAATGCTTGACAGAATTAGCTCGCTCCTTTGGAGATTGAATATAAGTCATGGGAATCTAATGGCTTAAGCCCTGGGATATTTGAAGGTCCTCAGTCCACAACAAGAATCACATTAGCTTTAGGTGTCCCGTGACATCATCCACAAGTTCAGCAGGCCCTGTTACATGGAAAAAGAGAACCTTAGCATTCAGGAAAAGCAAAAATATATGTAATTGTAAGATTCTCAAGCTATAAATCGCAAAGTCATCGAGAGGAACATCATAATAGCAGTTCCATGATCGCCTCTCTATTTACAAGACTCAAAACGATAAGACACAAGATTTGACATGATCAATCCCATAGAGGAAGGTAATATCTGACGCCGCTTAACGAACACGCAGCACACATCTCCACGAACAAATCCTTTAGAAGCCTATCTAATGCTTCTACAGAACCAAAACAACGAAAGGGAGCTTACCAAGGACCGCCATCACAGTTCTCGAATCTGTAAGAAACACAAGACCAAACGAAATTAATAGTCTTTCTCGGTTCACCAGCAATCTTAGTAACCATTCCACTACTACTAGTCATAAGCATCAACCAGCAAACTTCATGATACGGTTGTTTGATTACGTCTATAGCTTGAGGCTGAGCAGCAGAGAAAACAAAAGTACGGTAACAAAGGCTGTGACTCATAGAACCTGTACATCCTAGAGGGGCTCCAGCAGAAGTGAAGACTGAAAATAGAACCAACAATCTGAAGAACTTAGAGATAGATACGTACTGGGAGCGATCTGAGTCCGACCAGCGTCAATTGTAATGTGACAAGGCAGCTTGGACTCTTTCGCTTTAGCCTGTGCATCAAGTATGATATACCAAGTGAACTTCAGTTCTTATCCACTTCCGTGACAAAAAAATCTCTCAAGCCATGACCGGAAAATTCAAGATGATTCCTAAACTTGCAAATCCATGCCTCTCCACACTCAATTCCATATTCTTTTGTTTACCTTCCGAATACCTAAAATTATTGATGCACGACCGTCAATACTATGACAGACGGTGGTCTGTTTGTTTTCATTGTTTTTCGTTTGTCACATTGAGAAGTTACAAACCAAGAGGCCCATGGGGGTGCACAACTAGAGTTTGAAGGCTCTCGCCAAGGAGCGGGAGCGCAAACTTCGTTCCACATGACTTGGACTTCCAGACTATCTCAAGTTACGGAATTTCAAAACACTCTTCCTTAAAAATTACAGAAATTAGAAATAACAGTCTAGGGGGCACATGAGGTACCGCCGGAAAAAAACGGGGATTTAGCACGGGTTTTGCTGCCAGTGTTGTGCAACTACACAGGCCATACTAGCGACTAATTCAGATGTCCTAAATAACCTAGATTTATGTCAATAGCAGAATGCGACAGAGACCCTAGAAGCGCCATAGGCCAGGAAGAGATCAAGTTGGAGAAAGATAAGTAGACGCAAACCTTCAGTGCAAGCATATCCTCTTCAGACTCAACTTTGGTGACCACCTTCACTTGGCCGCACATCTCCCATCTATGGACACAACCCACCATTAAGAAGCAATCAGACGCTAAGAAGGACGCAGGAAATTGAGCGAAGGAATACTAAATGACCAAAGCACAGCCTGTTCTTCGTTTACATTGCGCTATATCAAAATGAAGTTTCTGCAAACAAGAGTACCTCTGCAGAGCTTTGGGGGCTCTACTGCAGATGTCCTTGTACAGTCCCAAAGTCGCATGACTGCAGCAAACAAGAAAAGATACACGTTTAGTTTCAGACATACAAACCGAAAGCACTTGAGTAGCCAAAAACACATCAGGCTTGAAGACATGATAAATATTGAAAGAGGCAAAAGGGCTATAAGGAACAAACCTGCATTGAGCCGCGATCTTTCCCTTGCCCATTTTCAAGTCATTCCTAACCACCAATACCTGCGTAATTGTGAGTGATAAATTTCAAGGGTAGTTTCTTCATTGCAACAAGCGTCTCATCAATGCATCAGTTAGCTTCTTCATTGCAACAGCCCCTACCAGTCAGCACATCCAGTGACACAATACATATGAGATGGACCTCAGAATCTGGTGGATTGCATTCAGCACTCAAGACCAGAATTTGACGACTCTTTCCATGATACAGACACAGAGGAACTAGATTGTTGATCCACGCTGCCAGTCTCTGCAGCAGTAGGCGCTCAGCTTTAACTCCTGGCCATGATCCTGTTTCGAAAGTGCATTACCTTACTAAGGTAGAGAAAATACAAGTAGTTAGGAGCCTTATCCTGTCTCCTATTGGTTGATCCCCATTACCTAGCCATCTAGCCATACACTCAGTTGCCTTCAATTAGCAAGTTGAATGAACGTAGGACTTGGTTAAATGTCTAGTGCTACGATTACTTAATTAAAAATGTAGTGGTCTACTATACCTCCAATGGTGGTCTACAACCTCCCAATTTGAAAGAAATCATCACAAATACTGATAAAATTTTGATCAAAAACATACTTGGCTCTTGAACCTAAAGAAATTTCTCCAGTGAGCTCTATAGTTACATCCCAACGAAAGCACAATCAGATATTTTGATTATAATTCTTAAAGTGACGCAACTAGTATCGTACCTTACATTATATCTTTAAATTCTGAACGACTCAAACATTATGTGAATTATTATCAAAAAATGACTACTGATTTATTTATTATTTTAAACTTCGATTAAAGTGCCGACAGCCCAGAATCGAAGACTCCCTGTAAACCCTAAACCGCAGATTCAAGACGAGAGTGTAACATTTCGAAATCCTCGTACGACTCCGCAGAAACCCAAAATTGCAGATTCAAGACTAGAGCATACCATTTTGAAATTCTCGTGAGACTCCCTGTAAACCCTAAACCGCAGATTCAAGATAAGAGTGTGCCATTTTGAAATCCTAGAACGACTCCGCAGAAACCCAAAATTGCAGATTCAAGACGAGAGCATACCATTTTGAAATTCTCGTGAGACTCCGCGGAAACCCTAAGACGCATATTCAAGATACGAGCGTACCATTTTGAAATCTTCGTACGACTCCGCGAGTCGATCCACCTCCAGAGGCTCCTTCCTCCGCCTCCGCTTCTCAGGAGTAGCCCCGGCGCCCGCATTCGTCTCCGCCGAAGCACTGACACGAGCTCTGGCGGAATTCGGTTTGTGAGTCCGGCCCAGGAAGTAGCCCACGGTGAGAAACCCCGCGGCCATGGCCACCAGATGCGCGGGGGTGAGAGGGACAGTCGAGGCGTCCATGGCTTCCGCCTCGTTCAGGGCCTCCATGGACACTTCAAGCCATGCACTGCAGCAAAAACAATCTAAGCTTCGTCGTCGTCGTTGGCTTCAGAAACAGAATTAGGGTTTAGGGCTCATGTTGTGAACAGTCCAGTACGATTGGTAAAGTAATCCAATACCCGGTGAAGCCCAATTAGAGGATAAAGGACATTGCAAGCCCAACACTCATTTGGAAAGTCAAACCTGAATTTTCACATAGTTCTTGGTTTTAAAGGCTTTTAAGCTTAATTAAGAAAATGTCACTCCAATAATCAATTGTACTTCATTTTAATTTTTTTCAAAATTATTAAATTTGCAATTTTTGTGACACTTTGAATATAGCATCTTGAAAGCTCAAAATACACCACTTTTGATCTTATTCTATCAAATTTATCTTGGTGTGAGCTCAAAGAATACACCAATTATACCATGATGTTTTTCACTAATACTTTCAATTTTTATTTTTTTAAATTCATAATACTTTCAGCATTTTTGTAATTACTATAATTCTTACAAAGAAATTTCTTTACAAAATCATATAAAATTCAAGTTAATGTTTTTAATTATGAAAAATGAAGATAAATTTTAGACATATATAACTATTTGTGCTAAATATCAAATTTTTGAAAAACATGTTTTAATGGAAAATTTTTAAGGAAGTTTGACCACAACCAATTAAATGAAATGTCTTTTAAAGATTAAGGTAAGTATCAACCCAAAATGAACCAAATAAGAAATTTATCACTATGTTCGTGGATCCTACATGTAGTAATGTCAAATGTACGACAATGGTATATACTATTGGTTTGATTTTGAGTTTTGGGACATTACTAAGGTATTGAAGGTATATAAATTGAAGTATACAATAGTGAGTAAAAACAACTCCAGTAGTTTCATCCACCAAATATGTTGATGGGATTGGGATTTCAAAGGGGGCAGGTTTTCATGAAACATCATAGTAGCACTATGAAAGATATGCCCTCTTGACCATATCATAACTGCATCATGGTCACATTACAATTAAGGACTTCCTTTGACAACATAATACAAACTTCTACATGGAGACAATGACTACAAGGATGAAGGCAAATCAATTATATTTTCATATCTTCAAGTTGTAGAGTCCAACAAATCTTCAATTCTCCTTGAGTTGGATTCCTATATTCCTGGCCCCTCAAGAACACCAAAGTTGATGTAGTACTATTTAGGCTAAGCTTTCTCCTCTAAAGATCATGCCCTTGGTATTTCCTTGTCTTTGGGGCCTAAATGGAAAATATTGGTGATGCTCTAAAGTTTGAATTCATATTGAATGAGATCCAATGACACGAGCTGCTCCCACTTTGGATCATTATTGCATTTCCTATGTGCCTCAAAATTTACAAAATGATGGTGTATTCTACTTGTATGGAGTTGTATTTGCATATGATGAGGTTGAGATATTAAAATAACATCCAAATAAAAGATGCAAATTGTTGAATTATCAATCTAATGGTGTTCGTATTGCCATATATTAATACATAATTTATATTGTAGGAATATAAAATAAAACTATATATATCATTCTCTATAGACCTTTGAGGGATAACCTTAGCCATTCTTTTAGAGCACTTTATTTATCATCTAGAATATAGACTTTAGATTCCTTATGGAATAACTAAGGTAGAAAAATTTATCATGAATACTTTGGTATTTTATATTAAATAACTACATCTAAATGTGTTTGAATAAGCAATTGAGCATTGTACCTATTGATAAATAGAGCAATTTTTTGTTGAATCTTGTTGAAAGAAGATTCTAGATTTTCCTCTTATGCATTTTTGAACATTATATTAATGAATAAACTATGAATTTGTAAAGTATTAAATATTGTTGTTTCTAGTATCAACTCTCTTGTGAATAGAGGTTGTACATTTTAGGCAAAAATTTGTAGAGGTTGACTTTAGAAAGGAATTACAATTAGATACAATTATCTTAGATAGCAACAATAGATATTAAGGTAAACTTGTCTATAATAAGCCAATCTTCCATGATAGGCTCCTAGAGAACTATCCATGAGAAGCTTATATCAAGTCATGAAAGATTTTTTATAATGAATGGAATTAGGACTACAATAGATTGATTTGTAGCCATAATCAATGCTTTGGGAGATGATGATGGAGTTACTAGTGACTATTATAGGACACTTACATCTTTCTAGTGTAAACTCATCATAAGAAGTTATTTTTTTATTCTTTTATGTCATGGTCATATTAGGAAATCTTGTAGCCATGTTAAAAATTGTTGTGTAAGCTTTAGGTGGTAAGATAACCATTATGGAAACATTGTTTGTTGGTTTGAGGTAGTCTAGAGACTTTGTTCCCCCGATTGAGTTGTACACTTCAAAAATTCATAAAAATTTCTTACTTTGTTCTAAAATTAAAATTCCAATTACTTCCTTCATTTCTCACATTTGTCTTTGTATAAAAAAAAATCTGAATTTTTTTGCTGATAGCAATAAGACAAACCACTCATTTTGCCTATCATCGGTAGGTTTACCTTAGTGCAAGAAGTTGAATTTGAAAAATGGATTGTTGAATGATTATTTAATAATATTTATAAATGAATTTAAATTGATCTATCCTTATATAATTGGTCTATCTTTGTACAATTTTCTCATGAAGCAAGTCAAGTTTATATTTTACTTTAATTAACCCATTCATATGTTTAAGTCCAAAACTAACTTTTTCAATTTAAAAGATGGCCCTAGAAAAATAACTACAAAAGAAAGTAAGGAATTTTTTTTTATAAAATTACCATAAATAAAACTTAACATTCTTAGCTGTAAGATAAAAAAAATTCTTGTAAAAATCGCTATTAGAAGGAAGTTGAAATTTTGGGTTTCAACTTTTATTAATAAACTTTGGCTAGTGCAATGATAGATTCAACCATATAGATGTGATTAATGGTTCATCCTTAATAGATTTTGCCACACAATCATCATTAAGTTATCTTTCTAAATTATCCTTTATAAAACATCTTCACATTTTTCAAAATTTGGGCCATCCTTTAGTTGTTAACCTTTAGACATCCAAAGTCATCTCCAAAATTGACAATTTGAAAAAAATCATTATAAAGTGCTATTTGGAAGCATATTTTGGAATTGATACACAAATAAAAATTGTAGACTGAAAGTTGTAGATTCCATCTATATGGTTAGATTCACCAATGCTATTACCAACATTTTTTTATAAATTTTGAAAGGGAAATTTCAAAATTCCTTGTAAATTCGATTATAAGCAAATATTGTCATTTTTTGAATAAATTTTATTGGAATAAATTTAAAATGAGGTTCTCTTCACATGTGATTTTAAAAAAATTTTGTGTTCTTAAAATCTATGATCTTATTTTCACAAATTCCATTTTGAACTAGAATCAATGCAATTTCAATTTGGTCAACCACTTGACATACTTGCACATTGGTAATTTTAGAAAAATATGTATTCTAGTAACACCAAATCCAACAAGTAGATAGGATAACAACTTGATAAATTATCTCCACAAATTATAATAACTTTCATCTAAGCATTGAGGAGGATGAAACTCCAATTTCAATTTGTTCATTGTTTAGAAAATGGATGTCGGAGCGCTTAGGGTTTGAGAAGATGAACTTTTGAAATTTCCTTATAAGGAATATTTTATTATTATTTGAAGGTGATTTCTAGTGTAGAATGACAAAAAGAATTTACACTATGATGTTCTCTATAAAAATATACTCTTACAAAAACCCAGATTCCTTCAATTAAAGTGATTTGTATGTGATATTACTTTTCTTCCACTTCTTCTTCAAAAATTCACTATTATAATTTCAAATCTTCAAACAAATGTGAAAACTTTATGACTTACAAAAGATATGTGATTTCATCTATGAAAACAAAGAATAAAAATATTTCATTCACATATAGTGGCAAAATAAAACATACGTAGTGAAAGACATTGAAATTTTAACTACATGGTCATATCGCTTTGTCCTCCACATAAGAATCAAGGTGGGCACCTCCAAATGCGCCACTAACCCAAATCCACCCACATCACTTTGCATGCATCTCCCAAATCAATATATACCATATGGAAGAATGATTTTAGAACATCCACACAACATTGGTAACTGTAGTTAGGGGGTCCCTTTTGCTTCCACAAGAAGTAGGAGCCTCCAACATGGCAACTTCCTAGCTAGCCAATGACTCTTTTGCAACCTTCCATTCATCCAATGACACTAAACAATGTTGCAACTTTCCAACCATCCAATGATTCTCTTCAAATCATAACTAAGTTTACTCCCAAGCATGTATGAGAGAGGCATCATCCCTCCTCCAAGGGTGAATGGTTTAGGCTGGTTGCCAATGTTGCGTACCAAAACAAACTTTGACCCTTCATAACTTTTGCATATGATATCCAAATATCATGTTCTTTGGTGCGTTGAAACCTCCTTTCACCTAACAACAAGAAAATATGAAAATTTGACCAATCTAATAATAGTAGTAACTAGGCACAGTTGCAAATTAAAAGTGGGAGTTTGGGGTGTACCCACCTTCCAGCAACAAAAACGACCATGACTATTTGGTCACTACACTTTCTTTAACCCTTGAACACCGGGCTGGTGACCGTGGAAATCAGGCATTTTGGAATTGTGTGACATCATCTACTTTACAAAAATCAAAAATAATCATTGGGAATCAAACTACTGTTGAAGATCTTCCCTTTTCACCCCTAATTCCGAGGATGAATAGTTGCACTTCTGTCCTATACAGGAGAATTCCTTGTCATTCATCAGACGAAAAACGTCCGCCTCGGCGTTTAGGGGTTAAGAGTTCAGAAACTGAAGCCCCCCACCGGCTTTCTAGAGTCTTGTTCACTCTGGTTCAATCAGTCCTGCAGATCAGCAGATGTTCCTTATTTTTTTTATAACTTATTTTATAGATTTTGTAAGCAATTTGGAGGTTAGTGAGGGTGGGCTTTCTGATCTCGGTCAGCGCCCCCCTAAAAAGGAATTTCCAGATGGCCAGCTTCAAGAGTTTCGTACCTTAAAATTAAATTTAGTTGTGGTTTGGCTCCAAGCAATGTCCAGGAAGAACCGGCCGCTAGTTAGCCAGTGGAATTGGTAAAAAAACCAGTTGCAATTTGAAAACATTGGTTGAAAACCGATGGAAAAAACAAAGAAAATCGATTTTGAATGGAAAATAGAGAAAATAACCAGATTTTGTACTTGAATAAATGTTTCAAAATGGGAATTGAAGGAAAATAGCCGGTAAAACTCAAAAAACTCCCCGAACACTAGCTCCAACTCACACTACTATTGTGTGTAAGCTTACCAAGGCATGTAGACTTGAAGAATTTGTCTACAATTGATTTCCACATAAATTTAAAGAAACAAACAAATCAGATAGACACCAATAACTTACTGACAAAAGAAACACAACACCAAACTCCATCAAACTGAGTTCAATTGCTTCAAGGAGTTTTGTTTTGTATTTTTCTCAAACTCCGTTTTTTGCTTGGGTTTTTGGTCCCTCATTGCACACACTTTATCATTAGCCACTCTATTGTTTCAAATTCTTAACCTCAAAATGCCCGAAAGGTGGGGTCTTTTCCCTCCAAAATCACCTCTACATTGTCATTTCTAAAATGAAAGTATAATTCTTTCTTAGAATCATTTTTTGAAAAATACAACTATAGGATCTTATTCATCACTATCAAGTTATTTTACCTTCAAATTTTCAAGGGCTTTGACCCAACAAGTTTTGAGATCTTCAATCAAGGTTCAATTTGTTTGTTTCTTAAATAGTTTTTTTCTCAAGCGTAATGACTTTAAGAATCCATATTTCAAGGCAGAGTTTTTGTCCAAATCAAAAGTTATTCTCAAAAAAGAAGAATTTGTCTTTATTGACAAATGCAATTATAAATAGCTAAAAACATGCATGCCTATTTTCACAAGGATTAGAGTAGTCGAAGATTGTTTTTAGAGACTTTCAATCAAGTAGGTACATTTGGGAAAAACAAAGATTTCATTTGACAATGCCCATTCACAATATGCTCCAACCAATCATCTCCTTGCCCACTTGTACACTAGTGGAATTTTTTTTCTTGGGATGGCCTTGGATTGGCTAGCTTTCTCTCCCAAGACAATCTAAAGTGAACATTTCTTGAAATGCTTGACTTTAAAAACTCACTGAAGGCAAAGTTTTTGTTCAAATCAAAAGATTTTTTCAACTTTGGAAAGAAAATTTCATGAACTACAAGAAAAGAAATATGAAATTACAAAAAATGTATTATGGGTGGAACCATGCAGCCCTTGAAGTTGTGTAATGACCACAACATGGTTTATTAGGCATTGAGGGGTTAATAGTACTAACTAATACATGAAGGTTAGATTTGGTACTCAAGTGCCAAAATTGAATTTCGGTGTCAAATTCTCAAGGGTCCATATCACTTTACACCATTTATAAGATGTCATGTGGCACTTTTTTACAAGAATGACTTAATTTTTGCCGAATCTAACCTTTGCATAGGGTATGAAATGTGATAACTATGGAAATTTATTTTCTTACAATAAATAATTTTTCAAAAAAAATAAGATTGGATTGCAATTGGGAAATAATGTAGAGCACACTTTCAATATCAATTTCAAATATGTTATCTCAATATTCCAAAATTTAAGAGCACATTTGAGTTGAATGTAAGAACATACAACATCAAAGCTATGCAAATGTTTCATACTTTAATCTATGAGCCAAAGTCTGAAAAATGGCTTTTGGTGTGTATAGTGGGTTGGCCCATAATGTTGATAAACTCAAGGGCATCATCACCTCCCCCACCCACCCCTCTATATTGAGCCCTCATGGCAAGCATTAGAGAAAATCTAGATTCTATAGAGGGAAATTTGACTTTGGCTAGCAATTCACATACAACAGAAAGTACCAAAAAATATGTAAAAAAAATGAAAAATCATATACCACGTAATTGTTTTTTGGGCCACCACAAAATACAAAAGGGTGGACTTTTCAAATTTGAGAATGCAAATAGGCACCTACACAATCCATTATAGTACTCTTGGCCATATTACTAATATCCAAGGAATTCTAGAAATTTGGGTCTACAATTTAGAGCATCTGAAAGTTGTTCCAAAAAATAACAAATGCTTTTGATCTAAAATATTGTTTTTAATTAGTAATAAATTCTTATGTCCTTAACAAGCCAACTTGACTATAGCATTCTAACTTAAATGTAAAGGTAGGGAGCCTTTGTTTTTTGGGAATCAAAACTTTTTTCACTATAGAACATTTTGAATACAAGCTTGTTGGCCATATATTGTAGGCCATTGTAATAAAAATATATTCTTGTTACAATTATAAAAGCACCTAGGCAAATGCACTCTATGCTAGACCAAAGTTCGTAGCAATACATCCATAAAAGTCCAATTCATTTTTTTGCATATAATCCCTAAATTTTTAGATTTTTTTTCTATAATTTCTTTATAGTGTGTTAAAGAAAAAGATGAAAAATTTCCTTGAAATTTCTTTTGTATGTGTATATAAAAAAAATTCAAAGATGACATCAAATTTTGATTTATTTCAATAAATTGTAGACATGAAGATAATGAAAATTAAGCCTAATGAAAATAGACCATCCTTAGAAATACTTATTACAATTATTTCTACAAGATAGATTTATGTAAAGTTGGTTTTAAGTATATCTAATGTATCCCCCCAAATGAATACTATTTCTAATAAAATAATCATACAAGATAGTCCATACCTACAAATCCAATGGTGCTAGTATGTGAGCCCAAGAATGCGAGCTTGTGAGCATTGAGCTTACATTATAGGTACCTATAATATAGATACCCCACACTATAGAAGGTGTATGTATCATAAACACCTATAATATGGGTATTTGTAACATATATACCCTATAATCATAGATGGTTTCTATGGTATATACACCTTTAACATAGGTGTATAGTATTATAGGCTCATAGGCTCATACTCCTATGCTCACATAATAGCAACCCTCCCTACAAATCTAAAGACACAACTCTACATATTTCAAACCAAAACATTTGATTATATATATACCTATTTCAATATAATTCCTTCTTTTGCAAAATAATTGAATTGCTAATAGATCAATGAATCTTTATCTTTACTGTTGTGGACTTTGACAATATGTAAAGAGTACATTTCAAAGTCCTTTACAAATAGAGTGTAAACAATTTTGCAAAGATTTATTTTTAATTTTATAGATCACGAAGTATACATCATTAATATTTGTCCTTTTACATGTTCTATGTATTTTTTTAAATGATAAGAATTAAAAAAAAATGAAATAAGGACTCTAACAACCCATATTGTTCCAACATAGTGTGCATTTGCTCACACTAGAAGAAACTTGCGTTGTTTTTTGTTGAAACCAATGCAAGTTTCTTCTAGTGTCACCTACAAGTTTAGCTCAATGGCTTTGGCATTTGTACACTAGTGAGGTAGTCATAAGTTAAAACCTGAGTATTCGCTGGGAGTTTACCACTATAGTCCACCCAACTACGGTGGAGGGCAATGACCTTGTTGTCATATAAGGTAGGCGAACCCAATACCAACCATTGACCCAATACCACCCAAATGTAAGACCATCATTGATCTTAGAGTGAGAATCTATGATAGTAATACATGCCTTAACTTCACTTATTGTGAAATTAAGGCATGTACTTCTATCATAGATTCTCATTCTAAGATCAACAAGGGTCCTACATTTGGGTGGTATTAGGTCATTGGTTGGTATTGGGTTTGCCTACCTTACATGCACCAATGAATTTATTAGGAGAGGAACATGTCAGTTCTTTACATGATCTATCTCCTAATGGAGGCATAGAGGATGGATTTCACTATTCAAATCTCTACAAGAGAATTCAATGTCTAATTCAACAAGAAAAACCAAAAATATACATTGATTTGGATAATTTTTTAGAATATTTTTGTTTAAATAATAATCAACACTTTTTGGTTTCTTTTATTTCTTCATGTGGTGAAATTTGGAAAAATTATAATTATTTGAAAATCCTCCGTATAGGCAAACCTGCCATATGAATTGAATTGCCACATAGGCAAAATTGCCGTATAAGCAGACCCACTACACTACGTGAGCAAGGCTACCAATGGAGTTTGAACCCACAACCACTAATGAAAGAAAATATAGCTTCAACCATTGTACCAAAGGTTGGAGCTTTATTTATATAATAGGTAGTTTGTTTGTTTTGTTTGTTTTACTCTATTTTTATTGATTTTATATAAAGTTATTATTTAAGATCTTGTTTTTTGGTCAAATCAATAAAATTATGTTGACTAATGTTTTTAAGATTTCGAAATCAACAAAGCCCAATTTTTTTGTCATAATCAATGTAAATGCATTGATCTTCTGTTGATTAGGGCCCCTATTTCTTGTAGTTGATTTAGATAGTTGAATCATTTCTAATAAACACTTCATACACCTTAGTCTTTCAGACAAGGTTAACCATCTTATTTTTTTTTGTTACAAATGATGTCATAGATGGACCCTCTACCTTCCCATTCATAAATGTTACAATAGGACATGGTAGAGCTTGGTTGCAAATGCCTCCAAATCATCTCCTTCGAAACCTAGCCAAATTCCTTTAGAGAGCCCTGTAAACTAGATTTTGCACTTCCACAAAACCTAGGAAACAATAGTATAGGGGTTCTTTGTTTTAGAAAAGGGTTAAATCAGTCTAACATTTTACAACTAAAGTCACTTACAAATAGATTTATGTTTACAAGTTTAGTAGAATATTATATCACTTTTATTCTCGTGTATAAAATTTGTTGGCTAGTCCGTTACCAATGTCTGTATAAAGTCCCAGTCCTATATAGTGTTCTAAGGGATGTCTAATCATTCTTTGTCAAATAAATCAGGTTTTGTCAAATGAATCTTATATGATGCATGCTCTAGAACTTAATCATAACAAGATAATACTTATAAAATAGTACACATAATTTATTAATTATTCTTTTTTATGTTTAGGTCAAATTGTCTAGTCAATCTACAGCTATCTTGTTCATGCAAGAATGTCTAGCGTTTTTGTATTCTATGTCAAATGGTTCCCAGTTGTGAAATGTATGATGATGTCAAATAGTTCTGAATTCTTTTGCTTTTGCCAAATTATGTCAAATGAATCCAAACCAACAAGGGTTAACATACGAATATAACCTTGGAACAATTTATATTTGGGCCATATCTATAGAACCAATGACCAACACTTTAAAACAAATCACAATTTATTCTATTACACTACAAGAGAAAGGGGGTGTTTTAATTAAAGTCCTAGACATATAGTCCTATATGTAATGACTTGAAAGGGTTTTTCTTAGTAAAAATTTACTAGAAATACATGTTTGTCTAGTAAATTTTGACTAAAAACACCCATTTAAGGTCATTACTTATAGGACTATATGTCTAGGACTATACTTAAAACACCCCTTTCTCTTGTAGTGTTATACAAACCCTAAAACCAAATACTTAAATACAACAAAACATAAGTATATATTGCAAAGAACCACCCATAGACCTAAGAGCATAAGATCCAACTTTAGAAATAAGCATATAAAATAATATTTAAAAATTAACTCTATATATGTATATATTAAAACAGCCCTATAGACGTGCTTGAGACCCAAAGGTGTACCCCGAAGCCCAAACCCATGGACTAGGAAGCCGAATACCAGACGCCGAAGCCCAAAACCAAGGACAGCAACCTCATTACCACTGTACAGCCTTTAACCGTGGAAAACTGTAAAAAAATGAACCGGGACCTATTCCCGTGGGTAGCAGACCCTATGACCGTGTGACCAACCCTATGGCCGTGTTCACATCAGACTGCGCGCGCCTATCTGCACGCCGAACCTGCGTCTGCTTCGACCTTCGTTGCAATTCAAATTTGTGTTCGTTTTAATCGAATTTTTGTAAATTTTGTCCTGATTCTTACTCATCATTACCTTCTTGATCTATACGACCTTCTTCAGCACCGAATTGATACAGAATTTTCTAAATTTCTACATTTGAGGAAGAGGCCAGGTTGATGCCAATTTCAGAATTTCTATCAATTTGTTCACAATTTCTCTCCAGCGATTGAAATTTCATGAATTTCGCATTCAACACATACAAGGCACAAGGAATCCGCCCTTCGGATTTCACCATTTTTTTTAGACTTCGTAATTTTCCTCACCCCAGTCTTTCTATCAATGTTGAAATTTAATTCGAAAATCCAAGAATTCAATCTGGAATTGGAGGATTGTGCTTACGGAGAAGATTGAATCGTCTGCACTCAATCCATCGATTGGTAACCAGGGTTTGGCGAGTTCTTTTGTTTTCTCTTGTTCCTCCGATCTGCTCCTCCTCCGTTCGGGTTGCCGCAGGTAGGATTTTGGTTCCACTCGCTCAGACTCCCGCTCAAGGCAGCTTGAATCGACCCGATCCGTTTGTTTTTTGTTTTTTTTCTCATCCACCACGCGAATTCGACTTTTGGAATCGCAGTCACTCCGAATCTCACAACCCACAAACAATCTCAATACATCTGGAAAAATTTTTCTGTCCAAACTTCTGCCAATTCACCGCGTTGCTTCTTCTAGGTTGGTGCTAATCGACCAACTTCCAGAAAGCTTTCAACCTTGCTTCCTTGTTAGCCTCAAGTTGGTCTTTCACTTCTTCCGTTTGTTGTTTTCTTTGTCTTGTAGCCAGAACAAATGACAACAATATGCGAATTCAAAAAAATACACACAATAACAATCATGAATATATAATCTCAAAGCACACAATGCAAAATAATAATATCAATTCTAAATAAAATTTGGGTCTTACAAATGCTCATTGATTGTTTAGTTTTTTAGTTTTTTTTATAGTTTTTCTAAAAAACAAACTGGTGGAAATTTGAAGGGGTGTGATCTAAGTCACACCTCATTCATCCAAGTGTTTTTTTATTTTTATTTTTGTTTTTATTTTTAATTATTTTTTTTCATCCATACTATGCTAATAGTCCTATTTACACTTAGAAATGCAATTTAACTTTAATTTTGAGTTAACTTTTAATTTTTTTCCTACTTCAGGGGCCCCTAATAGCTTAAAATAATCTAAATTTACTATTTTAAGAAAAAAAATCTTTTGACAAGCCCATTTTCTCGCTCCAAAGTGGAGATGTTTTTACTTCACTTTGCTATTGACCACCACTCTTAATGCCTAGTGAGAACATACTTCAAAGAGAAGGAAAGATAACTTTGGTTTGAAAGACTAGCTTGAATGAAGAGCCTCATGGACCTAGGTGGCAAATCCCTTCGAAATATATTTGAAGGATTTAAAATTGAAAGGATGTTGAAGACACCAAGTGTCCAATGGATGACTTTTTCTATTCACTATAAAAACAAAGAATGCATAGGTTATTGGCCCAAAATTTGAATCATATTTGAGTGGATACCTATCATCACGGCGGTGTCTTTCTAGGGTTAACCCTCATATGATGATGGAGACACTAAGTGTCCAATGGATGACCAAAAATCCTTCCATATAAGGCATAAGTGTAGTTGTTCATCCTTTAAATTTTGTGCAAATAGGGTAGAGGTCTTATGCTATAGTTTAACCTCCAATGATCACTTTAAAAAAATTTAAATAGATGATTCACCCTATAACAAAAAAGATGATTTCCATGGTGACCAACTGTCCTTCCAGGGTAAAGGATGTAAGGTAGTCTACTCTTAAAGTGACCTTTTAAGAACTAATTGCATTCGGGGAAAGTTAAACTCCTTGCAACAATTTTCAGTATATTTTTTGGGACGGGGTGAACTGAACCCCTTGCTTGTCTCCAAGGGAAAAATCTGAAATTTTTTATTTGCCACATGTGATAAAATTTGCAAATTTTGAATTCATACGTGCAATAAGAGACCCCAAATTAGCTATGAGAGGTTTAGAAACAAAATGAATGAGGCACAAAATAGGGGGGCTTTTTTTTTTACTTGTGACCCTAGATTAACTTGGGGGGACGAGCAAGGGGGTCAGTTCACCCTGGCCATTTTTCGTTGGAAGCAAAAAATGGAATTGGCATCTAACTCAAGTTGTTTCATATTTTATGGACCTTTATGAAATTAATTACTAATCTTTGAAGTTGAAACGCAGTGGTCACAAAAAGCGACCACCTCCAGAAATGTACACTACTGAGACATTTGTTAGTGGTGGCTTTTAGAGCACCCTTCAGTACCTCAGCTTTTCGCCCAGCCCCTGGATTGGGAGCATCTACAATTTACAAGGATCAGTGTCCACGGCCAGTTTGTGTGTCGTACAGTACAAGTAAGGCAGTGATCAATTAAGTTTTTCTTCTGCCATCGCAAGAGCGTGAATCAAAGCAGCTGGCGGGATGCTTGTAAACCTACAGTACACTTACACTTCTTCTGCCATCGCAAGAGCGTGAATCGAAGCAGCTGGCGGGATGCTTGTAACCTACTGTCCACTTACACTTTGTTTGCTTGTGGCCTGAATTGTGGGTTCAGTTGTCCGCGGCCTGAGAATGGGAAGGAACAATTCCTATTTCGCACATGTGCCATGCAGGATTTGTGGATACGGCATCTTGGGACTTTGGGAGAACTCTCACTCATCAGTTTGGACCAATTTCCATGACACCAAGTCAGCTCCTTCAACCAAGAATAACACGTGCATTTGCTTTAAAAAGAATACCGGAATTACTTTACTACAGCTGTCGTCCCACCTGGCTTTACAGGTGGGATTATCTGTCCACTGTTACGGAGTATTTCACAATCTACAGTGCATAACATTCTTTACTACCAATGAGGCAAGGGTCCGTTTGCATCCTTAGAGAGGGAACTAGACAAGGAACAAAATTGTCTTCCGTCTACGGGCTCCTCGGCCAACCCCAATGGCGCAATCCTTGAATTAACTGTTAAGTTCCTTCCAGGTATCTAGCAAAGCATAATACCTCCCCAGAACGGGGAGGACTCAGTTATGGCCTGGACGCCTGGTTATACAATGCACTGTACCCTTGCACTCCCACCTGCATTGCTTATTAATTAGCAAGCGTAGGTGGAATGTGAGGTGAACAGTGAGGTGGCACTGCGGAGAACTGGAGAATTAAGTGCTTTTCGCAGATAACGTAATCACGACAGTTTTTTCGAAACAACTGAAGCGCTTCCAAATGAAGATTTCCGTCCTTTGAGGGTGGTCCTGCATATTGTCGCAACTTTGTGGCCATCACGTTATATTGCCTCCATTGTTATTCGTCGGAGCATGTACTATTGACGGGAGCATACACTGATGGGGAGCGAGCACAGGAGCATACAACTTGATAGATCTGACCGAAATTCGACGACTCTGACTTGCTTCAGAAGATTCTTGGAGGAGGGTTCTGCTTTTTCTCAAGGGCAGTTGTGTTGCTCAATGGACTTGCATAGTAACCACACAACGACAACCCCAGCAAGAGCAATTACATACGACGAAGAGGAGGCCCATAGGGTTTCGCAATCCCAGTTCAAATCACAATGTAACTTATGATGTCAGTTCCAGTGCTTGATGGTGCAAGAGGCTTGCCTAAGATGTACCTGGGGATGCGAAAGCAGAGCAACATGGATGGGGTTAAGAGATCGTGCACACCAAACTGACAAGTTGAAAGACTCCAAGACCCAGAGGGTTTTGCTTGAGGTTAGAGCAAGATCTTGGAGGAGATTAACGACGAGGCGCTCGAGAATTTACACTGTTGTAAAGTTGCTTGAGGGATTGGACATCGACTGCCAAGTTGGTAGATATTGCAGATTCATGAAATTGAGAAATGTGCAACAGCAAATAAGTATGAGTAGCCGGCGTAAGTTTGTTGAACACTGAACCAACAACCTTTTCTTGCAAAACCGTGAAGATGTCGTGGGGGTATTATATTTTAAAGTTCATTGTTTGAAAAGGCCTCGTGGGAATGTACCTCTAAAATTTAAATCACAACAACAAGCACTTGTTATAAGTAGACCATAACTGCCATTCTTCACAAAGGGAAGGACTGATAAGTGTATCCTTCTTGCAACTGAGTAATAACTTAATAATCAACAGGGCAAAAATACTAGCATAAATTTTTGTTGATAATGGATTAGAACTTGAGAGTACTATCTTTGGAAGTGCATTAAGTTTTTATGTATAAAATAGTTGCACAAAGAATCACAAATAAATAAACATGATTTACAACCATTTGTTTGTTTAGAGATGACCCTAAAGATATAAAGAAGTAGGATAATAGAAGAAAGTTATCTTTGGTATGAAATATTGGTATAAATGAAGCATATGTTGGAAATGGCTCAACCATGTAGGTGGTGAATTCCACCTTTGATGCCTCCATCAAGAAGTGAATTCTTCCAAAAAACACATGCTCTCCCCCTCCCCCCCCGCCCCAAATCTCATGATCAAGTCCCTACATGATGACAAGGTCTTTTGACCCACCACCACAATTGGATAAGAGGCCAAGTTAACATAAGCTATATATCCATGTGAATGAAGGTTTTATTGGGGGTGATTCAACTAATCTTGTTTTTTTAAAAATAAATCATAAGTGTCACTTCTCATAATGTTTATTGGAAGTAAACTCAATGACCTTATAGATTATTCTCAAAGATTAATAAGGTATGAATATGAGAAGTGAGGGTTCATTTGGATTCAGAACTTTGAATGATCGTGGATTATTCATACAATGTTCAAAGAATGCATCTTAATTTCAAAAAACTAATCTTTCAATAGCTAGGTTCGATGGTCAATAAACTTCATAAAAATGAATTTGATCAATTTTATTATTAAAACTACAATTGAATATTTATTTGAGCATTCTAAGAACAACACATGCTTGAGTATTGAAGAGGAGTGAAGGCTTGTACTTTTAAAATAATTTGATGAAGATTCATAATAAAATTTTCAACTTTAATTGTACTCATGTCGATGTACCTCATGTGTTCAAATTAAACTACACAAAAGTTTTAGAAATCACATATTATAATACATCTATGCTATATTGCAAGCATCTCAATGGTTTGTTTTCATGTTAGTACAAATTAGATAAAAAATATTGAAAACCAAACATTACATACAACCCAATACATTGATGCATTTATAAAGTCAACTAATTTTGAAAGTCTTACATTGTATTTAATAAGAGTTACAAAAGTACTTGCAAAAGTATTCTCAATATTGATAAAAAAGAAAGAGGCATGACTCCCAAAATTCTCTAGTAGGCCCAATGTACATTAAGAATATTTCTATTCAGTGTTCCACCACAATTTTGATCAAAATCATTTCTCAAAATCAATATTCATTTCAAATGAATGAGCAACAATGTACAAGAAGAGTCTCTTTCCTTGTAGCACAGATTCCCTTGGGGAGTGAAGACCTAGACCAACTTGTTCACGTGAAACTCCCTTAGATCAATGCATAGCCTTCTTTTTAATTGTTTGATTGGGAACCAATCAAATTTATATCACTTATACAAGTCTAGAATTCCACTACACCAATAAAAGTCTGAGACTTTTGACCCTTGTAAGTTAACACGTTCTAGCAACGACTCCGTTTTCAAATATGAAGAATATACTCAAACTTCTGAGCTACCATTCGTTCACGGTAGATGCAGCTTTTGTCAACGCATGGCCTCTTCTCCTTCCTCCGGAGTCCGGAGCCAATAAACTTCGGTCCGTGAAAACTCGATACTGGTGCAGTGGTACTTTCCTTTTCTAGAGTTGGTGACATAAACGAAATGAAAAGTAAGATACTGTACTGTACGTTGAGCCCAAAAGTTTGTGGGAAAACTAATGAATACCGTTATGATGGCTGTCTCCAGCATTAAGTTTTTTTTAGTTTTCTAATCAAATGAAACGAAATTTCATTGCAAAAGGGAGCTCCCCATCAAGTTCATTCCAGAAACTGAAAGTTGAAACCCATTGAAGATATGAACTTCAGAATCCATTCATTCAAATTTCTAAGTCAAACTTCTAGGTCTTTCTCTTTCCTTTGCCCAGCCTTCGGGCTTGGCTGCTGTGGATTTCGTGTTCTGCAATGGATTCCATCCGTGTTTCAAAACAATAAAACAAAAACAAAACTTCCAACTAAAATCTTTCAAATGACGAGTTAACCCCTAGACGACGCGGCGGATGCTTTTTGTCGGATGAACGTCCATGGAATTCTCCTCTGTAGGACAGAATTGCAACTATTCATCCTCGGAATTAGGGGTGGAAAGGGAAGATCTTCTACAGTAGTTTGACTCCCAATGAGTATTTTTGATTTTTGTAAAGTAGATGATGTCACGCGGTTCCAAAATGACTGATTTCCACGGTCACCAGCCCGGCGTTCAAGGGTTAAAAGCGAACCTCCATATGGTCCAATTCCAAATTTAGCCGTTGCAGAGCAGCCACTACAGTATCGTTTTCTGTACTGTACACTTTGAAACTCCAACGGAAAATACGGGAAAGCTGGCTCTGTCATGAGCCAGCTCCCCCGCAGAATACAGTTCCCGGTATCTCACACGCTTATACTGTACACACGTCTTCTGCTAGAGATACGGTTCCAGAGAGCGTCCGTCGTCTTGTTTGTCCAGGCCCCCCGGAACCACGCTTATGCAGCACGCAGTCAAGCCGCGGCTTCTTCCGCATCCGTTCTCCCCCTGTCGAGCCTGCTTGCGAAGACTAGTTGATCGATCCCTTGCTTCTCATTTTTCTACTTAGGGATCAGAACGTCGCAATCCCAGTCTATCAGATGCTGAAACTGATAAAGAACACGGAGCTCGAAAGCTGACTGCGTTTTTCGTAAGTTTGGAGCGGCGGCGTGAGTGTTTGCAAATCGAGAACTGGGAATTGTTCGTATGGAAGAGCTTGTGGAGTTCATTGGAGCTGGGATTGCCTCAAGGTGACGGTTTAGGCGAAGTGATCGACTGAAGTTTGCTTTACAGGTGAGTATTTTGAGTCCTGGAGTGTGGCAATGGCGTGATTGCAAGAAGCTTAATTTAGCACTACAGCTCCGTGATTTTCGATCTCTTCAGGTTTCGTTGTTGTTGTAAGTCTAGTTTGCGGGGAAGGAGAAACCGGATGTTTGGGCCGTAACTTGATAGCGTCAGGCGTGCTCTGCAGGTTTAGGTCTAGGTGTTCCTGCCCAGAGACTCGTGACGAATTGGATGTATAGTTCTGATTTTATTTGCTTCCTGGTCGATCAATTGCAGAGTAGGAAGTGTGTACTTAACGAGCTTGCAGCGTTGAAGTATCACTGCACTTTCGTTTAGGTCGAGTTTTTCATGGTGGAAAGATAGCTGGGAGAGAGAACCAGTCCGGACCCAGCTATGGCGTCGTCTCCGACGTCGCGATTGTCCATACCTGGCAACAGGTCGTTCCGCAACTACAACATCCCCCGCGGCGGCAGCCCGCATCTGGAGCGTTCGGACTCGCCCGTGTCCACCGCGCAGCCTCGTCGCTTCTCGTATGGGACGTCGTACTCTCGCGACGAGAGTGAGCTGGAGGATGATGTGAGCTCGGGGTTCCCCCGCTACATGGTGCAGATCCCCGCCACTCCCGATTTCCAGAACTTGTCGACTAGCATCCAATCCGCTACGGGGACGCCCAATGTCCGCCCCATGAGCCCGGCCATTGCCGGGAAAGCCGAGCAGCAATTCGTGTCCAGCACACTCTTCACGGGGGGGTACCAGAGTATCACGCGCGGCCACGTGATGGAGAAGATGATGGAGATCGAGGGTAACCACCCGCAGCTCGCTTGCGCCAGAGGCACCACCTGCGAGGTTCAAGGCTGTGACCAAAAATCTCTCCGTGACGAACGCGGCGAGGATCTGTTTCCTTGCGAGTGCAACTTTCGTATTTGCCGCGAGTGTTACCTCGACGCGCTCGCCACGCCCGCCGCAAAGTGCCCTGGGTGTAAAGAGGATTACAAAACGGCGGATGAGTCTCCCAGGAGCGCCGATTTCCAAGCGTTGCCCACAATTGAAACGAAGAACCCCGCGCGCATGGAGCGACGCCTCTCGCTTCTGCGATCCAACAAGCCCGGCCCACTCATGCAAAACGGAAACTCCGACTTCGACCATTCCCGCTGGCTGTACGAAACCAAGGGGACCTACGGCTACGGGAATGCCGTCTGGCCCAAAGACGACGGCTACTCGAAAGACGGCTTGGGCGCCGCGCCCAAGAACTTCGTCGACAAGTCCAAGCGCCCCCTGTCACGCAAAGTCTCAATCTCCGCAGGAATCCTCAGCCCTTACAGACTCCTCGTTCTCATTCGAATGGTGATCCTCGGGCTCTTCCTCGCATGGAGAGTGCAGCACAGCAACCCCGACGCAATGTGGCTATGGGGAATGTCTGTTGTGTGCGAGATTTGGTTCGCGTTTTCATGGATTCTCGACCAGTTGCCCAAGCTCTGCCCCATCAACCGCATGACGGATCTACAAGTCCTCAAGGAGAAGTTCGAAATGCCATCCCCTGCGAATCCCGACGGGCGCTCTGACCTTCCCGGAGTCGACGTCTTCGTTTCGTCAGCCGATCCCGAGAAGGAGCCGCCATTGACAACTGGCAACACCATTCTGTCGATTTTGGCAGCGGATTACCCTCTGGAGAAGCTGGCTTGCTACTTGTCCGATGACGGCGGCTCGTTGCTGTCGTTTGAGGCGTTAGCCGAAGCGGCGAGCTTCTCACGCGTCTGGGTGCCATTCTGTAGGAAACATGCGATTGAGCCGCGCAACCCGGAGACGTATTTCCTGCTGCGAGGAGATCCCACCAAAGGCAAAGTGCGTCCCGATTTTGTGAAAGATCGGCGACGGGTGAAACGGGAGTACGATGAGTTTAAAGTGAGAATTAATGGCCTGCCGGACTCCATCCGGAGAAGAGCGGATGCGTACAATGCGCATGAAGAGATTCGGGAGAAGCGGGCGCAATTTGAGTCTGGGATTGACCCCCTGGAAACGATCTCAGTGCCCAAAGCGACGTGGATGGCGGATGGCACACACTGGCCAGGCACTTGGACGCAGTCTGGGAAAGAGCACGGCCGCGGCGATCACGCAGGCATCATTCAGGTGATCACCACGAAACGCTCTGTGTCAGGGTTTATGAACTAAGTTCGAATCTGCCAATGGGAATAATATTTCCAACTGGCATATTTTCAAATTTGGTCCCTATTTGATCCCTAATCTGCAATCTAACGGACCTACCCTCTAATTATCAATTGTTGATTCTAAGTATGCTAGAAGAGCGTAATACTCAAAGTTTAGGCTTCAATTTAATTACTGCGCATTGACGTTGAAAACAAGAAGTATTTGCATTTGCATATCTTGAACTGGTTGCATATCTTGAAATCATGTTCTTTAGTGAGTTGGATTCAAATTATTTGAGAATATCTTGATCGTTTAAGTTTCAGTCTTGCATATGAATCTGAGTGGTTGCACCTTCTAAATCAGATTCGTTTGTTGTTTGTGAGTGAGTACATTTCAGAATTGCTGTCATGCTTTATGGGTGGTAACCCCTCTCTTCTCACATTGAGACTCTCATCATTAGCTTCAAAGTTCTTGATCGAAATTCTGTTTCAGGGTTTCAGGATTTGGAGAGCCATCCAATTATGAAAGTCACGAGGAATATTAACCCTCGGTTCGTGTTTTTGACTCCTTCCAGGTGATGCTGGCTCCCCCAACTCACGAGCCTCTCCTGGGCAGCGACGACGAGGAGAACATCATCGACACCACAGGCGTGGATATCCGTCTCCCCATGCTCGTCTACGTCTCTCGGGAGAAGCGTCCGGGCTACGACCACAACAAGAAAGCCGGCGCCATGAACGCTCTCGTTCGCACGAGCGCCATCATGTCCAACGGTCCTTTCATCCTCAACCTCGACTGCGACCACTACATCTACAACTCCCTGGCTCTTCGCGAAGCCATGTGTTTCTTCATGGACCGCGGTGGCGATCGTCTCTGCTACATCCAGTTCCCACAGCGCTTCGAAGGTGTGGACCCCAATGATCGCTACGCGAATCACAACACCGTCTTCTTCGACGTCAACATGCGCGCACTCGACGGGCTGCAAGGGCCTGTTTACGTCGGCACGGGCTGCGTCTTCCGTCGCACGGCGCTTTACGGCTTCGACCCCCCTCGTTTCAAAGAGCATCCTGGTTGCTGGGAAACGCTCTGCTGCTGCTTCACCAAGTCTAAAAAGAAGAAGAAAGTTAAACGGGAAGAGGAAATCGCGACAACTTTGAATGGGCCCGCGAGCGACAACGACGATGAATTGGAAGCCGTGATGTTACCCAAACGGTTCGGCGACTCCACGACGTTCGCGGCGTCGATTCCCGTGGCGCAGTTCCAAGGGCTGCCACTTCAAGACGGCGGTGTCAAGAACGGGCGCCCCGCGGGCGCCTTGACGCTCCCACGGGAGCCGCTGGATGCGTCCACAATCGCGGAAGCCATCAACGTAATCTCATGCTACTACGAAGACAAGACGGAGTGGGGCGGGCGCGTGGGGTGGATTTATGGGTCCGTCACAGAAGACGTCGTCACGGGGTTCCGAATGCACAACCGCGGCTGGCGCTCGATCTACTGCGTCACGAAACGCGACGCGTTTCGTGGCACGGCGCCCATCAATCTCACCGACAGATTGCACCAGGTGCTGCGCTGGGCGACGGGGTCAGTTGAGATTTTCTTCTCGCGCAACAACGCGCTCTTCGCTAGCTCAAGACTGAAATTCTTGCAACGAATTGCGTATCTCAACGTCGGGATCTACCCTTTCACGTCGATTTTCCTGCTCGTCTACTGCTTCCTTCCTGCTCTTTCACTATTCTCGGGAGAGTTCATCGTCTACCAACTGAACGTCACGTTCCTCGTCTACCTGCTCACCATCACCGTCACCTTGTGCATGCTCGCTCTTCTCGAAGTCAAGTGGTCCGGGATTACGTTAGAAGAGTGGTGGCGGAATGAGCAGTTTTGGGTGATTGGGGGCACCAGTGCGCATTTGGCAGCGGTGTTTCAAGGTTTTCTCAAAGTGATTGCGGGGGTGGAAATCTCATTCACGCTGACTTCGAAAGCGAGTGGGGACGAAGCGGGAGACGAATATGCGGATTTGTATGTGGTGAAGTGGAGTGCGCTTATGATTCCGCCGATTACGATTATGATTACGAATGTGGTGGCGATTGCGGTGGGCACTTCGAGACAGATTTACAGTACTATTCCGCAGTGGAGCAAGCTGATCGGAGGGGTGTTCTTCTCACTGTGGGTGTTGTCACATCTGTATCCGTTTGCTAAGGGGCTCATGGGGAGAAGGGGGAAGACGCCGACGATTATCTACGTCTGGTCTGGATTGTTGTCGGTCATTATTTCGCTCCTATGGGTGTACGTTAGCCCATCCTCGGGATCCACTACTAGCAGCAGCACCTTAACGTTTCCTTAAGGAAAACTCAAGGATACTCTTGAATGTGTTGCCCGCTAATCAACATCGAAGTGTACTCTTGTGTTTCCAAGGGCCTTCAGAAGCCAAACCCTTCAGCGTCAATTTCCAATGACGCCGAACAAGTGCTTTGCATGTTCAGCAGATTGTGGTGGCAGGCATGTGAAAGTAGAAATCTTTGCCGTCTGGACATGATTCATGAGTTCATATTGCGCATTTGGAGGCCTATTGATCATTCTGACCATTTGCTCATCACTCTTGGCCATCGGACCAGCTCAATTTCATCGAGAAACCGACGCTTTGGGAGCCATTTCTGCGGGACCTGAACTGTGGAAATAAAAGCAGAGTATGGGATTGGTGTGCAGCTGTTGAGGGATTCATCTATGACACGATGAAAAGGAGAGGAAAGTGCTGCGGCACACGGCGTTGTAAACAATATTTCTAGGAGTTGTTACATGTGATGAAGAGTCATCAGATATCTTGTAAGTCATATATTATTAATTCAGGATTTAGATTAGAGGCTGCCGTTGCTTTTGCAAGTGTTTGATGCGATCCTCATGCATCAAGTTTGCTGGCGTTTGACTTGCTTAGCGTTCGATTCTTTGGCACCGAAGCTCATGGATTGGTCTCCGGTGTTTTGGCAGCTCCTCTGGCGTTGCTTTGTTCAATAAAGTGACTCATTTTTTGGCCTCAATTCGTGTTGTGGAGCTTGTTTGTGGTTCTCGTGGACATTGCCGGCGGTACAACGCCGGGTATTTCGTGTGGCCAAAGCGGGTGCCTTACTGCCAAGGCCTGTTTGTCGCCTCCACCCTCAACTATGCCGATACTGCCCTCTTGAAGCCCTGTGTTTTTTATGATCTCATCTAAAAAGAACTCCAATTACTAGGGCTCTATAACTAAAGGTACAGTCACACTTGGCCTTAGGAAGGACCCGTTCCTAGAAGATCAGAGTGGTGGAATAAAAATAGGGTCCCCAATTTTAGGGCAGAGTTTAGTGTCGAAGCACGTCCTGAGAATCCGGAGAAAGAATGGTAACAGAAGCACCTCCTGTGTTCACATATAGTTTTTTCTTCTAAATTAGTTGGGAGCCATGTCAGATTTGACAACTCCCTTCCCTGGAAGTGGTCACACTTGACATGACGAGTTGCTAAAGTTGCAGTGTATGGATCCCTCCACATCGTCTCCATTGCACAAGTGACAGTCACTGTTTAGCTTTCTCCTTTGGTATCACTCTCTCCACTTTGTTGAGCTTCTCTTGTCATTGTGTTTGTGGAATTCATGAGCTGTGCCAATTCCACAATTTTCTCTGCCTGCCTTGTGTGTGCATCGGAAGAGCGTGAAGTGTGTTTCCATCAATGGTGAGAAGTTCATAAACAACGTCCCACTTCCACTGGAACACAGCAAACTGGTAGGGGACTTCGAAGCGTGTGATAGTGCAACAGAATTTTCCGCAATATGAGAGCTCACCTTCTGCGTTGCAATTTTGGAAGGTATGTTTCCTGTGTCTCCACTCCCCTTGCTTCTGTCTTGCAAAACGGCCCACATATTTTATTGATTTTGTTGCATTTCCAAAAAATTTTGAACCCTAGCCGCCGAGTGTAGAAGGATCGTGATTGTCTCCTGTGCTGCAACTTAGGGTTTGCAGTTCATTGCCTATGAGAGTACGAACATTGAATTTGATTTCTTTTTGTCTAGATCACTTCTGTAAACTACGTGTTTGATTTGCGACATTGTGGAAGAGGTGGTGCTGTGCTCAAATTCGATCAACTTCCATTCGAAATCAAAGGCTCTCTTCAGTAGTGTGAGGTGCCCTCTCCCCGAACTTTTCTATTCCCATTGCCAGTCATGAATGATTTTGTGGAATTTGCACAGTGATGTTGTTGGAATCAAATGTAGTCTTAAACTCCTACTTCAATTTGCTTCAAGGAATTGAAAGTCGTTGATGTCCGTTAATATTGGTTGCCTTGTTGTATAGCTGTCATCAAAGGCGGATATGGACTTCCCAACAATTCCTTTGGAGCTCATGGCTATTGCATCCACATTGCTTATGTTACTACTATCTGCAAATAGAGCGCTTGATGTTCCGGCCCCTCATGACTCCGAAGATGATAATGACAATCCATTTGAAAGCATGACGGAGGCATCACAACAATCTTCTCTTGATATTGAAATTGTCACGTGAGCTGCCCTCCATAACTTTAGATTGTGTAATGTTTTCACCTTGCTTGATGATGACCTAGGTTTTTGGGTGAAGCCCTGATCTACTGCCTGGTTCTCCCAATTTCTCTTGGAGCAATACGACGATGAGTGTTGGATATCCATGTTTCATATGACCAAACTAGCAGTGCAAAGTCTGGCCGCATTGTTGAAGCCCATAGTGCAAAAAAACCCCACCAAATACCACTTGGCTATTCCTGTGCTAGTTCGCCTTACTTGCACGTTGTTCAAATTGGCTCATGGTGCCAGTTTGTTCATTTGTAGCGAAATTTTTGCTATAGGCAAAAGTACAGTATCCTTGGTGTTGCGCAACATAGTCCAAGCCATCAACGTTACTTTGAGATCTGAAATTGCGTGGCCTATAGGGGAGAGATTGGTTGAAACTGAAGCTGGATTCCACGGACTCTGTAGTCTTCCAGGAGTGCTTGGGGCCATAGATGGTACACATGTATCCATTTGTAAACCTCAATATGGCTCTGCTAACTATTTCTATTTCAAGTCAAGAGGCTATATCTTAAATTGCCAGGCCATAGTTGATAGTAACAAATGCTTCCTTGATTTGTTTCTTGGGATGCCGGGATCAACAAATGATGCACGTGTGTTGCATCGATCATCCTTGTATCACAAGGCTATGCATGGTACGTTGTGGGATCCTGTGGTTTCCTTTGAGGGGTTCTCCCCCTACTTGCTTGCAAATTCAAGATATCCATTGCTTTCTTGGCTAATGGTACTGCATAGAAGGGAGGGGAATATGCCCATAGCCAAGAGCTTGTTCAACAAGAAGCTCCGCCGTGATCGTGGCGTTGTAAAGAACGCCTTTAGCATCTTGAAGATTACATTTCAGGAGCTCTTGGTGAAGTCTGACTTGTAGGTAGCATTCTTACCTAATGTCATTACATGTTGTGCAATACTTCACAACATGTTGCTAGGGCAATCACATGGCGATGTTGAGAGACTCCTCCAAGTTCTACGCACTGAGGGATTGGACGATGGCCCTGAAGATGAACATGGTGGTGGTGTGGAGGCTGCGGAGGGGGTCCGGGATGATTGTGGTTTGCATGAGGGTAATGAGAAACAGCGACAACTTGGTGTGTTCTTGGCGGCACAAAGAAATGTCCACATGTGACTTTCACAGGTAATGAGGCCATCACCTTCTCTTCTATGCGTGTGTAGTTCGTCAAAGTCTCTTGCAGGAGTATTTAGTTTGTAATGGGCTTTTTAGTTTTAGTGATTAACAATGTTGGTGGATAGCATGAGAACATATGCAGGTTGAGGTGAACACAAGCAACATTGCAAGATTTCAAACAAGGATGTCACACACAATTAGAAGAAGTCGAAATTCTCATATTCATCATGTTCCTGTGATACACATTGAGACTATCCATGTTGGCATAGTGAAGGGTTAACACTTCTTCAAAAACTTCATATAGACTAACAGACCGTACTCCTTGTCACATCAGGTGAGCAGTACACTTCCATTCTACTTGATGGGATTAGTAGTCGGCACTTCTCTTATAGTATTAGTACTATTAGACTCATTGAGTGCACATAACACAAGGGAGCTTGGAGTTGCCACCGTCTCTTGGTCTTGTGGATTTGGAGGGGCTACCTGTGGCTCAGTTCTTGTTGACCTTCCCTTTGGGGATGTAGGCCTATGCTTAATACAGATGATAGTTGAGCCAAGCATTTCACAACTTCTCCTTGCTTCTCAATAGCCAGCTAAGCATTCTCATTGGCAATGACATTGCTCTCATGAAGCCGACGATCTTTTTCACATTGATACTCCATTTGCTCGGAAAATAATTTCAGATGCACTTCTATCTTGGACCGCTCAAGGTCCCTACTTGCTTCAACCATCTCTCTAATTTGCCCAGCCATAACGTCGCCACTTACTCATGTGGCTTCTGCTATGAGACTGTGCCTTGATAAGCTCTTCTGTCGGATAGCAATGTTGCCCAGTCACCGATTTCCATTGCACTCACATGTATCACTCAAGCTAATGACATGCAGGTTCACTCCAGGTGGAAGCATTGGCCACTCTCTTCCTACATGGGTGACATTTATGGCAGATGTCGGCACTCCTGATGCCATGCTCTGGCTAGGTTGTTGCTACCTTGAGGGTGTTTGCCCCTCAATGCCATCCATGATTTCCACTTTGTCAACTATGTCCATGGAGTCCTCTATCAGAAGATCAGTGTCTTCTATGTCTTCAACTTTTGCACTTCACGGTTTCTAAGTTCCGTAGTTCTTGTTGTCATGGGAAAGCAAGTCTCGAACATACGGTGGTTGCATGCTTAGTCTACTGCCATACCATTCGTTTATATTGTAGAAGATGTCTTGTGGAAATGAACGCGGTAATCCTTCACTTTTTCGTTCAACTGCTATGAAATCCTAGTAGTTTGCTCCATTCCTGCCAGTGCGAGCAAAGAAGTCTACGATCTGTTTATATTCACGTATAATTTGGTTCACTTTGTCTTGCATGATGGACCATTGTGTGGACACGGTGAGAAACCACACTTCATGACATCTTAGCTAACTCTTTGCTACTTGTCAAAGTCCAGATTCATCAAATCGCATGCATCAACTATGTCATCTCCTCCATGAATATGTCTCGTTTGGCATTGACCAATGTGAGGATCACCGAAGGCAACCAATTAGGCCCTCGATCTTTCCTCGCACGCTTCAGTGGAATTCAGTGAACTATTGTAGGGGAAGGAGGACTTCGGCTTGGCAGAAGAACAATTGGTTGAGCGAGAGTTGCTATAACTCAATTCACATCCATGATAGTACCTTTGCAATTGCATAGTGAGCCCACGTCATTGAAATTATTTTGATCAAGTATTCATTGTAGCATCGGAGTTTGTGTGTATGCTGTTCAGGTCAATGTTTCCATTGAAATGAGACTTGACAATCTCAGGAGGCTAGAAGCTCAAACTTACCTTCCACTACGATGGATCCATTCCCAATTGTTGCGCCGTTTGTTGCAGCATCAAGTGTATTCTCCATGGTAAGATTCCTGTACTTTCAATGGAACCCAAATGAAGTTAGCAGATTGAGCATGAAGTCGCAGATTTGCCAAAAAAAAGGTACGCATTACAAGCATTGTAGAGAGACCATCAATACAAACCTGATCAAAGGCGACAAAGTTAAATAGTTTCTATAGTATACCAATGCTGCAAGGGCGATGAAGGATGTCGTCATGGCATTGCACTTTATACCTGTAGATCCCATGCATTTCGCCACCATCATTCCATTCCATGTCTATATTTTTGGTAAATTGTGAGGCATGACTTTCGGGATCTTTTGTTTTGGATCCAGTAGTTTGCAAAGCATATGCGCCACTCTTTTGTAATTGTCCGTCTGGGGGCTCATTAATTAAAATTGGTCACAAATCTCTCAAATCTTCGATTTCTGAAGTTTCCACTCTTACATACAAACCGCCACAAAAATCGTAACACCCACAACAGTGAACTTCTCTTCCGTCCTAACCACCACTCTTATTTTGTGCCACGTAGGTGTCCACGTAGGATCAGGATTTACCGATTGCAGCAGGTGGGAAAAACCACAAACTTATGCTTTCACAACATCCCAATTCTCTTGCACTTAACACCAAGTGTGAATGTATCTTATGTATATTTCAATTCAGTCAAAAAACCATATAATTGACTTTGAAGATGTTCTATTCATTTCAAATTGTGAAATTTGAAACAACCTTGAATAAAGGTTTCATTTGATATTGACCCTGTATTGTAGAATATCTTGCACACTTGCCACACTTTGTTTGATTGTCTGTGTTTTAAGTCATTTGACCTTTCATATAAATGTTTTCCAAGTAGTCAAATTAAGAGTTAGAGGTGTAATTTACCAAGAAGGAATACGAAGTAATGTACAAATCTTGTTTATATAGATCCGACATAGGGCTTCATTCTAACCACCTTATTCTAATTGCTTCGGAGACAATCAGAATGTAAGGCAAATAGTTTGAATATGAAACAAGTGTGCTTCAGGGAATGATAGTGTGGCAAGTGTATAGGATATTTTGAATGTCATTGAAGAGTGTTGGATTAAAGAGGTATGATTGTAATGAAATTGACAAGACCATCAAACTAATGAGATGCAAAAAATAATTCAAACCTTGTCTTTTAGAAGGCCAAATGGCACCATCCATCTTCAATGCAATAAATTTCTATTTGTCTCTAAAATCTACAACAAATGCAAGGGAATTGTCGAAGAAGGAATGGACACCCATTATCAAAGTTGTACATTAGTAGAAGAAGCCATTGGCTGGAAGAGTCATTGAGCAAGTGCCATTAAAGAAACTACACCTATGAGAAACTTATAAGCAATTAAATTTGGATCCCATTATTATATTGAAAACTTTTCTATAGGATCTTCTTGGTAGTCAAAAAGGAGATTTTAGATTCTCTTAGAAAGTTTTTTTGGGACACTGTATGAATAAAGTATGAATTTTCAAAGTGTTGGAAAATAAGTGTTTCGAAAACCAACCCTAGACTTTCATGAATAGTGAGAGTGCATTTAGACAAGAATCTATAGGGGTCAATTCACATTCATCTTGAAGACAAACACCCTATTTTCAAGCAGCTTTACAAGCTCATTACATCTAAAGGGTGGATGTTCAAACTTGATGTAAGGAATTATTAACAAAAGGATTCATTGAGATCTCCAATGGAGAGTATGCATGTCGCGGCGTTAGTAACACCTTACAGGTTCAACTAGATTTCAAGAGCCCTTCACAGCTTTTAGGGCTCACCATGCTCCAATACCAGTATCACTTAGGCCCGAACTAACTAACACTGCACATGCTATGCTTTCATAGCATTAGTTCTCATTTTCAACTTACATCACTAAGTCCTAGTGCCCGGGACTTCTAGTAACTACTCCACTCATGGCACCTGGCATGTCAATTGGTGACATCAAGCGGAACTTCCATCTTACTGTACTAGGACTCATGGTGGCACTACTCACCACGGTCTTAACCGCCCTTGGTTGTCACCCCACTCCGCACTAGCCCCTTTGTGTACTTGCTACTTTCAGACCAACATTAACCAGGACTCACAACTCGGGACACATTGCCAAGGGCCTAGCAAGGAGCAGGACTCCAACCAAACGGTGCCACGAGACACACATACAAGTGTCCCAAGGAGCCTTGAAGCCGGTGGTGAGGTTACATCACCACCCATAAGTCACCAGGACTCACCAAGGCTCCAAGAGGGAGGAAGGAAGGAGACCAACCCCTCCTATAGTACTCTCTGTAGTATTCGATAGCCCCCTCCCCCCTTGTGAGTCAAAGGGACTTCCCAAACCCCCTTGGGTTTTGGAAGACCACCCGTTTCCAACCAAATTCCCCAAGTTTCCACTTTGTTTGGACTCTCGAACTTCCAAATGGCATAACTTTGTTTCCAGAGTTTTAAATCCCACATGCGAGCCCATTTCGGATATCTACGTGACGATTAGATGCTGATGGACTACTCATTTGTCCCATTTGGACAAGTTCTCACAAAGTTATGACCCTCCAAAGATTCGGGTTCATTGGGAGGGGCGTCAATCCTTCACCACGGCCCTTCTTTTGGGCATAACTTTTGGCTCATATCTTAGAACCTTGTAATGCTTGTCATTCTAGGTTCCTTGTCTTTGTATCTTTCGAATGATATGCTACATGCCATGCTTTGTTCAATGATTCTTTAGGAACCCCTCACACCTAGCCTTTGAGTGTTCTAGCATCACTAGGACACCCCCAACTTTGAACGGCCATAACTTCTAGCCTACTAGTCCAAATCATGCGTTCTTTGTACATTTAGAAGTGTATTTTCAAGAGCTTTCCAAGAATGTATGACATGACACTATGCCCTTTTTAACCAAGGCGCTATTGCACCCTATTTGCTCAGGAATCTCTCATTTCTCCCTTCTTAGCCTATTGCAAGGATTGGAAAGTCACCCCCAAGGTCCCCCTTACTCACTAAGGCACTTTGGGCACCCCAAGGAGATAAGGGCATGACAACTCATGTACTATGGTTATGCCTTCAAAAAATGATAACTTTAGCAACTAGACAAAAAAAACAAATGTATAATAACTATTGTTTAGGTTAACAATAAGACCATGTTAGAGTTGTACTTGATGTTAGAAGAGTTGTTTGATGTGGTGGGATTATCTCAAGTCTCAAGTACTTTTGGAAGTCCTAACAAAGGTGGGGCTCCCAAAACTTAGACTAATGAAGTAGGAGAAGGTACAACAAAAGTGCTTAGGATAGTGCTACTAGATGAAAATTCCAATTAATTATAAAGTCCAAGTGGCTTAGTGGTTGGAAATGATGGAATAAGTATTGTCATGATAGAAGACTCATACTCTGTCTCAAATCTACTGCAATAGTCTATTCACTTCTCCCATAGAGGGTCGAGACTTGGAATTGGGAAGGCAACAAAATAGTCCCAATTGAAGCAAACTAACAACCCTAGCCATTTAGATCTCTTGGTTTATATCTGCAACTATGGATCTTGAGGCAATGTTAGAATTCAAATTAGAATAATGTGATGCCAAGACAAGAACTTGTAATCTTTCATCAAAAGTAGATATAAACCCGCTTGATGGTACAAAATTCCAAGCATTTTGGGATCCGCCATACCAAAAAGTGACCTACTTTCATGAGCTCACCAAATCATAGACAACAATATAAGATCCTCAAGTTCTATTGCCCAAAGGAGGCTTTCTACACACCACTTCCAACACCAAGATGCCAAAACTATAAACATTAGATTTTTTTGTTGCTTTACCTGTGTATGGCTATTCAAGAGCCATATAGCCAAATGTACCTGCTACCAAAGTCATCTTGTCCAATTTATGGTAATCTATCAAACAGAAAAGTCTAAAATCTCCAATGTAGGCTTTGAAATCCACATCTAACAACACATTACTAAATTTGATGTCTAGGTGCAAAATACAACTTAAGCAATCTTCATGCAAGTACCTTAGGGTTGCACCTACCTCTTTCAGAATGGAATGCTACATTTTCAAAGATAGGACTTTTTGCTTTCTATTTTTATGAAGCCAATCATTGAGAGTTCCATTAGACAAGCATTCATACACCAATAATCATTTGCCTTTTTCTTGACACCATCCATACAAGCTTACAACATTTCGATGTTGAATTTGGCCTAGACTTGCCACTTTTGCATGAAAGAAGGATTGAGCTTGCTTATTTTCTAATATATTGATTTGTTTTACAACAACCAAAACACCCCTACCTAGACAAATGTAGATTCAATAGTTCAAACCTCTTTTACAAAGAATTGAATTGTACTTGTTTTAGGAAGATTGCATAGAACTTACTTGTAAGATAACCATGCAATGTTTTCAAGCACAAGAACCCTAGCCCAAAAATGTTATCACTAATTGACAATTTTGCAAAATTTTGAACTTTGGGATTTTCTTCCATTTTTTGGATTTTCTTTTTTCTCAAGCCTTCTTCAAAATGGACATGTCTATACTAATATTTTACTTTGCAAAAATTTTCACATCCTATTTTTGGAGTTGAAAATGTCTAAACTAGTACATTTGTAATATGTCATAACATGCTGAAGACGAATATGCACAAAATAGACAATGCTATACTAGGATTTAGGGGATGTCAATTATATAGTACATGCTCTAGACATAGAACTACCTTATTCCAAAATGGGTATCCTTCCGAAATGAAGCTTCTCTCTAAAAAACTAATAATTTGAAAACATTTCAAACCATGATTGCATTCATGCAATGGGTAGGATTTGGGAAGCTAAGGAATGAGAATCTTCATTTTTAAGGTATTCTTATAGATCGCCCCTTGTTGGTTTTCTATTTTAAAATAACACAGTAAATTGTTTGCACCATGATGTTCTACACTAGAACACTCAAATAACAAGAGAAATGTACATTTTCTATTTTTAGTGTATTGCCTTTTCCCACAATGTTTCAAAAATTTGCATATAGAAGTTTTGGGGATAAGAGTTGATCAACATGACCAACTAAGAATTGTATTAGCACACTAAAATGCACTTCCAAAAAACTTAAATTCAAATGAAGAGCTATCAAACTCATTATACAATCCACCTTGCACCAATTGTTTAAATGTAATTTCTTTTATAAATAGAAATTTCAAATAACTCCAAATCAACACTTGCATGTTTAAATTTTCAATGGTGAAAATCATCAAAATCTTTACTCTTTCCATTGGGACCATTTTCAAAGCCAATGGATACATAGAATTTTGTAGAACTCAAATCAAGTGAAATTGACAAACTTTGTTCAAAGCTAGGAAATCAAGAATATTTGGTAAGCTTTACACTTCACTTATGGTACATATATGCCTTTGAAGACCTCTCAAAAATCAAATATCTACCTTTTCAGTGAAAAATAAAATTTCTCAACAGTTAACCTTCAAAATTGCCTATAAATTTTTTTTAGCAGTCAAAAGAATTTAACTACCAAAATGAGCTTGAAATTTCAAATTAATCGTGTGTAGTCAGTTGGGCACTTAGGGGATAATATCCACCTAGATAGAAAGTTTTAGATATTTTGAGTACATTTTGTACTCTATTATGTGATATGAATTTTTTCAATTTTTATTCAGATTTCCAAAAAAATTGAAATTCCTCTTGACTCATAGAGGACATGAAAATACATTTGTGAGAAAAAAATTCAATCATTGATGCAAGGTAGGATGTCCATAAAGCAACCTTTATTAGCTAATTTGCAATTGTGAAGAGTTCAACTTCTTGAAATAATTTTCAATAATTTTCCTTGATAAACAAATGGCATTTAATTCAAGATGTTTCATTATATTTTGGACCTTTGTGGAATTGGTTATGAATTTTGAAGAAGGAATCACAAAGGGCTCTAATATGCTCATTGTTGGTACATTAACCCATTAAGGGCTAGTCAACGACTTTTTGGTTGAAATTGACACTTTTTCATTGGTAGCCAAATTTTTAGAATAAATTTGGATATAGACAAAAGGGGACGGGTGTGGGAATTGAGAAATGAATGTATTTGGACAAGAGTCAAGATAATTTGTGTTAGCATGCAGTTTAGGGGTTGAAAAAACTAACAAAATATGGGCTAAAAATACAAAAGTCTTCCAACAAGGGCACCTTGAATTGCCACAAAATTTGTTGTAGAGGCCCAATCATTCATGCCAAATCCATCAGTACAATCAATTCTCTAGACTGCATCATGATTTGATATTTTGTCTATGTTTAGCTTGAGACCACAAAATGTCTTGCCCACCCCAAAAATCGACCATGGTCCTTAATGGGATAAGGAATACAACTGGGACATTGAAAAAAGCAATGTGTACCTGTACATTAGTGAACGCTTTTAGAACTTGAATTGTTTTAAAACCTCCTACCTTAGTTGCAAAATTGGAGCATTCAAAGACAGAAAATTTGAAGTTTGAAAAAGTGGTCACTGGTTTGTCCTTCTAAGCTAAATGGCATCTCCCTGAGACATATGCCCAAAAGTCAATTAAAAGTCTAATTATACAGAAACTTTGAATCAAAGAGTTCTCACCTCCAAAAGAGCCTTTGTAAGACAACTCCTGATCCACCACGTTTGAGGAGATTTCTTGCATCAAAGTTCTCGGTTGCCTTGCGGAGCTCATTATACGTAAAAACACGTGGTCCCATGTGATACCTTGTTAAAGGAGTGTACCTGGTGGATGGCGTTGCAAATGAAAAAGATGGACCAAAGAATCACCAAAGCAGCAAGCGCTCCAAATAGAACTCCTCCTGGGTTATACAAACCCACGTTCTTGACCTCAAATAGTGAAGCATCATTTGGAGCGTCGACTCTTATACCTCGGTGCTGAAGAAGCTCCAGGACAAGAGCTCATGCTCTTCCAAACGGTGGACATCTGAGTTTCCCCACAATGAGAGGTATGCGTCATCTCCGATCCCCCTGGGAAATTGGTAATTGGAAATGAGAGGAGAGGTTGCGAAGGTTTGGGATCTGATCTGTCTGCCATCCGGATTTCTAGTGTCTGGGATGAGCTATCGAAATCAATCCAAGCCGTCAGTATCCTCCCATTGGAGAAATATGAGCAATGCGTGTCATTGCCACAAAGGTTGTGGGGTGTATGCTTCCGGATCATATTTATATTCAAGATTTTCCCCAATCCGGATGAAGTTATTGCTGGGCTCCGTGGGGCTATTCGGATTCTAAGTTGTTTCAAAAGCTACAGAAAAGCGTGGAGGAGTGAATGAATCGGTTTCAGATTGTACCGGTATCGTCCTGCATGGACCAACATTTCCCGGTTGGGTGACTTTGCCTTTCAGGATAGCCACGGGTACTTTTCTGAGGATGACAAAGCCGAATCCAATTGCATCTGAGGCTTTTTTGACTGTAATCCCAAGGCAAGCCGTGCCTGGTGAACGTGAAGGAGAAAGTGGTGCTGAAGGAAGCCACTCTCCCAGTTGCTCCATTCTGAATATGGACCGTTTTCCCAGAAAATAGAGCTCCACAAGACCCTCTGGAATCAAGCGTCCTGGCACCTGCGTTGATGATGTAGGAACGATTGGCGGCTTCGTATGCAGCATCTATAAATGTGAGGAAATGGTCCCGAGATTCAGGCGAGAATTGAATGAAGCGAAAGAGAATTGCGTGGCTGCAGTTGCAGCTGAGAGAAGAAACCCAAACAGGAAGGTGAGACGTTGTACAGTAGTGGATGCCCCATTGAATCAAATTATATCTCTCGATCTCCGTGGAATCTATTGTGGTGGTCTTAGCTTGTGTCGAAGTTGCTCCCACGAGAGATTGTGTCTGGTTCCCAGATTGCCAACAGGGAAAGGTTGTGCTCCTTATTCACAATGTTCGCCGCTTTGACTTCACCCAGGCATCCGATGCCCTCGTACGTTCCGAGTGTAACAGCATCTGGATATTGAAACTTCCGGTAATTTCAATGCAGGGAGTCAGGCCAGGAAACCTCTCATTAACCCAAGTGATGCTCCCCCCGAATGGTACGCTGCCCTCGATCGATCTCTCATGCATGGCACTAGTCCAGCCAGCAACTGCCTTTCCTGCATGCGAAGTGAAAATTCAAACCTCCCGTCTCGGCAGCTGAATCCTCTTGTAATACCTAGTTTGCTCAATTACATCAGCAACATTTGGAGTTGTGCACGTGGTCCGCAGATCTGAAGTGATAATCTGATAAATATATCTCTGGAACCGGGTTGTGGGTGGGAATTGAACCTGGTAAGATATCAGTCTTATTGCATCGTATCTTCCAAAAGTTAATTGCCTCGATGTAGTTCAAATGGTGGTCAACTCTGGGCGACGCAAACCTTTTTCCAAGAGCATACGAGTATTCATATGCCCACATCGTGCAAGTGAGCCGGCAACATGGATAGTTCCTGAGAGACAATTGAATCAAGGCACCATAGCAAGCAACATGGGGAACAAATTGACAATTGGCTTCTAGAAAATAGGGATCTGATAGGTAGGTGTACACATCTCCAGAGTCCAGGCTCTTTTGCTGTGACTTCTTTCAAGCTTTAGCCTTACACGCACGTGTTTGCTCATGCTGTGCCTAGGTCAGCAGTGTGGTATTTGGTATCTTGTGATAATAATAACTTATAAATGCTCGGAAGATTTTGGCGGAAGATTGGATTGGTACGATGATTGTATGAGTGCTTGATTTGATTTTGACCATGACACAAGTGGCTTTGAGTCAGGGGCCAACGAAAGCCCCTCAGAACACTGTATTTGACTACCTGCATGTTCATAAAGGGCCAAATGAATCCAAATGCAAGGTCCAGCTGCTAGTCGACGTCCCTGCCCTGCCAGTGATCAGAATTGTCATCTAAAGTTGAAGGCAACAAGTCACAAGTGCCGGCCAATAAGGTATGTAACCGCTAATGGCCATTAATGGTAGCTGAGCGTACTTACTATCCAGTATTTAGTGTCCATAGGCATCAATTTTGACATAAAGGTCTCTAAATTAATTATAAAAAAAAAATATGACTCCCCATGTTGCTTGCTATAGTGCCATTCAATCTATACCTTAACCCTGAAAGAATGGACTTTTGGAACCATGTGACATCATCTACTTAAAAAAGAAAAAAAGAAAATACTCATTAGGAGTCAAACTATTGTAGAAAATCTCCCCTTTCCACCCCTAATTTTGAGGATGAATAGTTGCACTTTCGTCCTATACAAAAGATAGTCTATCATCCATCAGACACTAAACATCCATGTCGACGTTTATAGGTTAAGTTTGCTTGTTTTTTTTTTTAGACTTCATCTTCTAGTTTAACCCCTAAAGAATGAACTGCATTTTTTGGCTACATGACAATTTTGGGTAGGTACGTGTAATTGGAGATTTCAATATTTTTGGCCCAAATTTTAATAGAAGTTGGGGACAAGTAATATCTTTCATATGCACTAAATTTCATGACATTTGGAAATATGAGTCAAAAGTTATGGCCTAATGTGTTACTTTTTTTCGTAAACAGGAAGTTTGGGTAGATCTGAAAAAATAATTTTTTTTCAAAAACAAATATTCGAAATTGGTTTACTAGAGCTATGTATATACATGGAAAGCTTTGAATCATTCCATTTTGATCAATAAGATGTAAGTTATGAGGCTTTTTTGTTTGCAAGCAATTATAGATTCTTTATTCTAAAATAAACTTTAAAGACCTTTATCTTACTCAATTTTCACTATTTTTCAAAAAAAAATGAAAGAATGGGATGTAGATTATTTATTACAACTTTTATATCATTGTGATTGGCATTTTTCAATTCCATGATTAAATTATTAACAATTTAGTATTTTGAATCATTCTCTACTACTATCTAATTACTATTTTTTTCCTATATGTTGTACAACTCCAAATTATCTGAAAATTTTCAAGCTTGTGGCCAACTTTTTAGGAAAAAGAATCCAAAGAAGCACCACCATTTTGGACATTTTTTCATAGAAAAGTGGGCTTCTGAAGTGCAATTGCCTTGTCTTTTGTAGGGCCAAAAAAATGATTTCAATGAATTTGAATGCTTATATCTTGCAATCCGGCATGTAGTGGAAATTTCTGAAATTTTTACCACATGTTTTCAAGTTAGCATGTTATAAGATCCTAAGGTTACATGTGTCAAAAAAAGTTTTTTTTCCAAAAATTTGGTAATTGTACTAAAAATGGCAGTTTGGGAGCATTTTTGGTATAAACATAGTCATGAAACTTTAGGTGTTAATCACAATGAATTAAATTTGGCATAGTTTGTGAAAAGCAAAGTTTCTTATTATGAAACTTGGTCATGACCTTTATGTAGCTTTGACAACTATATATGTTAGTTATAAAGGATCCAAAACTCCGCTTTCCAAAAGTTGGTGTTATATCAAAAATTATTTTCACCAAAATTGTACAAATTTTCAACTACTTAAGCCATATCTAGTACTCCCTCTATCCCAAAATGATGTTCTTATTGGCCTCAATTTTTTGTCCCAAAACAATCTTCCTGTTGTACTTTACAATGTTGAAAATTGGTCAAATTTGACTTTTGATTACTATGTGGGACTAGCAAAACGACTATGAGCAATGGTTTCCCTTCAATTCATAAAATCATCAATCAAAAGACAAATTACATGATTGAAGGGGTCAATCAACATTGTTAGTTTTTATTTTTTGCACTTCTTTGAGTGTTTCTTGCTTGAAGGAGATGAAGCTTTGGTAGGTGGTATAGAGGTCTACGTATAGTTTGGGCCTATACTAACCGCCCATAGAGAGACAAACTCACAGTGAATAATTATGTGCCCAATGGTAATCCTTGAAAATGCCCCTAAAAATTCACTTTTCAATATTCTAAAACTACATTTTGAAAATGCTTCTGAAACTCAAAGTTCTTAGGACAGTAGGAGTGCACTAAACCCTACTTACATTGTGAAATGAGTTTTAAAATTGTTCTTTTTAGCCTTAATCCAGAACACTTTGTCCAACAAGAAGATCATTTGGGGACTTAGGGAGTAATAGATTTGACATCAAGATTTGATTCTAACCAAATTTATGGCAATAAAATGCAAGTTCACCCACATTGATTTAAATCTCTCTAAAGGGTGGCTAAAATTTATTATTGCTTGATTGACAACAATCAAGCTAGTAAACAACCTGAGATTAATGAATGGCCACCAACAACTTGGCTAGAGGGTTGTACAACAAAGCTGGTGGCTCAAAGACATCTCAAGTGTGCCCCAATTTGATGGTAATGGCCTTGCATAGTATTTTGGATGTCTTAATTTGGCTGCTTGTGCTTAAATTATTGTTACCATTGTTTGGTTGTGGATCACTACTTAGGGCCTCTTCACACTATGGCCGTCCAAATCGAGAGGTCGTGGGATTGAGTGGCCAAACTTTGGTGAGAGTCCAAGAAAATGAGCAATAAATAGGCCAAAAAAACTAGGAATTGGAGCCTTCGGCTAGCCATAGTGTGAAACCTCCAAAGGCCAAAGTCCAAAGTCCAAGCCCAAAGTCCAAACCTATTCCATTTTTTCGACTTCTAATCCATCCAATTTCTGAAATTTTCAATAAATTGTCACCCATGTGACAAAATTTTCAAGCAAAAGGTTAAAAAAACATGAGAAAGGAGTCAAAAATGGCCTTGGAAAAATAATTACAGCACATGCTCTCATCATTAAACAAGGAATATGAAGGATATAAATGGAATAAAAAGGTGGCATTAAACATTGAAGGGAAGTAGGTTCATAGAATGCAAAGACTCCCCATTATAATGGTGGAGACTAGGGTTCAAACCCCAATGAGGACACAAATAAACAAATAAACAAGGGAGGGCATCCTACCTACCTATTTCTACGAAAACAGTCCGATCTCATGGTTGAGATTTTGTCAGATTCTGAAAAAAACTTGACGGACTCTCGATTAGAGTTTTGGTCGGCCAGAAGTGGAGACCCAAACTCTAATTGAGAGTCCGTCGCCATGTAGGCATTTGGTTGCCATGTAGGCAGACAAGTGGGTGACGGATTTTGGATTGTGCCTCCTTGTGTGAAGGCTCGAGAGGCCGAACTCTTGGGTTTCTGTAATCTCATTGGCTGAAATCGACGAACTCTCAACCTTGTGCCGTAGTGTGAAGTGGCCCTTAGTACTACAACTAATGTGAACTTATGGCTTAGTAACACTAGGGGAGGCAACCCATCTCTGACCACTTAAGCAAATACATGTATGAGCAAGGGAGTTTTTTAAGAGTGGGAAATTTTCTCATGTGTAGAAATAGAGTTTATAAGATTTCCATAATTTTCAGATTTTTATTTCTCAAAACAAAATTATTATGAATTTTTAGTTGAAGATTCTGTTCCACCCCATATTGGTCATACATACCTTCCTCTTTCTGACCAAGGGTTGGTTGCAAAATCCAACAAGGGTTGGTTTGAATATTGAGAGTGTTGTAGCCAATCATAATGCACCACAACTACGTCAGGAACTGTGCCAACATTAATCATGTTAATCACCTCTTGATTGAAATTACTATACCTTACACTACCATAATGGGGGAGTGATCAAGAATGGGTTGCCTCCCCTAGTGGGGTTGGCTCCGAATGTAAATGGATTTCTTGCAAAAAAAATGCTCAAAGTTCTACTATTCATTATGTCTTTTTTTGCTATGTAGTCTTTTGGAATAATTTCTTGTATGTATGTTTTTGAATAATTCTTTGTGAAAGCTATAGCATGCCTTTGTGAACTATAGACACCTATTGTACCTCACTAACACTACATTGGTTTGTTGTGTTGTTGAGACGAGTACAAGTGAAGTCCACAACTTTTCAAAATTTGTAAAGTTATGCTTATAACACCCGATTTTTTCTCCAAAATGTTCATCGATTCCTTTTAGCACAAAGGGATTGACTCAGATTCTAAATATTATGTTTAGTTGGTTTATGAAACTTTGCATATGTATTGGAACTACTCTCTGGATATTGGAAGACTTGTTGTCTTTGTTGTGATTTATAATACCTGCAAACTATATAAAACAATATAGAATTGAAAATCATGTTTATCAAGACTTCCTGCTCATTTCTTTTGAATAAAAGAGATGCATGGATTGATTGATTGAATGAGACATGGTCGAGTAGGCTAAAGGAGGCGACCCCTTTCCAATCACCTCCCATTTTCGCCATGTAGACTATATTTCTTTAACCCCTAAATGCCCAAGGCATTAGATTTTGGCGTTTCAAAAACTTTGAAGTTAAGTAAAACCCAACCAAATTGCTATTATTAGTAGTTTATATTTTTGGAGAATTCTTTTTGAAGTCTAGTTTTAGGATCAAAAAGTTGATCTGAAAAATAATGGATTATGATTTTTCTATTGACGATTTAGTGCAAGGATGCCCATTGCAATCTTGACTTCCCATAGTGTTGAGGGCTCTTGGAAATGAGCCTCAAATACACTAGATCTTGGAGGAAAAATCACATTCAAAATTCATTAAAAAAAAATGTAGAATAGATTTTGAAAAGTCATGAATTGATTGGGGTTGTGCATGCTAGGCCCTGTAACCTCATTTTTTTTAGTGACCAACTTTTTAGAGTTGACATGCAAAAAGTGAATTGAAAAATCTTCACAGTTTTTACACCCTCATGATCAAACATTATAATCTTTCAATTTGTAAGTAATATTGTTATGTTTTCTTTTCCTATGTGATCTCTAACATGTCTAGTTTGAATTTCTACAGTTACAATTCAAAAGAAATTGGTACAACTTATGAAAATGTTGACTTTTTATTCAATTAAGAGCAAATTTCAAGGAGCTCCAAACAGGCCTTGGGCATTTAGGGGTTCAGATCAGGTAGTCAGGAGTGATGATTAATTTTGGCATAGTTCCCAATGTAATTGTAGCACATTATGATTGACTATAGAACTGTTTATATTGCAACAAGCCCTTGGTCGATTTTGAAACTAGCCCCTAGTTGGAAATACAAAAATCTATATTATCAATATGGGTCGATTAGAATCTTAAGCTAAAAAATTCATGGTAATTATTTTTTGAGAAATAAAATTATAAAAAAAATATTGAATCCTTCCCAACTCTATTTCTGTACACAGGAAAATTTCCCCACTCGAGAATTCCACACTTCATATATGCGTAATTGCTTAAGTGGTTGGTTAATGGGTTGTATGCCTTAATGGTCCTTCACATGAACCAAAAGGTATTAATAGTGATTTTTTTCCCATGGATCAAATAATCAGATTGGGATAGATTGGTATACTAGAAAACCAATTGACATCAGTAGACTTGCAATGTAAACTGATTGTAATTTGATGCATGACAAAAGGCTATTAAAATATTCTTTATGGCACTTTAACAACGAATGAAAAGGAAAGTTTGCACGTATTGAATTGGCTTGTATAGCAAGTCAAAAGAAAAAGGAGTCAGAATTGTACCTTGAAAGTTTCAAGGATGGACAGACTAGAAAAGTTTGGTTTGTTTGATATAAGGTAAACCAGCCCATGACAGGCAGAATGGCTGGTTTGCTATGTTCACATTTTTGAGAATTTAAAAAAAATCCATATAAAGATAAACATGAGAAATGCTGAGAGCAATTGAAATTATATTTTTTTGAAAAATTATCAATTTGTTATGATTTTTTGAAGTGTACAACCCAATCAGACCAACAGAGTCTGTAGACTACCCCAAATCAGCAAAAAGGGTTTGCATAATGGTCATCTTACCCCCTAAAGCAGTCACAATATTTTCTAACATGGCCATGACATGAAAGAATAAAAAAATAACTTTTTATGACCAATTTACACTAGAATGATGTAAGAGCCCTATGACAGTCACTAATAACTCCATGACCATCTCCCAAGACAAAATTATGGCCACAAATCAATCTAATGTAGTCAGAATCTCATTTCTTAGCAAAAATTTTTCTTGGGTTGATGTAAGACTCTAATGGGTGGTTTTCTAGATGACTGCATTAGGCAATTTGCCTGTCATGGGCTAGTTTATCTTAGTGAGATCTTTGGAACCATGTGTCCCTTGGTTGCATTCTTGATATTGTTAAAAGCTCTCTACAAGGAAAAATGCACAAGTTTGGTTTTGTGACCTTTGGACCTATGATGTGAAAGTTATTGAATTTCAAAGTTTTCATAAATTAAAAAATTACTTCTGGTTTTATTTTATTATATTGTAGCAACAACACAAGACAACACAAGCACACTAGTTGCCTCTAAGTATGCACGGTAGTTCAATCCTAGTTGCCGACTCACAATATGTGGGTACATAATCATGATGCAAACCATTTTTGTATACATGGCAGTTAGTTATTGGAAACAAAGAGGTAGATTATTTTCCATAACTTGGGGTGCTTTAGCATTATAATACCCAACAAGTAGCAAAATAGCATATAAGTTAGTAGGCCCAATGCATAATTACTTTTGAGCCCCTTTTCATGTGGGCTAGGGAGGATTGCCCCCCTTCTTGCTCTAGCTAAGGGTAAATGTAAAAATTGCCCCCTACTTTGTGCCATGTAAATTTTCTATTTCTTCATCTCTCTAAGCTAATTTAAATTATTTGATTGCAAATATGAACTTAGAATTTACAAATTTTTTCATAGGTGGAAAAATAAAAAATTTCAATATTTTTTACAAGGATAAAATACGGGGCAATAAAAGGATCAATCCTACCTAGCTAATCATGTGGCCTTACTAGCATCTATTAGAATTTGTGTTGGTTGTTGGACTTTACTTTGAAGTGATTCTAAAATCATTTATAATCTTGAACTAGGCTTAGACCAAAACAGTTATGGTTAACAATAAATTGAACATTTCAAGAACCTTCAGGCAAAAGAAGTTTTGTGTGACCACACACTTGATTGATGTGAATGACTTCATTGATCTTCAACGACAATCTATAGTTTAACTCCTAAATGTATTTGACTATGTTTTCACCCATGATGCTCCAAAACTGCCATTTCTAGTAAAAGTACCAAATTTTAGAAAAAATACATTTTTGGACACATGGAACCATAGGATCTTGTAGTATACTGGTTTGAGAAGATGTGGAAAAAATTTGAAAATTTTTCACATTGTAGATTGCAAGATATTAGTGTTTGAATTGACAAAAAGCCTTTTTTTGGCCCTGCAAAAATCTGGGCAGCTGCACTTCACAAGGTCAAATCATTATGAAAAAATGTCCAAAATGGTTGTCACTCTTTGGATTCATTCTTCAAATCAAGTTGGCCACATGCTATAAAAATTTTAGATCATTTGAAATTGTACAAGATATAGGAAAAAATTAGTAAGTCGAAAGAAGTAGAGAATGATTCAAAATGCTAGATTGTTAACAATTTATTTATGGAATTGAAAAATGCCAATCCCAATGGTTGTAATGTTGTAATAAACAATCTACACTTAATTTTTATAATTTTTTTTCAAAAATATTGAAAATTGAGTTAAATAAAGGTCTTCAAAGTTTATTTTGGATTGGAAATTCTATTATTACCCACAAACTACCCACAAACTACCCACACAACTACCCACAACTAAAACTCTTCATAACTTTCATCTCATAAATCAAAATGCAATGATTCAAAGCTTTCCAAGTATATATAAATCTAAGAAACAAATTTCAAATTTTAATTTTTAAAAAAAATGATTTTTAAAGAAGTTTTTTTTGCTGCCCAAGTTGCCTACCAAGCAATGAAAACTACATATCATACAATAACTTTTTAACCATGAATTCAAAAGTTATGAAAATTGTTGGGCCTTAAAGCTACTCCTAGGGCACATGTTGTGTGAAAATTTCAAAGAAAAAAAATGAAAATTCCCTTCACAGTGAGCAACCCAAAATCACTATATATGTTGCCAAAATATGCCATTTGGTCCTTTAGGGATTAAAGTTCTAATCGGTAATGGCATATGTGGATTTGTAAATCTTTGCCAAAGAAAATTGCAAAGACGTTTGTCTTTCTACATCCAGTGCATTTTTTTTTGTCATAGCAGACTCTAAAACTTGGCTCAAGGTTGCATGTAGAAAATTTACAAATAACAAATGATTAAATCAATGTCCAAAAATGATTGGCAAATTGTGACAACAGTTTTGTAAATTTGATAAAATGCAATTTAACCAACATGCCTCAAAATTACACAAGCTCATTTTTAGTACAATTTGCTACTCATTAGTACAAATGACGGCAACAATAGCATAGTATGTACTCAAAAGAATCAACTTGCATGATAAATTAATCAAATAATAGTCTAACAATTGAGATTTAGTGCATGTATTGTTCAAAAACCCACCAAGTTAGAGTTCCAAAAGACAAGAATGGTGGCACATTGGACAATCACTTAATTTCTATTATAAAATAATAATTCCCTTCACAATTATGTCGGGTAATTGGTATGTAGTCCATTTTTATTTTCCATAATCATGGGCTACATACCAATTACCTAATCCGTAATTATATTATGGTCCAATCTTGGAATTTAAAAGGATTGTGTACTCAAATGTTGTTAATCACCAACTTGGTCATGAAGTTAACCCCTAAATGTGTCGACGTCCATTTTTTGGACGATGAATAGTTTGAAACACTAGTTTCATCCTCCTAACTACTTGGATGAAAGTTATTTTAATTTGTGAAGATATGTTATCAAGTTTTTGTCCTATCTACAGGTTGGATTTGGTGTTACTAGAGTTCATATTTTTCTAAAATTACAAATGTGCAAGTATGTCAAGTGGTCAAACTACATTGACTTTAGTTCTAAATTGGATTTGCCAAAATGAGGTCATAGATAGGAAGAACAAAAAAATTTCAAAAAATTACTATGTGAAGAAAACCTCATTTCAAATCCATTCCAATAAAATTTACCCAAAAAATGATAATATTTTGCTTGTAATCGAATTTTGAAGGAATTTTGGAATTTTTCTCTCAAAATTTATAAAACAATATTGGTGATAGAATTGGTGAATCCAACCATACAAATGGAATCTAAAAATCATAATCTACAACTTTCATTGGTATATTAATTCCAAAATATGCTTTCAAATAGCACTTTATAATGATTTTTCTCAAATTGTCAATTCTGGAGATGAATTTGGACGTTTAGGGGTTAATCCTTAAAGGACGAAATGGTGATTGTGGAAATCATTCCTTTTGAAACCATGTGACATCACCTACTTTAAAATAACCAAAAATACTCATTGGAGGTCAAAATATTATGCAAGATTTTTCCATTTTCCACAAAATTCCAAAGATGAACAATTGCACTTTTGTCCTACATAGGAAGATTCTTTGTCATTTATCGGACAAAAAAGGTCCTCAACGTCATTGAAGGATTAACTTGCCCAACATGCAACCTCATCAAGTCATGATACGCACCCACTATCACTGCCAATAATTTGATTGGAAGGCTGCAATCCGTGCAAGCTTGTTTCATTTTGAAGGCAATAGTGTACTTCAACCCTTCCATCATTTTTTATTTCTACTTTGGATGTGAATGTATCACTCCATTTGGTGGAAGGTCTCCTCTTTCAATTTAACACACACCTTTTTTTCTATTTATTGAGAAATACACATTAACCCCCGAAAGAACAGGGGTAGTCAAAATTTCCAAATTTATGAAGATGTATTCTAAAATGCACTTTAGAATAATAATTTTATGATGACTCTCAAACAATAGTTGTCAAATATGATCCATGGATCATATCCATACAACTAGATCAACTAATGCATAAACTAATATTTCTCAATAATATTTGAAGTCACAAATTGAAAATTCCTTCTAATATTGATTGTAAATTGAAAAATTTTCATTTTTTTTCTTTAAAATTCCTTGTAAGTTCAAATGGTAAAATCTAATCATAATGGATTTTGAAGAATTCTCTTTTACTTCTCTTATTCAAGCCATTTTTGAATGGTCATTTTTTGAGATGAAAAAGATTAGATCTATGAGTACTTTTTAATTATAAAATATTTCCAAAGAAATTTCTTTAGAATCTATACCATATAAATGTTAAAGACCTGATACAAGAATGTTAAAAGAAGTGATAGATCAAAAACTATTTTTTTGCATGCTTGGAAGTTGGGATATGTTTGTATTCATCCATTTTTTGAAATTCAAATGCCTAGTCCTTTAGGGATTAATCCTTCTCACAAATTCTGGTCAACTTTTGCTAGGGTATATTTTGGATACATTTATTTCTAATTCTTTGAAAAATATAAAATTTGTACATTAGGTGTCTAAAAAATATTTTCTAAGAAGATCAACAACCCAATTTGAACACTCAACAAGATCCAATTGAAATTTAGATAGTTGAAAATTTACCAGGAAACATGGTCAAATATTTATTCAAATAATTTTTAGAGGTGATATCTTACATCTCAATTATGAGGCATTAACTCAAAACTCATAATCAATGGCAAGTATGCACTACGGCCATGGATCAAAATTGTATTTTCAATTATTTTTTCTGAAATGCTACAATATCCCTGAAGATGGGATATTGGGTTTACAAAATGCTATTTGTTTAGATTAACCCCCAAAGAACCCGGGGGGATTAAGGGGACATTGTCAAAAACTGCAGTTTCAGAGTATATTAATGAAAAATGAAAATTCAAACTTTTCTTTGAAACTTCAACTGTACAAAATTGAAGTAAAGCACTTTACCAAAGTGTGGAAAACTTTTCAGACCATTTGACGTGCAAATTGAAAGATGATAACATTTGAAGTGAGAAAAAGTAAACTTTTTTTCATTCATGTGAAACAAGGTCAACAGACCTTGGAGCCCTTTGGAGTAAAATTTTTGCTCTACAGAAAAATAAGGATTTTGATTGTTTATAATTATATGATATTTGGTTCACTCATGAAATTTTTAGAAGCAAATATAGACTCTAGCTTACTCTAAATCCCCCTGCAATGCAAGGAGGTTAAGTAAATTGGCAATACACTAGTTATGATGATTTCTTATGCGATGAAGAAGTTTTTATTTGAAATCCAAATAGCAAAAAGTAAGAGGCAAACGTTTGGAATATGTGGAAAATGTTTTAGGAACTTTGACTTCATAGATTGCAAGATAATAGGACTTGAAGTTAGAAGAAAATGTTTTTCTTGAAACTGCCCTAATAGAGCTTACGAAGTTTGCCTCTTCTTAGAATGTAATTTGAGGAATAAATTTTTTTTTTATGTACAATTGTAAGCCATATTTTATTAGGTACATACATGCCAAATTTCAAAAAATGACAAAATTTTTGCAAAAGATTCTTCAAAGATTTCCAAATTGTCCAAATTGCCCAAAACATTCAAGGCAATATAACTTTTGATTCGGGCACCTAATCGGAAAAAAAAATTAGATTTTCATTAAGGGGGGATGTGTTCATACATTGTGTCCAAATTTTATGAACATCCAATCTGTAATGATTTTGTAGGAACCTATGTGAGATTTCTTGCGTACATTCAACAGACACTCGGTCCTTCAGGGCTTAATGATTGTGATATTCATACCATAAGAAACACCTCTATCAACAAATTGAATCAAGATTCCCAATGTTTGTTGAAAACTACAATAGACAGTTATTATACTCTAAACCCCAAATCCACAATTGCATTGCAAGTCAATGATAATCTCCTAGAATTTTGAAGCTAGACATTTTCATACAAATTAAGTTTATCAACACATGCATTCAAAAATAGACTATGGGGCTTGTGAACATTTTATCCCGACCTTTAGGATAAATTGAGGACAATCATGTTCTAAGCAATTTCAAAATCAAAATTCCTAAACATGCCTATATATTGTCTAATTGTGCCTTCCAAGAATCAGACAAATTTATCTTGTTCTATTTCTTAAAGTACTTTAATATAAATTTTAACCAAAGATATCTCCAAAATTTTGGTAGCTTAGGCTAGTTTTGGCCAATGAAGGCCAAAAATCTAGTCTTTAAGAGATAAACTAATCCAACCAAGATTCTAAATACCTTCAAATCTTCAATTGTAGAGCATTTAATGCCCTTTCTAAAATGCTAAAACACATTTAAGTTAAAATGGACACTCTTGCTAATGTTATCAATCGGTGAAGTTTTGACTCTAAACTTCCCTAAAACAATTTGTCCATCAATATCTTTCAAACTGTAAATGAAAATTCACTTTCAAACTCATGGTTGAGTTCAAGGCTAACTCTAAGGCTAAAGTTTCACTCAAATTGATCTAATAACTAAAAACTTCATCCAAATCCAAACTAAGAATAAACTTTGTTTTACACAATCTTTCTCAATATTAATCTATTTTCTAAACGTCATTTAATTTTGGAATCCTTGGAAGATATCCTAATTGATTTTGACCTTAAAATATTCCTTAGTTGTTTTCAAAAAATTGTAAATAGTAAATAATTACCCACTAATTCCTTATGACTTTGGACTTCTATTGTGGACTTATTATTTTAGGTTTTTGTATTTTCTACTTGTCAAGCATAAAATTGCCCTTCTAAAAAGCTTAGACACTTATAGATCAAACTTTCTTAGTGAAATTTATGGGCAAATGAAGTTTGACCACTAATCTTGATTCTAAAACTTCATCTAATTTCTATTGATTCAAACTATCAAATTAACTTTTACTTTGAGTTTTGACTCTAGTTTGACCTCAATATAGATTCTAATTTTCCTCTTTAAATTCACTTAGATGATTCCACTACTTTTTTATCCATTTTTATTACTAAACTTCATCTAGGTGCAATTTATTCAATTTTTATCTATTTTTAAAGTTTAAGATGTTTTTGGAAACCTCCAAAAATTACATACTCTATTCTAAATTCAAATTTGGACTCTAAATTTAAGACTTAATGTTTTAACTTCTATGTCTATTTTTAATTCTACATAAAGACTAAAATTCAAATAGCAAAGTTAATATTCATACCTCCAAGGTCAAAGACACTATAGTACCATCTTCTTGAATCATAATCATGATTATCTCATAGTATCCACCTCCCTCCATTGTATTTTGATTTTTGTTTGTATTTTTGCTCATTGCTTTAAAATTAAAAAGGATTAGAAATTGATAGTCTAAACTATCTCTCTAGGTGTTAATCAAACTAATATTCTCTCCCAATTTCCTATATTATTTTATTATACTTTTTTTTAATGTTTTTTCAAAAAACTAGAGGTAGTTAAAGTTTTCACCTTTGACTTCTACTAAATTAGTAATTATTTGAGAATAAAACAAAATAGGCTTGGGAAACTATCTAAACATCTACTTAAACTTCCTAGAATCTAATTTAATCCACTAAAGACTTAGAATCTAAATAACCTAAATACTTCCCCAATCAACCTTAATTATGAGGTCAATTTCACTAATTCACTAACTATCCCTACTTAACCCATAAATGCCCAAGCCTTTCCAAGTGTGTTTTGACTATGAAAAAAGAGCATGGGCTTTTAGTTATCCCCATTGAAGCACATTGTTTGTTTTTTCAAAATCTAACTGTACAGATGTTTAAGGAGCCTACTTATTAGTGTGCTTTCCAATTCTAAGTGTGAAATTGCATAGGATTTGCAAGATTATAATAAGAAAAATGTATATTTTTTATTTTTAGTATATTGCCCCTCGCCACAATGTTTCAGAATTTTGCATATAAATTTTGGGGGGGATTAGAGGTGATGTGACCGAGGAAAAGTTGTGTTAGCATACTAAAATGTACTTCCAAAAACCTTAAATTTAAATGAAGAGCTATCAAACTCATTACACAATCCACCTTGCAATTGTTGAAATGCAATTTATTTTATAAGTAGAAACTACAAATAACTCCAAAATCAACACTTGCATGTTTAAATTTTCAATGGTGAAAATCATGAAAATACTTTTCTCTTTTCATTGGGACTATTTTTAAAGCCAATGGATACATAGAATTTTTTAGATCTCAAATCAAGTAAAATTGGCAAACTTTACTCGAAGCTAGGAAGTGAAGTATAATTAGCAAGATTTACTCTTTACTTCTAGTACATATATGCCATTGAAGACCTCTCAAAAAATCAAATATTTACCTTTTTCAATGAAAAATAGAAAATTTCAATAGTTCACCTTCAAAATTGCCCATAACGTTTTTTTAAATAGTCATAGGAATTTAACTGCCCATACCAAAACAAGTCTGAAATTTATAATTGACCATATATGGTTGGTTGGGCGCTTAAGGGTTAATGTTGATCTTCCACTTGCTTCCTTTTTCTTTCTATTCTCCTAACACTTAATTAGTTTCCCACTCTTTTGTTCCCATTTCTCCTCCTATTCCCTCTTGCTTTAAGATTGTGTCTAGTTGGTCTTTTGAATGCTCTAGATCATGTCTAGAAGCTCAACAAAAAACTAACAGTCCAACATTGAAATTCAGGTAATCAAGGCCCCGAGTACCTCTTAAAGCCCTTGACCTTGGCCTTCCACAATTATTGATCCTCCCATACCATATAATCTCCCTCATTGATCTCTTATCAACCTCTTCATTTTGTAGCCATAGATCTTCTCACACTTAGTGACCTCATTAGATGAAATTCAGCTACATTGGAGGGCCATTTCAGGTTGGTTCCCCATATTGGAAACCAACCACTGTTGGTCAAAACTAGAAATGATTAAAAAAAAGATTAGAAAACTTCGAAATTTTAAATTATATACTAAAAACTATTTTTTAATTAAAAATTTATTATTATGTGATATGGCCAAAATTCACCCACGTCAACCTATTGCTGTAGCCAAATATCCGCAATCCGAGAACTCCAAGGAATTCATGGCCCTTTAGAAAAGCTAAATTTCATCTAATGACATTGTTGGTCTACTCATAGCCCTTGTCATTTGGCAGGCTTCGATCTCCCTGAGTCTTTTGATCTCTTCCCTTATATCTTTGATATTTTTTTTTTTGCTACAATTGTAGTTGTTTGACCTAATTGTTGTTTGTCTATCATATAGCTAGCTAAAGTATGAGCTTGCACTGTCAGCTCTAATCTCATTTAGTTCTTTAGTTCTTAGTGGCCAAGGTCTCCTAATGGTAAACTAGACCCTTCCCACGGTTCTTGCTAGACATATTATCTCTAGGTCTTTTTTTTTATAATTTGAATTTCTATATACTCCTACTAATGATAAACATTAACAATAATTGAACTAATTGAATTCTCATGTTGACTCTAATTGTTATCTCTAATGAATGATACTTGATGAACGGATTGCAATAACTAGAATAATAGTGTGACTCTAATAAAGTGAACTCTCACAAGGGACTCTAAATAACAAAACTATTTCGACTCTAGAGAAAGACAACCCTTTTCATAAATACTAAGTGAATGGTACCTATGTCAAAGCTTTGCCATCAACTAAACGAACACAAGTAAAGACTAACAAATGTCTCTAAAAGGGCTCAAAATATTCAAAATATTGTGAGCATTTTATCTCCACCCTTGAGATAAAGAGGATACAACCAAATCCTTCATATTTTGATCTTCAACTCCTATGTGGGTGTCCAAGTGTTACTCAATTGGCCTTTCAAGTAATGGGCAAATTCTTAATTGTGCTAAATCCTAAACGGTCTCAATGTCAACTTGGACAATAAAATCTTTAAAATTAAAAGTTTCAATTGGTTTTGACAAATATAGCTGAAATTCTGGACCTCCAAATAAAAGTTAACCTTAAAGCACTCCGACATCCATATTCTAGACGATGAATGAAGGGCTTCAAGGCACTTTTTAGTTCAACTAACTTATCATTCATCCAATGTAACATTTGAATCCAAAGAAGACAACCATCCTTAATGACTGAATTCATGAAATTTCAGTAAATCATATTTCTGTACAAAGATATAAGCAAAAATGTGCAAAAATTCAGAAAAGGATTGAGGCGTTTAGGGGTTAACCCCTAAATGTCCAAATTCATCTCCAAAATTGACGATTCGAGAAAAATCATTATAAAGTGCTATTTGGAAGCATATTTTGGAATTGGTATAGAAATAAAAGTTGTAGATTTTGATTTGTAGATTCCATCTATATGGTTAGATTCACCAATGTTATCACCAGTTTTTTTCTATAAATTTTGAAAGAGAAATTCCAAAATTCCTTCAAAATTCGATTACAAGCAAAATATTATCATTTTTTGAGTAAAATTTGTTGGAATGGATTTGAAATGAGGTTCTCTCCACATGGTGATTTCTTGAAATTTTTGTGTTCTTCCTATCTATGACCTCATTTTGGCAAATCCAATTTAGAACTAAAGTCAATGCAATTTGACCACTTGACATAATTGCACATTAGTAATTTTAGAAAAATATGTACTCTAGTAACACCAAATCCAACCCTTAGATAGGACAACAATTTGATAATGTATGTCCACAAATTCAAATAACTTTCATCCAAGTAGTTAGGAGGATGAAACTTGAGATTCAATCTGTTCATTGTCCAAAAAATGGATGTTGGAGCATTTAGGGGTTAATCTAATCTAAATTCTCAGTATTCTAAATTGTAGAGTATTTCATGCCCTTTTTAAAAATGATAAAATACTTCCTATTTGGACTTGCCTACCCAAAATTATATGTGGATGAAATCCAATCTAACTTCATCCATCAATTTCTAATATTGTCCTATTGATCTAAACTCACTTTTAGTTTTGGGATTCAATTTAAAATTACCCCTTGTTTTTGAGGTTTTAGTTTCACTAATGAAAGATGGAGGATTATAATTTTTGTCCAAATCTAGACTTGTTTACATCCAAATTTCATCCTACTCTATCTTTTGTATTCTAAGAGTAAGTTAATTATGGAATCTTCTAAATATTTCCAATGTTTGTGTTTCTTAGTTCAAATTGTTCCTTATTTGTCTTCAAAAAAATTTCATTAACCATCTATTCAATAAATACTACTTTGGACTTTTTCTTCTAAATTGCTATATTTAGGTATTTAATGTTATAGGTTGTAAAGCATAAAATCAGATTTCTAAATTTTTTAGACAATTTCAGTTTGAATTTTCCTATCAAAAGATATAAACAAATGAAGTTTAATTGCTAAACAACACTCTAAAACATCATCCAACAGTTATTTCAGACCTACAATTTCTAATTAACTTTTCTTTTAGGTTTCAATCTCTAATTTTCATCAAAGTTCCAAGATTTATTTTGACCTAATTTGGATGAATTTCTCTATTTTTCATCCAAAACTAACTTTCTTGCATAGTAAACTTCATCCATGCATATCTTCTTCAGTTCTAATATATTTTAAAGTTTAATATATTTTTTAAAACTCTAAAATTGATTAAATATTTCTAAATTCACAATGAGATTTTGACAAATTCCTAAAGGTTTGACTTAACTATTTAGCTTCTAACTCAAATTAATATTCCTATAGAAAAGAAAGACTATGAGAAGGGCAATTTAGGCACATCCCTCTAGTTTTGTTGATACCATGGTTTCATTCTTGTTCATTTCTATGATCTCTTCAAAATATCCATCCATCGGACTCCATTTCATTCTTTTTCTTGAAATTAGCGTACCAAATAAAAAGATGGTTACAATTAAATACAAAAGTTTGCAAACTAAGAGCATCCCCACTAGGGGGCTTCCCAATCTATATCTAGATGGATTTCAACCTGATAGGACCCTCCCCACTAGCATGCTTCATCCCTAAAAATTTAGGAAGAGGGGGTGAATTTCGTATATGGACTCTTCAATAGAGAACTAAAACATGGTAATCTTTAAACAAGTTTTCACCTCTAGAGCATGAGTTGTAGTTCACTAATTCATGGGAGAACTATAACTTTTCCCTTGTTACTACTTCTATACTTTTTTATTCGACTTCTCTTTTCCTGTATTTAGCAATAACTGAAAAATATAGGAATTGGTGGGCACTTCCATCCCCCATCCCTATCTTTGCTCCCCTTCATCCAGATGGAGATAGGGATAGGGAAGCACCTGGTCGGAATGCTCTAATTCTACCTTCTCCTTCCAACCTATTTTCTTTTTCTATTTTCTTTTCATTAATATATTTTAGAGGCTCAACTTATTGACTTCTAGAACTCCTAATTGTTAGCTAATTAACAATAAAAGGTACTTGAGAAGAAAGTTTTCAACTCTCTCTCCTTCATTTGAGAGGAGTGTTTGAAAAATTACAAAGAGAGATGTGCCAAATGCCAAAATTAAACCATTTTGACACTTAGGTGTTAAATGTGACCTGACCTGAAGGTACGGAAGCTCAAAGAATCTACCACAATGTTTCTAAGGCATGCAAGTAGAAAAACAAAAGTAGCAAACAACTCTGCACACAATGCTGTCTTGAACTCAACCCAATTCTTTCTCTCAAGAACCCTTAACCCATAAAGGACCATTCTCCCCTCTAGGGACACAATGGATTTTGGTCACGTTCCTATGAGCTTAATTTTTAGTGATTTTTTAAAAAACTTTCCCACAAGATAGAAAAACTGATTAGCTTCGGGGAATATTATTTTTATTTCAATTTGTACCTAGGAGAAAAAGTTATGCCCTTTTAAACATAATTTACATGTCATTGGATAGAAAAATAAATCCACAAAAACTTAGAAAAAAATTTTGATTTTTTTTTTTCTCATAGATTATATTTTTATCTACATCTGAAGCTTGGGTTCATTCCAATGTGAAAGTTATGAACAATCTTGTTTTTCGGGCAATATGAGCATCTTCTTAGAAAAATAACTTATAGGATTTATTTCTGAATGCAATTTTCACAATTTTTCAAAAAAAATTGTTTGACAAGGTTAAATTTGTTTGTTAGAACAATCTCACTGTTGGGATTATTGTGTTTCAATTCCATCTTAGAGCTATTATCAATTTAGTTTTTCATGTAATTGTGGACCTACTTCTACTTAACAATTTTTTAGAGAATGAAAATCAAGAGTTTTTCTTTTGAAATTTTTTTCCTAGAATATTGACTCAATTCTTCAACACAAAATTTTTTAATTCAAAGTCCATAGTGCAAAAAATTTCAACAAAAGGTGGTCAAAGTCATCTGAAGTTGCAGGCCACTGTTAAAAAAATCTTCTTTTTCCAACTTTGAATCCTAATATCTCTCAATCTATCTGGTCAAAATTCATGAAATTTTTACCACATGGTCTGAGACAAGCAAAGTACAAGATCCTATGGTTAGATTTTTTTCAAAGTATTTGTTTTGGTTTTTACGGGTAAACGCAACAAAAATGGCAGTTTTGAGTATTTTTTGACAGGAAAATGGCCTTCATCCTTCAGCGGTTAAGAAGCAGCGTCGCCCAGCTAAGCACCTGCCAATCCAAACTCCAATCTGCCAGGGGCAATGAAAATTTCAAAGTAGTTCAAGGACATTCAATCTTTTTAGGGTAGAAGGGAAACGTTGCAATTTTTGTAAAAGAGTTCATTCATGGCAGCTCCCACAATTTTCATTCCCTGGACAAAAGGCTGAGGAGCACAAAATATCTTTTGAAGGGTTAATTGATGATTCGCTGTACCAAAAAGAATAATCTTCCACGCTAACCGACCCGTCCTTACAGGGTTAAGGAAAAGATACCAAATCTGCATTTGCTCTCCCCTATAAAACAGCACTAAATTATTCGAAATGGATATTTTATTGCAATGCCAACATGGGAAAATAGACCCATCTTTCAAAATATACAGTGGTACGAAATTTGAATTGTCGGATAAAATCCTACACTATTCTTTCATCTTTCTAAGCACTTAATCTTTCCACGATTCAGCATGCCGTATGCATGGATATTTAAATTATTTCTTAGATATTCCGGCCAAGGAATCGGAATATGTTCCCAGCCAAGGACATGTTCTTGCACTGGCTTAAAAACCATGAATCTTGATCAGATCCTTTCTCACAATTCCCGCCTGCACACAATAAATAAGAGAAGATTATTACATACAACAACAGTGAAAGCAGCATCGAAATTGTTCACAGAATGTATGTCCACTATGGGCTACGTGGACAACTCCCCCCAAAGCATCTCTCCATGGAACATGCACTGCAAGTTTCCTGAACAACAATCCACCCTCAACAAATGCAGAAAGGAAGAGACCCAATAAACACAAAGATTAAGAGAAAACCTAAATTTGACCACAAATTGTTAAAAAGGGGTTTGATGATCAATCTAATGAGTAATTAGGATACAACTTATCCGCCGTACAACCCACTTCTAGGTGAACAAACAGAAATCCCCCAACAGGAGAAATAAGCATGGTCAGCAAGAAAGTGTGGAAAAGAAGGTGCCAGATTAATATCCTACCTGGACGAGAAAATTTGAGACATTCTTGCGCTGGTCACCCTGGAGCTGGATGACCTGACCCAGTTCAGCGTCCTGAATCACCACCCCGTTGCAACAAAACTCTTTCTTCAGGTCCTTGAGAATCTTATTGTACTTGAACTCATTCGTCAGTCCTTGAACGGTTGTCAAGCTCTGTCGTCCATTCCTCTGTTGCACCCTAACATGCACATATCCACTTTTTTTCGAGCCTAACTCGCTGTCCACAACATTCGCATCGGCGAACGGATCTGCACATCCCATCCACACATAGCATCTCAGTACAAACGAAACAACCAGCAGCCAACACAAACACAAACCAACCAAAAACTGCACCCGCTATACCAATAAAATAAGATCAAAACATAAAAACATATCGCACAACGCAAGCAATCTCTAGCACCAAAACCCACAGGCCACCCTTCCAAAACAAAAAGGAACCCTGAAACTCTGTTTCCGATCGAGTTCACAAATACGTGTCCCAAAATATACACCAAAAACAGCTATCCCAATTACTTCCCATACCTCAAACTCTATCACGAACTCTATCATCAAGGCATATAACATAGGAATCAACAATTTCGTGACAAATGTAAACTCTATCATTTAGGCGCGATTCGGGCGTTAAAATGGGGACAAACATCTTCAAAATGCTCTAAAATCTTGGACAAGTACAGAATTATGTTTCAGGCCTGCGCGTTCTGAAAGTGCCAAAGTAGTGAAACACAGCCAGTTTACCGAAATCGACGTTCACAAGAAAGCACACAATCAACACAAACAAGAGAGAGAGTGAGAACGAGAAGCGCACCAAAAGAGGCCGGAATCTGCGTGTCCCACAACTGCAGCATGAACCCCGACGTGCCTGACTTCTTTTGCGTCGGACCTGTAATTTTGGCGAGCGTTCTAACCTCCGAGGAAACTCTGGTACTGTATCCTAAAGTCGGCCAAACTCTGGTCTCTCAAACTAGGGCAAGACCCTGATGTCTCAAACTCACTTCAAACGCAACCCAGAAACTCAAAGAGCAAGCAACTGAAATTGAGAAAATTGTGAGAGAGAGGGTTTATATAGAAAATCCGAGGTCGGCGCACTGCGTGGGGCGAACTTGCAGAGGAGGACGGCGACGCGGTGACGAGCGATGGCGAGCAGGGGAGTGGAGAGGCAGGCCAAGTGGATTAAGGCAAGTGCAAGGAGGGTTGCTGGAAGCTGCGGAGGTGGTTCGGGCCGAGCCGGAGTGACTGGGATTGGGGAGATATGGTTCGGGACGAGCCTGGTGACTGTATAGTAGGGAGAATTGGAGGTTATGGAGGCGTCATATTTAGCTTAGTAGACGGCCGGTTTATAACGTCCGGGCGGTGGCATGGATTTGTTTTCGTCAAAGAATGGGGGCTTTAGTCCTTATACCGGTAGGGCATGTGACACTAATTTATCAGCCACACTCTTTTGAATAAGTGTTCTTTGAAAGGTTGAAATATTTTTGTGTTGTACCAATTAAAAAAAAACACGAAAATTCCACTAGTATTGATTGTTTAGGTGATGCTAATTTCACTCTTTACTAGTAGGATAAATCATTAGAAGAATTTTTGGGGGTCACTTCAAATTCTCATATTTTATTTTTGATAATAGTTAATATTTACATTCCATACAAGCAAAAATTTTCACACATTTTTGTATAGGTGAAATAAGATCCTATAATTGACTACCAATCTATTTATTTTCAATTTCTTTTAGTGTTCAATACACTAGAAACAATTACTTTTAATGGTTTGGGTGGGATATAGTCCTAGATCTCTTAGACTTTGCAACCACATTTATTTACAACAAAAGACTCAAACATAGGATTCAAATATGATATGCTTCAGGTGGACGATTTAGAGATAGATTTAGGATTCTAGTTGTATGAAGAAAAAGAAAACTCGATCTTTTGTTTAGAGCAAAAAATTAGAGAAAATCCATCCTTATATTTGGTAGCTTATAATATGTTTTTGTCTCTTGTTTTACCTTCACTTTGCCCATATTGTCTATGTGATTGCTTTCACATTATATGTCACCTTTTGCACTTCCTATTGAAGTTGTTGTAGGTCCACTCCATTCTAGAAAGTATATTGCAATAGGCTTCCAATGGCTAAAGTCCCAAATACATTTGAAAAAAAATGGAATTAGTCTATATGTTCTAACTATATGAAAGTTTCATATCCACCAATTTTTTTCAATTCTAAATTTTACAAGCTTATTCTTGTAGATGCATATTTTTCCTATGCCTTTTTTAGGGTTGACCACTAGATGAGTCACAAAATTCCCACCATTTGCAAAAATTGTGTTATTTGCATTTGGAAAGTGGTTGCATGCTCTTTGAAGGTTAAAAAAAATTTCCATTAGTATATATTCTTTGACTCCAAAGAGACCCAAAGAGGATGTTGTAGGCTTTTAGTCAAAATTTCAAGGAAGTGTAACTTGCCATCCTTTTTGGAGTATTGAAGTTATTTTATTCCAAGACATATAAATTATGGATGTAATATCATTTCTTCATCAAAATTTGAGTGCATTTTATAAAAATAATCACTTTTGAACCCAAAAAAATATCTTAGGATATTGATGGGGCATATTTATATAATTGTGTAGTAGCACCAATTGAATACTCAATTTAGAAGTTTAACCCATAAAGGACATTGAGGTTGTCTAATTTTTACAAAAACATGAAGATGTGTTATAACGAGAAATTTAGAGGATAGTCCACTTACTTCATGCAATTGAAGAAGCATCAAGTAATTATTGAACTTAGTATTGATAATTTAAATCTTTGTATTGTAATTATATATATCAAAATGATTCTTTTTCACAAGGTACTCTTAAATAAGCAATGTAGGCAATATCCATATTCCATCATTTAATCCTTAACTACCGCTAAGCACTTAAAATTTAAAATTAAAAGGTTTATTGAGCTCAATATATGTTGTATAGTTGGGGCCAATAAAATTGTGCATTTTCTTCACAATCAAATTTCAACAAAAAGTCCAATAGCTTTAGGAGGCTCTAGCATGCTAAAAAATGAACTAATTTTGAAACCCAAATTGCATTGGAATTATAGTGAAGAGAAATTCACCATTATAACAAATACATACTTGTAAAATTCCAAATCATACAAGAATTTGGATTTTTCCTGTACACTATCTACCATCTAGTGTTTCTACCCTTTGCCAAAATTACCACTTGCATTTGATTGGGCATAAGTTTGAAATGAGATTTTGGAATTGCTCTAAAGATATTTGATCCCGTATTGCTTAAATCATTTGTATCATTTGTTGTTTTACAATTGGGTCAAAGTAACTTACAAATTTGTCTTCCCAAGAAAATTCAACCAAAAAATCCATAAAGTTCAAGGTGCTATTAAATCCTCAAAAATAAAAAGATTTTGAAACAAAAAATTGCCTTGGAATAGCAATGAAGTGCACTTCAACTTCATAAAAGTGCAAAATGAATAATTCAAAATCATAAAAAAAATTTGATTTCTTTACACACTATGTACCATTTCATAGAGAACCTTTGGAAGGTAGTCAAAGGTTTTTTGCAATGGGGTGAAAAACAAGCAAGAAATCATACAAGCAATTCAAGTGGTAATGGATCAAGTATCTTTAAAGCAATTCTAAAGGCTCATTTCCAATATGTACCATGAAATACAAGTTGTAATTTTAGCAAATGGTGACAACACTAGATGGTAGATAGAATATACAAAACATCAAACTCTTTGTATTATTTCAATTACATATGTGTACATTTCTAATGATGATGAAGTAGACTTCTACATGATCCCAACGCAATTTACAATTCCATTTATATTTTAGCATACAAAAATGAATCTTAGACTCTCTTGAATTTTAGACACTCTATTGATTGTTGATGGGGTGGTAGTTGGTAATGGGTGCCTCTACAGTATCAAAGCTTGTCTGTACTTCACTGACACCAAAGTGAAAGGCAATAGGGGTAATAGGGCATTAGATGAAATTTGAGGGCTTCAAGAGCCGGTGGGTTATCTTGAGTTTCCAAGCTGTGGGACTCGCCACAACAGCAGTCAAACATGGCACAGTCACTGCCACGTCAAAAAATAATTAATTTTTTTAATTTAAAAAAAATTCAATATTTTTTTTCAATTTTTTCAATTCAGTTTTAAGTTTATCAATACGCTTCAGATATTTTGGAGAAAAAAATTAATTATTTTTTTCCAAAAATTCGGAAATTCAGCCCATTATGGGTTGGTTCCCAATTTCTGGCAGCACAGGGAACAATGCAAGGAACAACCCTGAAACGGGCTCTTGGAGCCCACAAATGACCCTTAATGTGTGTGATCATGAACATCTAAGCCAAGCATGGTTGCCATGAGAAAAAAATGTTTGATTATGGTAGAATCACACATTACCAATCACTTAAGCATTTTGTGCATGATCAGGATCAACGGGAGGCAATATAAATTTTCTATCTTGTGGAAAGATAGAAATCATAGGGATTGTAATTTTTTGTTAATTTTTTGTCTTGAATTAAAATTACTATGAATTTTGGAAGTCAAAAGTTGATATGGACCCGTTCCCAATAAATAGAGTCTTTCATAACTACTTATTCAAAGACTACTTTGGCTCTCAAAACCAAGCACATGTGATGTGTCATGACATTGATGGTTACAAGACAATTGGAAACAAAGAACTGATGGTTAGAAATTGATCATGGTCTTCATTGAATTTCTTGGTACCTAAGGTAGAAGCACCCAAATGTAACACTAGTTGTTCTTTGCCACCTAAAAAATAACCTCAATCTAAGTGCAAGTGGAATCAAAGTAAACAAGTGGGGTTCCAAGAAGTTGTCAATTTATCACTCTTCCAAGAAGTGGCCAATCACTTGCATATGATCCTAACTTATAGTGTATCACTTCTAGGTGTTTCTATGCCCACTTTGGTGTTAGTCTAGTGTCCATAGTAGGTGCATCTAGGAAGTTCTTTTCAAAAATTCATATAATATTCATACAAGCTCGGAAAAATATGAACCCAATTTTGTAGGTTTCCACAACTATTTCCTAACTCACTTAGATCATTTTTTCCTATTCACACCTTCCATATCAAGAGATTCAAAATAAGTATCGCATGTAGGTCTATCTACCTTACAGATTGGACATAGGGCTTGGTTGGTAATGGGTGGTTCTACCATAGATTCCAACATTTTCATGAGTGTGACAGAGGCACTCTGCAGGTCATCCAATAATACTTATGAAAAAATATCAAGGGCTAGAGAAGATGAAACTTTCTGCCTTGCATCCCACAAACCTTCGTACCTAGGCAGATGCTAGCTGCAGGTGCAGCTGAAGCTGAAGCATTCAAACTTGCTAGAACAGAGAGCTAACTCTTACGAAGTTCAGAGCTTTAATACTTACTACTACCTCTGCTTCATCACCGAAAGAGCAAGATTCACAACATTACTTTTAGGGATGCACAACAGACAGAGATATAGTTCATGCCTCGAATCAAACTCACACGCACAGTTTCGTCAGTGTATCCTTACTTTCTCGACGACGAATCCAGCAGCTTCCAATGAGGTTCACAGGGCTAGACTAAGCAATGTTCTCCACTTCAAACGGCAATCGCGTTCTTGTCAAATTCTAGTCACAACCTGTACTTGCAAAATTTCAATGCACTTGGAGCATACTGACACACTCTATCTCAAGTAGACTATCCTGCAAGGGCACTTACGCTACCTCGCACAAGGTGTGACGATTAATTCCAGATCCAAGGAAAAAATACATGTGCAAAGATGAGACTTGTGAAAGCAAATACTGGCATTATTAGCCAAGTACCCATCATAAATTCTTAATTTCTTCTTCTGCACTCAATATCACACTTGAACAGATTAGAAAGTGTACATTCAGACTGGAAGTCAAGATAATTTAATGGGGTAATTATCAGCCAACTGGTCTGAAACTGCTTTTCAGTACGCATACATCTCTGCGAACCATTCTATTTACATTCCACTTGGAACTACTTTTAGCGTACTGCTAATTCCATTCCGGTTAATCAATGAGCTCTGGAGTAGACTGACTTGAAATGGTAAGCTCTTATACCTTATTCATGATAAATTTCGAGCAAAAGAATGAGGTGTAGGCCAACAAACTCAAATCCATATTGGAGTTGCATCACGGTTTCTTTTCCTTCCGAGTGTTGCTGCTCTTTCTACACGAGGGCCTCGTAGTCGCCATTTTTTGAAAGCTTTATGGAATCCCTACGCTTTTCAAACCCTTTAAAAGAGAAAGTCCATGTACTTATTAGATGAAGCCAATAGGACAACACGCACTCGTGTGGAAGAGGAGCACCCTCAAACTTGATTAATAAAACGAACTCAAACAATGTGTTTTCTGCCATTTAACCCCCAACTCCCCAAATGTTCAAAAGTGGTTACTTCTGTATCTACAATAGGCTTCAAGGAAGGCGACAAAATGTACCTATAGAAAGAAGAAATAATGTCTTACATTTTTTAACAGCAGCTGTATACTTTGAAAGTTAATATAATCAACTATAAGCTTCCAAAATGGAATTTCTATTATAGCTTGGGAACTTAGGAGTTTACAATTCGCCAGTGCACAAGGAGATCCAGAACAAAGCAGACAAATAGAACCGTAGAGGACAAGAGGGTAGATGGCAGTAGAGTAGACTGCAGACAGCAGCTCAATTGACCGAACATATGGCAAGGGAGTTAGTCACTCACATCGCGTTTCCTTCTCGATGAGAAGAGGCACAAACTTTGGATTTCCAGTCAAAGTGGCCGTGAGAGTTTTGCATAGCAAATCCCTGTAACGCCCTTGCAGAGTCTTCAATAAGAAAGGATCAAGTGTGGGATCCACGTTCCTGGAATACAGTCATGGCAACCGAGAAATCATAATAAGCAGACTTGTGCAGGAGCTGAGTTACAATTCTTAACAGTGTAATGTCAAACCATGCACATAGTTTTGAAGGGAATAGGCGTTTCAGGGATCTGCTTAATGGTACTTGCAAATGTGCTCAGGGTCCGCAAGGAGGTGCAAGCAGATCCAGCATGTGTAGACCTCCATAGCAAGTGCCCTTTCTACCACGAGATGGGCTGCAAATTGGTTGAATTGTGAGTTTCTTCTCGCCCAGCATTGTTCTCTTCTAGAATTCTACGTTGTGCAACTGCTCTACCATGTACACGAAATGGTTGTCTAGAAACAACGTGATTATTTCTTTTTACAAGGTTTCATGAACTTTTAGACAGCATCATCGTTCTGTACCGTTTTTTTCGAATCTTTTTCCGATGAATAGTTTATTCATTGGTTTGTAACACTTGTTATGTCCTGTCATGATATTCCGAATGCAAATCAGTGTGATGTCTAAGCAGGACATCCCGGCCATACACACAGGGCTTTCAGGAAAATCAGACTGTTTCAGGAACTTTTAGACAACTTCGGGATGAAGATCCCCAAAATAAATAAGGAAATCTCCCTACAATAACAGAAATCAATTCTTCTCCATGATCCGTGAGGAGATCTCCCCTGTGGTTACAGTTGTCACGGAGAGACCTCCTTCTGTAAAGGAGTGTTACAAACCAATGAAAAAAACTATTCAATATGAAAAATAATCGAAAAAGTGGTACAGAACGATGATGCTGTCTAAAAGTTCATGAAACCTTTTTAAAATAAATAATCACATTCTTTCATGATGACCATTTTTTGAACACCGTACAACAGTTGCACAACGTAGAGCTCTACAAGAGAGAACAAGACTGGGCGAGAAGAAACTCACAATTTAACCAATTTGCAGCCCATCTTGTAGTAGAAAAAACACTTGCTACGGAGATCCACACATGCTGGACCTGCTTGAACCTCCTTGCGGACTCTGAGAACATTTGCAAGTACCAGAATGCAGATAGCAGATTGAACCAATGTCCAAAATGCAAATCAAATGAACAGCATGCTACTGCGAACGCCGTTGCTTTTCATTCCCTGAAATAGTGACAAAACGACCAAACATTGGGCCAACTTGGCTTACTAACATTAGATCATTTTCATTTTCAGCCTCCGATGAGTGAGAAGCAACAAAGATCCGGATCTCCATAGAGTGAAAAAACGATGGGGTTCGCCGTAGTGGCACGTCATCAGTGAAGTCCTTTGAAACAGTGAGATCTTGTATCTTTTGTATCCGCTTCCCGCGAGAGATATCTATCACATTTGAAAGACAACAATTGGAAACATCATTTCAGATTGACACTTTATGTCATGGTGTGCAGATTCCAATCCATTGACCAGTGCAGTTTTCAACCCTGTCTTAGGTTAGGACCACTGAAGATCGCACAGGTCGACGCAGCAAGCTTGAGGGTTCACAAATTAATACTCCGTTGTTTCTGTTGATTTTTGGTACACCCAGAGACAATACTTTAAAAATTTGTAACTTATTCAACCTGTCTTAACAATGAAACGTCAAAGCCTATGACCATGTGGCCAAACATTAAAATTCTCTAGCTTGGATGCTTCATTTTGCCATTAAAAATGAATCAAATTTTTGTTTTTTATTTTTCAGAGATTAACTCAAATGTCAATCATCTACTCACCTTAAAAATTTCAGAATTTTTTGTGAATATTTGAAATTATTATGAATTATTATTTGAATTTATGAAAATTCATATCAAATACAAAATATGCTCAAAAAATCTGAAAGTTTTTCCATTGGTGTATATTATGGTATAGAACACCATGGTGTAAACCAAATTTCTGTATCATTCTATACTTAGAAACTTAATAGAACATGGTAATAGGCCCAAAGTTCAAATGGCTATATAATACACAATTCTAGGAATTTTACAAAATTTCAAATTGGAGTAGAAAGTAGACTTAATAAGCTTTATATCCTTATTGGTCTGATTTTAAAAAATAAAAAAGAATCATTTGAAAGGCTAAAATTCAGATCAAGAGCAAAGGAGGTAGGTATTACCAAATACATTAGAAGGGCATCGTTTTTGATCCATGGATTTAGCATCTTCTTCTCTAAAAAAATTTATAGTTCCTCAATGAGGGGCTTTCCACCATGTGATACATACATGCAAAGAACTCTCCAAAAAAAGGATGAAAATCATTCATTTTTCAAATAAAGAAAGGCATGTTTGACCATTCGTCTGCCACTTTATAGTTCAATCAGCATTTTAGGGTTAAAGTGACCCTTATAAGCACATACACAATGCACACACACAGCAAATACCGTAATGACAAGCATTTTATTGGAATGCAAATACGATAGTGTGCAAGAAGGGAATCAAGGCGAACCTTGAGTTTAAAGCAACCGAGAAGCTTCACATGTACAATTTGTCGTTGGACTAGGTCTTGAGCTAGCCAAAGTGGAAGGTCCACGACCCACCCTCCAGCCACCTGAAAATTGATTCACACAATCCTATTCAGCAATCTTGAGCATATTAAAGTCCGACATATCCATTTTTCTTCCAGCACACCTGTGTTGCAAAATTTGAAATCACACAGTTGATGAGATTCAATCGGTCTTTCACCCCATAAATCTGGTTGAAGAGAACTTTTGATGTATAACTGAGGGAGAGAGGACAGGCACCACATTCCCTTCTTCTCAGAGGGAAGGGCCAGTGCACATGTGGAAAGAATTTGTGAACTCAGCATAGCACGCACTGCCGTCGATAGACAGTGCACACCAGTCGCTTCAGTTGCCTACGTATTCCCAACTTGTTCAAAGGCTAGGAGATTAGGGTTCCATTCTCGCATCCGAATATCTCAGCATTTGCACTAACAAGCTTACTTGTACATTTGAACATTGCGCAAATGTTCGTACAGAAGTGCAGCTAAGACAAGTTCATGCCAATTAGCGAGGTCCCAACAGTGCATTCATCCTCAAATACCATCACAAATATACAAATGACACTAAATCGTCGGATCAGTTCCTGGTGCTCGTCGTCTTCCGCCTTCCTTCAGTATCACATCCTCAGAAAAGTATTATGCTACTGATATGGGGAACTTAGTCCTCTCATCAAAACCAATGCTGAGTGAGAAAGAGTTGTTCTGTTTCCCACATCAGTAACATTATAGTTTTCACCAATGTGTGCTGGCCATCGCGATATGGAGACCACTCAATTGTCGACATTGTTTTTGAAGACCTCAATCTACTGCAACACATGATCACCTCATTCGACAATGGCGTTAGGTACAAATCATTCTCAACAGCCAGTACATCAGCACAGAAATAAAGAATCGATGTAGCATACTTTGGTAGGGTATTGATTGTAAGAGTGTGCTAAGGAATGCCATTACCGATGGCTGGTGACAAAACCAACGCAAAATAAATGCTCTGAATCAAGCTTCGTAGTGCTGGCAAACACGAGCATACAGCAACACTTTCAGATTCCAGGACAGCAGCATCATTCACAAGAAATCCTGGTCGTCACTCGAATGTCGAGACATTCGAGTAGTTCACGATCATGTCTGATTTTTCGAAGCGACAGTAAATGATGAGTTCTTCATCAAACCATCGATTGATCAAACACTCGAACGAGCAGGTACTTCTTTCACGAAGATGAATGCGGGCCGAAGAATGGCCACCGTAACCACCTGCAACACGAAGTCAATTAAGAAGTGCACACCAAATATTGCACAAACCACCAGCACATTATTCTTTATTGCAGCTTCTTCTGCTGAAAAAGAAAGAAAGAGAATAATCACTCAACCGTTGCCCTCCACAACTTTCCGCTTAAGCAAAGCTTTTAAGGCAGAGCAAGGTCACCATTTACCATACGATCTGCCCTGTAATGTAGACGCCGTGCGATCGGTCCACAAGCAGCTAGCTTGACTTTCGAAATACGGAGTGTTCCGACTAGCATTTGATCATCCACATTGGTACAGAACTTCTGCCTTCGTCAGCATCAGCGCACTCGTGACAACACTCGTGACAAACAGTGTAACGTCTCCAACCTTTGAATATTCCTACGACCGGTTTCGGAGCTTGACAAATGTATGATAAAATTAGCACAGACCCGAGATCGACTGTTTGCTCAACTGATGATTGCGAACAAACGACCTCCTCTAATCTCACACACGTACCAAATCATCTAAGTAAGCTTCACGCATTCGAACAGAAAACATAATCTGATACACGCCACAGGAATGGAAGATCAAGATCGACGAGCACTGAGCATTGACAAGTTACACAGTGCGCTGATGTTGAAGGAGGTAGAGTGTCTGCACAGAAGAACGAAATTGAAACCCGTCAAGTTGAAACTGCCTATATATTTCAAGTACGCAAGCTAAGAGCAAGATAGAGCACCAATAAGCTTATTAGTCCAGTAGGTCGATGATGAAATCACCAAGGTCAGAAGAAGATAAGGAATTAGCCATAAACCGTGAGACTTATATTGGCATGGAAGTTTGTCGACTTATGAACTGTTCATGGTTATAATAGTGTCCATATTCGCTCGCAGCAGCTGGAGTAGGGCGAGGATGGGTAACGTGATGACGGCGCGAGTCCCGAGAGAAAAACTTCACAAGGTTCAAGCGATTTGACCTAAGTTAGAAGCCTACAACTCTAGAATTAATGAGGCCAGCCATCGCCGAGGCCATCGCCATAGCCATAGCTCATCGCTCACGCTCCTCGTGACCCTCCTTGTGGAATGGACCCTACTAGTGTCGGATTTAGCAAAAAGGGAACTATTATTAGCGTTGGTGCGCAGCCATTTCTCAACTCCCTACGGATGAAATCACATCCACTTTGGGTCAAAGCTCTCAGGAAAAAACTGGGGTGACGGGGATTCAATCTTGGTCAATGGCAACTTCAGAAAGTCTACGGTCAAAGTTATGGTGGAATTGCTTGGGAGAAAATAGTTAACCCTGAAACGAGTTAACCCTGAGGACTGAAATTGTCCGATGAATGACTTAGGATATCTTTGTGGTGGACAGAGAAGCAATTCTTCATCCACTATTTTTATGATGGGAGGTGGAGGGCATATAGAGTCTTCTAAGAGCATCCCTATCCGTCTTGCAAAATGCGGGGCCATCCGATTTGCAAGCCAAACCACCCCACCCATAGCATGCTATAAGTTTCCAAATTTGGATAGCTTTGCAAGGTCCATCCAATGGGCTATAGTGCTAAAGGTTTGTGCTTTGGGGGAAAGTGCCGGTGCTCTTGTCTCATGCGATTTGCAAGCCATTGCAAGCCATGCTCTGGCTTGCAAAACACCCCCATTTTGCAAGCCACCCAAGGCTTTAGGCTTGGCCTCTTAACAGGTTCATCCATTTTGCAAGATGGGTGGGGCATTTTTGCAAGTTGCCTTAGACAAGTCATCCATTTTGCAAGATAGATGGGGATGCTCTAAGGTAGGAATCCACCCTCATTGAAGGCCCTTGTTTTTTTATAAGTACAAAGATTCGATTATAGTGACAACCAACAATACCCAACGTCATCCCAGGGTTAATCTAAAAGCGTGTACAAAGTGTGACTTGAAGTTGGAGTTTGGGAAAAACAGAGGAGGAAACTCCTTGAAGCACCAAACTGGGGTCTAATGGAGTTTGGTTCTATGTTTCTTTTGTACTATTGGCTTAATTAAGCCTTCCTTTGACACCCTTGGTACAATTGGGGTTCATTTTACGATTAACTCTAATGAAGTGTCAACCATAAGCGGCAAGTGTTTTGAATTCATTACTTGGGGCTAATCTCATTGAAGTTGATTGGTCATGTCTACAACTTTCATTTGTTTTGCTATGTATAGTACAATGGTTTATACAAAAATTCCATAATTTTCTTGGAATTTGAAGTGATATTTAACAATGTAAATTCTTATTCAACAAATTCATAAATCCAATTGAAATCCTTGTAAATTTTCAATTATATGAACTTGAAGTTAACTCTTATACCTCTCATTTGCAAAAAGGCTCTAAATTCCATGCATGTTTTGTCTTGCAGTAGCACATTGAAATTATAACTTTTAACATTTTTGTGAATTAAAATAATATATATGAATCTTTTGTAGACTCTACTATACATATCATTCTTGAAGCTAGAGGTAGAACTTGGGTCACTTCCAAGGTACAAGCATCCCAAAGTGCACTTTTTTCAGTCCTATTTCAATTTTTTTTTAATGAAGTTATTAGCAACTTTAATTGAAATTCAACATGAATAGCCAAGTTGTTTCGAAATTTTTTTGACATTCATAATATTTTGTAAATTTTCAAATTTTATAGTATAGAATACCTTCAAATTATCCTAAACTCCTTTTGAAGTAGTACTCTTGAAGCATAAAATGCTTTCAACTCCCACATATTGCTTCAACTCATTAGATGCGATTGAGGTGCTAAAGAAGATTGTGAGTTTCCTTGCTTTCCTAGATTGCAGAAAACTTTGAGAATTGAATGACATATGTAGTCTAATGTGAACAGAGTTTGGCCACATCAGATAATATTAATTAATTAATATTTTATATTATGACAATAGCACTATGGTTCATAGGGAGGGGAATAACCATGAAATGGCCTTTTAGAGGACCTAAATCTCTTCTAATGGAATGAACTCATCATCTTGTTCCAATGGTTACTCTTGAAAATTTATGTGATTTAGGGTGAGTAAATGTTCAAAGTGCAAATGAAGATAGTGAAAAATATAGAGGCATGTTTGGATGAGGTTAATTCAAATTAATACTCTAGATGCATTTAATTCCAAACATAGTATTATTATACAAGTGGGATGTCACAAAAATTACCAATATACAAGTGGTGAACCATCACCTTCATTGATCAAGTTTATTGTATTATATATATATGCAATGGAGGGGGGGAATAAATAGACTTAAGAAAATCAAACTTGGCTCACAAGTTAATTCATTTCATACAAGAGTTCAAATACTTAGTGTCAAACTCCCCACATTGATTGATTTGGAATTAATGTGATCTAATTAGGCCATTAGGGTGCACTTGAAAATGAATTTCATACCAAAGTTGGCAAATGACATTTGAATGAGAGCAGATGGAATGGATGAAAGTCGAATGAAAAAATACAATATTTGAGATCCAATAGTATGAAAATAGTGTGAACAACCATGCTATATTCAATTCTTCTAAAATACTATGAACCTACCATAAAAATGAGCCTCCTTGCACTTTTAAGTGATTCCAAAATTAGTGCACGCTAGCCTCATTAGTGTGGGGCACAGTAATTGAGTGATTGTACTGATTTAACACTTAGATTCTGAAATTGAATTTCCATGTCACATTCTTTGGGGTCCACATCACCTCACACCATTCACAAGATGACATGTGGCACTTAAAAAACACACCCAGAAATGACTTAATTTATGTCGAATCTGACCTTCAAGTAAGGTAATTTGTGTTGCACCTTTCCAATGCAAGTAAGTCAATGAAAATTACTACACCGGGAGTAACCCAACTGAGTGGGGGATAAGTTAAAGTCGTCCAGCGTCCGTCGTCAGCGTCCGGCATGGCATGGTCCATCGTCCAGCTCGTCCCTGTACGTCCCAGAACTTATCTGATCTGCGTGACTGAAGATTGGATTCATTCACGGCGACGGTGACGACTGACGACGACGGCGAGTGCATGGGCAATGTGAGAGAGCTAACTTATTAGGCATGGTGGGGCTCATCTCCTCCTCCTGTACTGTACTGGAAGCTTACTATAGAAGAAAAGCGCACCCTGGACTTCGGAGACGGAGCGTTGGAAAAGTCATAGAACCAAAAGATTCCAACTTTCCAAGAACCCGAGTCACCCGACATGCCTGACAGAACGAGACCAGGAGCTCGACGGACTCGTGGTTGAGTCTATCTCTCCCCCGGTAGTCCGGCACCTGGCGATACATTATAGGAGGCGACCCCTTTCCACCCACCCCGCATTTCCGCCATGTAGACTATTTTTCTTTCTGATCTGGGACTGTAGTAAGGTACACCAGCCCATTACCGTTTGGCAGCCCACTTTCGTCACCCACTCTTGGCCCCAATTCCACCTAAAAATCCACCCCAGCATTCGGGAAGTTTTTTGAGTTTTATCGGCTATTTTCCTACAATTTCCACATTGAACCGTTTTTTCAAGTATAGAGTCCGTTTTTTTCTCTATTTCCCATTCAAAATGGATTTTTTTCATTTTTTTCCACTGGTTTTTAGATGATGTTTTCAAATTGCAACCAGTTTTTTAACCAATTCCACCAGCTAACTTTGAACTAGCTATTGGTTCTTCTTGGACATTAATCCCCCCAATTCCCTTCATTCTATGACAAAGTCAGGGGTTTTATGACAAGATGGGGTAACGTGTCACTCCATTAATAGAGAATATCAAGTACTTTTAGTACTTGAAAATTATAGGTTAGTTGTGGGTTGTTTATGACTCTAGTCTAAAGGCGGTTATGTAATTTCAAGGCTATCCACTTCAAAAATTCACAGAAATTACATTTTGATCGGAAAATTATAATTCTACTTGGGTTTGATTCACGAAACAAGCGCATACCTCTAAAAAATATGTGCCTCTCTTAGAATTGACCCTGAAATACGCAGATTGCAAATCAAGGTGGTAATAGGTTGGTTTACCTTAATGGTATTTAGTGTTCACAACACTAATTACGAAGCACAACACTAAATGTCAACAATCCATCTAATGGGAAGACATTAAATCCTCCATTCGTATTGGGCCTTGCAAAGGCAGATTTACCTTAGAGAAAACCCAAGAATCTTTAAATTTTTGTACATTATTTTCTTGCAAATTCTGAATTCCTATTTGCAATTAGAGACCCCAAATGAGCTTGAAGAGTTTTAGAACATACCCAAGACACAACTCAAAATTGGGGGCATTTTTTATTTTTACCCCCAGATAATCCATAAAATTACCCTGCGAGGCCTAGGTTGAATGGAGGATTTGACGTCTTGCCTTCTAATTTGCCAATACTAAATGTGAACATAGACACTATTTGTCAACTTCAATAAAAATTTTAGGATATAAGTTTTTACAAGATTACATTTAGTTTTAGCAATTATTTCAACAAATTGCAATGGGAAATTTTTTTTAACTATAAAGTGATTCAAAACCAACATATAAACACATTGGTGAAAGAAAATATCATTCAATTGACTCATTTCGTCTACATGATGGCTTGGAAATGTCAAAAAATAGCAAGAAAAGTTCTAAAAAACACATTTAAGGCTCAATCACTCATAACTTCTTGGATTGATATCAAATTTTAACCACACAAAATAGACCAGTCTGTGCAATTTTTCCAAAAAAATTCATTAGAAATGGACACTATATGAAGAAGAAACAAATTGTTGAACTTCATTGTAATCCCAAAACTTCTAGATTTTGAACTTTGAATTGCTCCTAGACATTCAAAACAACTTGGATTGACATGAAAATGTTACTACAATAACTAGACTTCAAGGGGAACATAATCCATCAAATTTTATTGAAAATGAACATTGGATGAAGGAGATACAAGCCCCCAAAGTTATGGCCATCAAATACAATTTGGTGAATTCAAATTGAATCTGTGAACTTTGAATGGCTTCCAAAAATTCAGTACATCTTGGATTGATCTGAAAATTTACCACACAAAATAAAAGAGAGAGTGCAATTTTACCAATAGGTTTGATTGAATTCAGACATTGTATGCAAAAATTACAATATTTTGAATTAGACTTGAAACTCTAAATGCAAACCACTTGATATTTAGAGTAGATGTGGTAAAAATTAACATAACACAAAATACCATTATTAGTGTAGTGAGGAGTGGTGATAAATGGTGGCACAATTCCTAGTGCAATCGCGGCACATTATGATTGGCAGTAGGATTGTCAATATTACAACCAACCCTTAGTCAATTTTGCAACCAACTCTTGAATGGAAATAGGAAAATCCATAAGACCAAAATGGGTTGAACATAATCTTGAGCTAAAAAATTCATAATAATTATGTTTTGAGAAATAAAATTTTAGAAAAATATAGAATCCTTCCCAACTTTGTTTCTATATATATGGAAAAATTTCCCCAATTAAAGATCCCATGCTCCATATATGCGTAATTGCTTAAGTGTTTGGAAATGGATCGTATGCCCTAGGCGAGGAAGATTCGGCATGCATCAACAAGGAATTTTGTGAAAAAGTGACATGTTTCATCTTGGAATTGTCTTAGGATGGTGTGGACCTCTCTAAAGAAATCTGACGAGGATAACTAATTTCGGAACTTCCAAAGGTAGAATTACCCATAGTTGATCACTGAAGCGATTTTGCGACAAATCATGAGCAATATGAAGTGTTGCAAATTTTTCCCACATAGAAAGATAGAAAATATGGGAATTGTAATTTTTTTGTAATTTTATTCCCAAAATTGAAATTACTAGGAATTTTGGGAGCCAAAAAGCAATCTCAACCTGTAGCCAATGTCTAGACTTTTCCAATTTTGCTCACTCAAGAGACTACTTCTTGCTCACTTTGGCATTCCTTTGGCATTGGAAAGCAAGGGCATGTGTCATGACATTGTTGGACCTAGACTTCTAGAAAAGGCATTCCAAAACTGAAAAGGCATTTCAAAAGTCTCTTACATGGTCGAACATACTGATAACCTATAGGTTAGGCATGGCTCACTAGTTGGGAATGGGTGGTTCTACTGAACTTGAAAGTTGGCATTATGCAATGTTGTAAGCTAGCCAATTGTTGTTGGATTTGGATTGAAGGGGAGAAGGTTTTGCATCCACAATGTTGTATATAAAGAAGTTCAAACCAGGATCATATTTGAAAAGGAAGAGTCTCATAGATTATGGTAGCTACCAATTTGTTGACCCTCGCTTGAAGGGTAGGAGGCTTTGTAAAGACAAAACCTACGTGTGCGGAGATTTGAGTAGGAATTTCCTTAAGTGATCTACTACCATATAGATAGAGTTTGCTTTAGAGTGGATGTTTGTTTGTTTTCTCATTCGTATAGCAACACATACCTTGGAACACATGCATGTAAGGGAAATATAGATAGAATCATCAAAGTGTGTATGTTCATTTATAAAACCATCTATAATTAATATCTTTCATTCAAATGTTGACAAAGTTTTTTATTTTTAAAGAAAAAATGGGCAAATTTTATCCATTTTTAATACATTTTAAAATCCAATCTCAAATGGACATCATATGACCATATATTGACTATTGAAAGACATAATATTGAATATAGACACTATAAATGCTTCAAAATCCTATAATCCATTGAAACCCTAAAATGTTGATTCCACCACTATTAAAATTTTTTTATCAAGGTATATGTTGTTAAAGCCATTATTTGACTCTTACTTGTTACACTATCCACTTGTCACTTTGATATTTGTATTTAGGTTGCTATTCTATTTAAAGACCTTCATTTCCTTCTTCAATTTCTCAATGTTTATTCCATATCTTTCACTTTTGTTTTTTCATATTATCTATCCACTTGAAGATTGTATTTGCACCTGCAAAATAGAATGTTCAAACAAATCTCTAGAGTGGTAGTAGGTACATATCAACTTTAGAAATCTTGTTTGTTGAACTAAAATTTTTGGGTGGTACTTAGGTTGTTGAAAGTGGAGGTGTATTTCTAGTCGAAGATTTTATGGCTAATCACTTGCAACAAGTCTAAGGGTTTAGATTTTTCTTATGATATTTTAGGATAATATGTAACATTGATTAAATCCAAAATTTAACTCATTTCATCTTCTTTTGTTATGTTTTTTTGAATTTTTTCCCCCTCTAATTGATGTGTATTTTGTGTTGTACAAAGACAAGTTTGGAAACAACATACACATTCAAACATATTGTAATTGACCATACTATATTTTTTTCCTTGGTATTTGACTACAAATTAGTTTTGGCCTAAACTTCTAAAATAGTTACATTTCACATACAATTATGGGATTTTTCTTGCTTATCTAATTTGCTAATATTATTTAATGTGTGTGTTGAGTGTAATTTCTTCTATCATAATATATGCTAGCTACACAAATTTCTAAAATTACTTGTGTGCATTTTGCCTTTTCATATAAATCAAAATTCTTTTTTGGTTGCAAGTTGTGTTATAGAGAATGGTGTGAATTGATTGTACTAATGTCATTGAAGTATTATACCAAAATATTTACTTAGTATGGGTGGTTAATTAGCCAACATGAAAATTAGGATACCCAATCTAACAACATGACCATTACATACCACAACTCCTACAACCCTACAAGTACAACTAGTGTTGAATAGTATGTCTTTGTGTAAATAGTTTAGACCATACCAAATAACCATTTTGGTATAGTTTTCCCCCAATATAATTGGCATCAAGTTATCCACTTGTTAACCCCTAAATGTACAATCAACCATTTTATGGTCATTGCCCAATTTTAGGGGCTTGCTTCGATTTCCATAAAATACTTTTTTTGAAATGTTGTATTTTTCTCATATAGTTCATTAAGTTACTTTATTCATAGCAAAAAAAAAATTCTGACAAAAGTTCACCTTGGGTGATTTTCCTAAGTCAAACACTCCAAAATGTGCTCATTGTGGATTTTCTTGGGAAAAAAACCTATCCAATCAAAAGGCCATTCCAAGAAAAAAATTCCCTTGAGTGGGCATGTAGGCAAGGGGGTAGTTGATTTGAGCATATAGTGAAAAGGCATAAGTCAAGTGGAGTTTTTGTTTTCCCATTGTCCTTCTCTTGATTGCATGGCTTTGACAATAGTTTTCCATTCCTTCAATCCTTCTAAAAATTGGCAATCATGTTTGGAACTATTCATAATTGCATTTGATAAAAAATGGCAACCTCTTCTTTTGTGAAAATTTAAGATGTAGGCCCTGGAAGTCATTCTACCCAAGGGAAAAAACTATTGCTTTTCCAAAAAATGAACTTTGATTGAAGATATCTCAAAATCTGTATGGTCAAAGTCTTCAAAAATTGAAAGGAAGTCTAATTTGATAGTGGCAAACAAGATCTTTTAGTTCTATTTTTCAAAAAATGATTAAAAAAATACATACCTTCATTCTAGAATTGGAAGTTTTGAGGTGATTTGGGAGGTTAGACTCCCCCTTTGACTTGGAAAATTTGAGCGTAATTTGGAGAATCTTGAATGAGCATGTGGAGAGTGTAGGTGTTGGCTTCAGCACTAGTGGCCTTACAATCCAATTTTGAACCTCCACAATATCCTCAATAGTAAAGATAATTGATGAAGACATGCTATGTGGTAGAGAACTTTGTAAATGCTGAGAATTAGGGTTTGAGAATTGGCTAAAGGTGTGGTTGAGATGAGGTTGACATTAGGGGGGATTTGAGGCCTCAACATGCCTTCGAGTTCCCAAGGTGCGGGGAACGCAAGAACTGCGGCACTACTGCAGTCTGACATGGCCGAGATTGTGCCACGTCAAAAAAATAAATTTAAATTAAATTTTTAAAATTTTTTTTCAACTTATTTTGGCATATTAGAACTATTTTTTATTTATTTTATTTTATTATTTTATTTATTTGACTAACAACAGCCAGCTATTCCTGGACAGCATAGGGAACAAGTGGGGAACAGCCCTAAAACAGGCATGTAGAGGCCTCAGATTTCCCCTAATGAGTATTTCCACTGGAAGCATTTGTAGGATGATTGATTCTATTGCATGGTTAGAAAATACACTATGTTGAGGTTTAGGGTTTGGGGTTTTGGTATAGGGTCAATGCAAGAAACACTTGCCATTTTGTCTCAAAAGGATTATTTTAGTGAGTATTATAATTTGGGGAATATTTTTTAAAAAGAAAAGAAAACATGAATAATTTGTAAAGTATTGAAAATAGTATGTTTTTAAAAACTTAGACCTAGAAAAACCTATCTCTTAAAATTATGTACAATAAAGGATGATGGAAAATGCCAAGAAAATGGACACTTTGATGTTTAATTTTTAGAAAATAGTTTAAAATAAAATTATCCATTTTTCCTAATATGGTAGTGCTTCTTTTCAACCATTTTCATCTTTGGGAGAAAAAATTGTGTTCTCTACACTTGAACAAAGGTTCCTATTTGATTACATATGGAAGTAAAAAAATTTACTATTTTTAGAAAATTTCTTTGAGAAACTTGTGTAACTTTAGTAGAAGTCCTTATATTGCCATCTTGAGCTTCAAATTTGTATTTTGGGGTGAAAATGGTCAAGATAGACATCCAATTGGGGATGTGTGTAAAAATAGTAAATTAATTTTTTTTTAAATGAAAAAATTATGGAATGTCTCCATTCACAGTGATAGGCAATTACTACCTCTTTTGAGTGGATAGTGATAAATTGGGTACATAGTGATTTCCACACATGATTTCGAGAAGGGGGACGCATGGCATTATTTCATTGGTTGTTAAGATTTTAGTAAAAATTTAAAAAGAATACACACAGAATTTTCCTACTAGTTGTAAAACTTTTGAGCAAAAATTTAAGCAAAGCCCTTTGTGAAATGAAATCATAACTTCAACATGTAAAACCCACACCACCACCCCATATTTGTATTCTTGGTGAACCTATGGAACTTGCAAATCATATGGGATATATATGTATTTTTTCCTTGTGAATATATATGTATTCCATATCTACATTTTGTGAGCATATCCATATCTATATCATATATTCCATAGTGTGAAACCATATCCATACTTTGTATCCATTTTCTATATCCAAATTTAGATAGCCAAGATTGTTTGTTCTATAGGCACTAAGGGCTTTGTTTTTTTAGAAGATTGACAGCACATAGGGGGAGGGGATTTTTTTGAACTCAGATTCAATGACTCTTGCTTTTTCAAAGGGAATTGAAATGCAAACATTGTGTTTATATCTTTTGAGGTGTCAGGATTCACAATTCAAAGTCGAATTACTGTCAATGCTCCCTGATTCAGGAGCATGAAATGCTAAATTAGTTCAAATAACCATCCAATCTATGGAACCATCTACCAACACCATTCACCACAAGTATTTCCTATCTTATTTATAATCCAAAATACAATTGTTGCAACAAGTAGGAACAATTGATGGTATTGACAAAATGAGACGTGAGGGACAAGCTCCCCTCATGAAGCTTAAATGTATATGAAGACATACCAACCCTAACTTCCCCAACTACTAACCATCCACCTGTTACTACCAGGTCGTAATATTACCCCCCTCTTAAGTTCGGCACAAATGGATGTTGACGGTGAAAATCTTGTACCACATCTGGTGTATTTTGTAAATGTTTTGTAGGCTCCTACGAGTTTTGTTCCTGTCCATAGATTGCCCACGAAACTAGATATTGCAATTTTTTCCAATGTCCAAACAATCTAGAGTCTAACACCTGAGCGACCTTCCATTCAATGTTACCCTCCAGAGTTATAATGGGGGGAGGGGTCTTCTTTTTCCGACCAATAATCATATTCTGGCGATATTTTTCGAGCAAAGACACATGAAACACATCATAAATGTGTAGGGTCCTTGGTAATTTTAAACGATAGACGACGTCGGAGAGTTTAGCTAAAATTGGAAATGGTCCCAAGTATTTTGATGTTAATTTGCATGATGGAGCCATCGTGGCAATATTGTCATGCCGGAGTAGTACTTTGTCCCCAACCTCAAAAGTTTGATGCAGATGAGAAGTATCATCATATCTCTTTTTTGCATAATCCCTTGCAATTTTTATCATAGTCTTTATCTCTTCATAAATTTCTTGCAAATACCGAATCCGGTCCTTTGCAGCCGACACTGTTGATGTAGATGGAGTCATGAATGACATTGAAGGATGATAGCCGTACCAGTGTTGGTTTGTTATCTAAATTTGGACATACCAGTCGATTCTAAATAATAAAGATTCCTTAGAAATTAGGATTAGTTGATCCATGGTATTACAAACAATGCATTTTTGCAAATACAGTAATGATATGAATAATGTAATTTTGGGGAAATTCCAAAGAGTATGAGAAGCTCAATATTATAACATATGATACCAGACATATATGGACATGGGCCGCTGGGGGGGGGCCTTGTACCCAGGCAGTACAATCCCACCTCCCAACCACTACGGGATAACACAGGACTGTGAGCATGTCTTCTTGTTTGTCATATCACACTAGCGGCCTGCTCTTCAAAGTAATCAGTCCTAAATAATCAGAATCAGGCCTAATTAATCAGCCTACTCTTCAAAGTTGAAAGTCCTAAGTAATCACAATCAGGCCTTATTCCTCCAATTCCTACTTCAGTTGCAATTCCTACAATTCCTATTCCTCATCTTCAGCCTGCTCTTCAAAGTAACCAACTTCCTCAATCTCATCTTCAGCTTCGTCAACTATTTCCATCTCCTTGGCAAAATAATCCTTGACATCTTTGACCACCTCAGTGACCTCAGATTCATGTCTTGAATCATCAGGCCAGTTCTTGTTGATCATGATCAAGCTATCCAAATTATTCAAACCAAGGCGACAACGACGCAGACTTGTAAGCACACTTGCAATGCTAAAAATCCGCTCCGTTTCAATTTGTGACCCTGGAATAGCCAAAATCTGATGTGCAAGAAAAGAAACTGAAGGGAAACGCGATGCATTGAGCTTCCACCACGTCAGAGGCTCCTCCACTTCTAGATGCACTATAGTGTGGTGCCGGAAAAGTGACAGCTCCGCAATGAGAATGCCCTCGCAAGCTTCTTCAGCAGACGCTGGAGTACCAAATAGAATATTTGACGGAGCAGGATCAAGAGCTGTGGTTGGGGACCCACTAAGGTTCAGGAACTTGTGCACCTTGACAAGGTAAGGAATCAAAATTTTTTTGTCGTACTCCGCCACCACTTGCTTCGCTTAGGCAACTCCCATGTAGTCAATCACGTACTCCAGCCCCTTAAATCGAGGGTCCAACATCAACGAGAGCATATTGTGAGCTTGGTCTGCCACAAATTGCAGAGAGAATCGGAGAAAGGGCTTCATCACATCCACAACTGTCTTTGCCATCCTCGCCTTCAGAATTTCAATCTCAGACTCGAAATCACCAACCTGCAGAGGGGGAACTACGCTTGACCTCTAATCATAAACTCCCTACAACTCAATAGACATGCGGAAGGCAATAGCTAGTGCATCTGAAAGCAACCAATATCCACGAGTTTGATTTAGCACACATTGTTGCACAACTAGGTTGAGGGTTTGAGTGACAGTTCGGGCTGTTGCCCACGTCATCCCGCTTGGTACGCGAGCTTGCAACTTCAAAGACTGCCGCCTGTAGCAAATGCTGATGGCATCCGCATACTCTTGGGTCTCCTGGAATAGCACCACTTTAGAGGAAAATCTAGTCTTCACAGGTGTTTTCAACTTCCTTCTAGGTAGCCCAGCATCGATGCAAGCTTTATCCCACTCCTGACGTCCCTTACCCGACTTCTTTGTCCAAGTGATGCAAGACTGCAAAGATTTTTGGGCATTCTTCAATGACATTTCCTTCATACCCTTGCACATTTGCTCATCATTGGTAGCATACTGGCAAACCTTGGAAATAATGTGACCAAAGCAGGCAGATGAAAAAGGTTTTGCTAACCCTAGAATGTCACAAGAAACTGTAAGCTGCAGAGTACGCTCAAGCTTTGCCAAATTGGCACCCTCATCTTTTACACAAGCTACAATCTTGTCTATCAATTTAAACTCATCTAGTAAAGGCTTCACAATTTCGGCCAAAGAAGATCCACTTGTATCCTGTGCTTCAAAGAGTCCCACGGTCACATGGCGAGGCACCCAACAGTCATCGATGAAGTTTACAACTAACGCGAATGTATCCCAACTGGTTCTAGACATCCACAAATCGAAGGTGATGCTAGCAGTCTGGCAACTACTAATGAGTGGTAAGACATAGCCGTCCATTGTCTTTGTTAGCATCACAAGTATATGTTCGCGAACTAGTTGCTTCCAACTGGGACAGACCACCTTTGGGTCACGGCGCATCATAAGTCGCCTAAACCAAGCTGATTCAACTATCGACAATGATTCATAACCCTTGACAATAAACAAGACAAGGTCTTCAATAAATCGTTGTTGCTGCACATCATTCTTTGCATAAGGTTTAGTGTTACCGAAGTAAGCTGTGATGGATGACGGTGGTGCTCCTTTGCGCTTCTTGCTTTTCTGCTGAGCAATATCTCCTTCTTCAGCCTTCGATTCTCGTACATATCTTGCGAGTTCTTCGGCATGCTCATTCTTGATGTGGGTCTTCATGCTCGTGATCCCATGAGCTGGATTATACTGGAGAATCCCCTTCCTTGAGCGAGTGCCCCTACCACTTGAGTTACTCGATTCTGCTTCAGTTGGGTGACAAACCCAACACCTCAATTTTTGTGTCTCTCTCACGTCAACATTCATATCCTCTCCCTTCAATCGGAAGAATGCCCACACGGCTGAGCTGCGATGGTAGGGTGTCTAAAACGATTGGTTTGCCTTCAATGCCGCATAACAAGCTCGCCAAGTTGCTTCCGATTCAATGGCCAGGCCTTCGCTAATTGGCCGCAAAACATCATCATGCGCTGGCTCGCTCTCCAAGTCAATGCTCTCAGTTGGATCTCTTGCAGTTTCAGCACAATTAGGTTGAACACTCGATGACATGGTGGACAATAGGAAAATGTCTCAACAAAAACCCTAAGCTCTCAGTAGAAACCCCAACCTCAGATTTCCAAGCTACAACAAGAAATGCATCACAAAACACAAAGAGAAGGAAGCATACTCTTTTCAGGCCATTTCTGATCCCGCTTTCGGCATTACAAATTACAACAGTCACTCCGCGTCCTACATTTACAGCCACTCCGCTCAACAACCATTCCACTCAACAATATGCTCTCGTTGCATTAACAATACACCAAACATTTCTCATCACTTATAACTCATAACCTACTGTACTTGCTCTCACAAATGCCGCCAACTGGTTTCAATAATGTGAATCTTCAGGAGAAAGCATACCAATCTGGTATAAGGCGCAGTAACCCGTGTGCACATACACGGAACAGTATGAATAAGCTTCGGGTTTCTACTCAACGGATACAAGACAAGTCCGGTTTTCAATACCCTATTGATACCCTTTTTCATACCCGCCAAGAACCCGTATAACAAACCAACACTGAGCCGTACGTTGCATAAAATGGGGACAAACCGATAGTAGAATGAATAGCATTGTTATAAGCAAACTCGGCTATGGCTACTAAGTCAGTCCAATCATCTTGCTGCCTGGTAGTGAACATATGTAGAAACTACTCGAAGATTTAATTAACATGCTCCGTCTACCCATCTGATTTAGGATGAAAGGTCGTTGTCGGAGAAGGCCAAATGCATAAAAGCTCATACAGTCTTCTTATGAATTTGGAGATGAAGACGGAACCGCAATCAGAAATAATCTCATTGGGAAGTCCGTGATGCTTCCATACATCCCATAGATACAAGTTAGCGGTTCCACTCGAGTCAATGGCCTCATTGGTTGGAATAAAATACGCAAGTTTGGTATTTTTGTCCACTACAACCAAAATTGCATCGTAGACATCACTATTGGGTAGTTTTACTACGAAGTCGGTCGTAATTCTCTTCCATAGAGCCTTTACAACAGAATAGGTTGTAATAGGCCATATGGCATATGATGTGAAGGCTTGGATCTTTGGTACATGTCATAGCCATCTACATTGTTGTGGCTCTAGTAACACTTTACAACTCCAAACAAACTTCAAAAGCCCTTTACAACTTTCAGGACTCACGACGCTCTGATTCCAGTATCACTTAGGCCCGAACTAACTAACACTACACATGCCACGCACTCATAGCATTAATTCTCATTTCCAACTCACAATGCTAAGTCCTAGTGCCCGGAACTACTAGCACGCACTCCACTCATGACACCTGGCATGTCACTTGGTGACATAGGGCGGAACTTCCATCTTATTGTGCTAGGACTTATAATGGCACTACTCACCACGATCCTAACCACCTTTGGTTGTCACCCCACTTCATATTAGACTTGTTGTGTATTTGCTACTCTCACATCAACACTAATTGGGACTCACAACTTGGGACACATTGTCAATGGCCTAGCAAGGAGTAGTGTCATATTGTAAATGTGCTCATTATGTGAAAATGCATAATTGTTTGTTAAATTGGAGGGTTTTTTTTTCTAGAGTTTTAAGAAACAAATGGGGTTATACTCCACTTGAACTATTTTTTTTACCTCTATTTGACAAACATTTAGTTCTTTGATTTCTATACTAGAAGATATTTTAATATGTTAATTAGTTTGTTTGAAGTTGTAAAAACAAAAGGTAAAGCTTGTTTTACCTTTTTCCTTATTTTTATTTTTATTTTTAATGGATTAGAAATCCACGTAGATGATATGGATAGACTTATCGAGAATAGGAAGTGACCCATGTGGGTATTATGGTCCACGTGGCATCTTAGTGGCCAAAATCCACTAACTTAGGTTGATGGCATGGAGGTTGAGGTCGCAGATGAAGTTGAGGATCATCTTCTTCCTCCTCCTTGTTTGCTTAGGGAAGCCGTTACTTTGGGAGGGGATAGCACTTTGTACATGGAGAGTTTGGTAATGAAATTTTGAGAGCTTATGTATCTTGTTTTTGTGTTTTCAAAAAGCTATCACTCATGAAGTTTGGAATTAGTATGTGTAAGTTATGAGTTTGGGAGTGAAGTGTTTTGAAGCTGCCTCAAACTTTCAAGAGAGTGAGCTTTGAAAGGCTATGAAATGTGGAAAATACTTTTTATTTGAGTGAAACTTAGAGATCTTGTATATGTTTATGTTAGTTTTTCAAAATGGGTTTATTTTCTTGATTTGGAGGTAGTATGTGAAAGTTATGAACTTGAGAGTGAAGTATAGGTGAGCTGCCTTTGAATTGGGAAGGGTGAACTTTGACCGACTATAAAAGTCGGAAAGTATCTTAATTTTGAGTGAATTTTGAAGAAGTTGTAGAACTTTTTGTTAGCTTTCCAGAGGCATATCACACTCTTAGTTTGGAATTGTATAGCGAACGTGGCACTCAATCAACTATCAGGCACTTCTTCGAGGGGAGTTCATGAAGGATATGACTTTGTTTCTACAATTATTTACTATACATGGGGTATATTGAGACTCCATGACATCTTTGGAGGGGTGTATGGAAGAGTGATAGTATTTTGGTTCATATGGCATCATTGGGGGGATTTATTATTATGTTTGTGACTTTGGCCACGGGATTTTCCATTATTTGAACCACATCTAGTTGCAGCTAGAAGCCCCGCGTTTTCCCAAGGCAAGGCCTCTCGACTCGATAGCGGGACTCCAACCAACCAATGCCCCGGGATACACACACAAGAGTCTCAAGGAGCCTTAAAGCCGGTGGTGAAATTACATTACCACTCATGAATTATTGGAACTCGCTGAGGCTCCAAGAAGGAAGGAGAAGAGAGACCAACCCCTCCTATAGTATTACTTTTTGTAGTATTTGGCACACACACATACACACCTTATGGGTCGAAGGGACTTGCCAAACCCCCTTGGGTTTTGGAAGACTACTTGTTTCCAACCGAAATCCTCAAGTTCTAACTCTATTTGGACTCCTGAACTTTCAAATGGTGTAATTTTGTAGTTAGGTCTCCAAATCCCATATGCGAGTCCATTTTGGATATCTATGTAAAAATTAGATGTCGATGGACTAATCACTTGTTCCATTTGAATAATTTCTTATGAAGTTATGACCCTCCAAAGATTCGGGTTCACCGGGAGTGGTGTCACATCTTCACCACGACCCTTCTCTTGGCCATAGCTTTTGGCTCATGTCTTAGAACCTCGTAATGCTTGGCATTATGGGTTCCTTATCATTGTAGCTTTCCAATGATATGCTACATGCCATACTTTGTTCAGTGATTCCTTAGGAACCCTCACACCTAGCCTTTGAATGTCTTAGCGCCACAAAGACACCCCCAACTTTGAACGGCCATAACTTCTAGTCTACTAGTCCAAATCACGCATTCTTTGGACGGTTAGAAGTATATTCTTAGGGCCACTTCACACTATGGCACAAGATCAAGAGTCCGTTGGTTTTAGCCAATGAGATTGTAGAAACCCAAGAGTTTGGCCTCTCGAGCCTTTACACAAGGAGGCACAGTCCAAAGTCCATCACCCATTTGTTTGCCTACATGGCAACCAAATGCCTACATGGCGACAAACACTCGGTTAGAGTTTGGGTCTCCATTTCTGGCCGACCCAAACTCTAATCGAGAGTCCGTCAAGTTTTTTTTAGAAACTGACAAGATATTAGCCATTAGATTGGACTGTTTTTGTAGAAATAGGTAGGATGCCTTCCTTTGTTTATTTGTTTATTTATTTATTTGTTTATTTGTGTCGCCATTGGGGTTTGAAACCTAGTCTCTACTACTAAAATGGTGAGTCTTAGCATTCAATGAGCCTACTTCCCTTCAATGTTTAATGCCACCTTTTTCTTCCATTTATATCCTTCATATTCTTTGTTCGATGATGAGAGCATGTGTTGTAATTATTTTTTCAAGGCCATTTTTGACTACTTTCTCATGTTTTTTAACCTTTTGCTTGAAAACATTGTCACATGGGTGACAATTCATTGAAAATTTCAGAAATTGGATGGATTAATGTAGAGAGAAAGGATAGAAGTTGAAAAAATGGAATAGGTTTGGACTTTGGACTTCGACTTTGGCCTTTAGAGGCTTCACACTATGGCCGGCTAAAGGCTCCAATTCCTAGTTTTTTTGGCCTATTTATTGCTCATTTCCTTGGACTCTCACTAAATTTTGGCCACTCAATCCCATGGCCTCTCGACTTGGACAGCCATAATGTGAAGAGGCCCTCAAGAGCTTTCCAATTATGTATAACATGCTACTATGATCATCCTAACCAAGGCACTATTGCTCCCTGTTTACTCGGGAGTCTCTCATTCCTCCCTTCTTAGCCTATTGCAAGGCTTAGGAAGTCACACCCAAGGTCCCCCTTGCTCACTAAGACACTTCAAGCACCCCAAGGAGATAGGGGCGTGATACACATAGCAATGTACATACCTCTACAACATTGGCCAATAGAATGCCATGGCTACTAAATCCAATGTTTTTGCTCGACCTTGGTGTCCCGCGAACGGGGCATCATGCCTTAACCTTAAAATTTGTCGTCTAAGTTCATCATCATCTAGAATGATGATGGTATTTGAAACCAAAGCATACCTTCATGGAACTTGTAATCGCGGCTGCACTCCCATTAGGGCCCGCTCCACTCCATTCTCAAAATATGCTATAATTGGTTGAAGTGATGAATCCTCTTTGATTGCAACCCGAACTCGCTTCAAAATTTGATTGTCAGTCCAAATTAGCTTGCAAGTTTCTAAAGCTTCCAATTTTATCAACGGCCTTGGTTGTTGTGCCTCCCCTTCAATGACATTGGGTTGCCTAGAAAAAGCGTCAACTCTTAGCATTCATCAACCTTGACTGGTGTTGAATAGTAAAATGAAAAGTCGATAATAATTCCGACCACCGAGCTTGTCGATGATCATGCTGCTTGGTGGTAAGAAAGCACTCCAGATTTTTGTGGTTAGAAATTACCCGAATCTCATGTAGGGAACCTTCCAAGTAGACCCTCCAATCTTGGAATGCATGAACAATACTTAAAAGTTCTTTGTCTTAGATGTCATGACTCTGTTCCGTTGGAGACATCTTCGAACTACAATATGCGCATGGATGAAGATGCCCGTCAACCCCATATTGCAATAGGACTCCTCTTGTCACAGTATTGGACGCATCTGTCTCAACAATAAAAGTCTTTTTGAAGTCTGGATGCAATAGCACTGGTGCTTGACAAAACCGATCCCGGAGCTCCTTGAATGCCTCATTAGCTTATTTGGTCCATTGGAATGATTGAGCTTTCCAAGTCAGAGCTATAAGCGGGAGTGCTATGGGGGAGTAATTACATATAAAACGTTGATAAAAATTTGCAAAGCCCAAGAATGATTGAACCTCCTTGACATTCCTTAGAACCATCCATTCTTTAATAATTTGGACCTTATCCCTACACGTCTCCAAACCTTGAGCGAAGACGACCATACTCAAGAATTCTACGGATGTACGGTGGAATTCACACTTAGAAGCTTTAACATAAAGACCGTATTCTTTAAGTCATAAAAGAACATCTCTTACCACTTGTTGATGCTCTTCAATATTCTTTGAAAATATGAAAATGTCATCTAGGTAAATCACTACGGATAGGTCCAATAAATCTCCAAAAATACTCTGTATTTGGGCTTGGAATTGACCCAATGTGTTTGTAAGCCTAAACGGCATCACCAAATATTCAAATAACCCATAGTGGGTCTTAAAGGCTGTCTCGAATTCATAACCTGCCTCCATCCGTATCCAGTGATAGGCCTGCCTTACATCCAATTTAGTGAAGATGGTGGCCCCTACTAATTGGTCTGTGAGTTTTGGGATTAATGGCAGAGGGTAGCAATTTTTTCCTGTCACCTTATTAAGATTCCAGCAATCCACGCATCCTCGGATCGACCCATCTTTTTTTCGAGCGAAGACAATTGGAGCTGAAACCGGGGACTTCGATCTTCGAATCCACCCTTTATCCAAGTTTTCATCCAAATACCTTCGCAACTCTTCCAGCTCTATCGGTGACATGGGCCGCAACCTGGTGTTCTTAGGCTCTTGACCTTCTGTAAATTCAATTTTCATGTCCAAAACTCCATGATCGGGCAACTCATTCGATGACTCTTCATTGAACACTTCTTGCAAATCCCTATATTCTATTGGGATTGAATCCCCTTTTTGACCTTCGCCGATCATCTCCGATATGAATAGCATATTTACTTCCGCATCCTTGGCTCGCAACGTGAAAGTTGCGGTGAATACCATAGCATGTCTTAGGGTGGTCAATAGAGACCCTCGTCCTTCAACGGAACTACTCAAAGTGTTTCCAACTTGGTTGTCTTTGCCTAGAAAGTTATGAAAATTTGGTGTTGATGGAATGCACTCCATTTCTTTCTTTAATTGGAATAGTGGAAATCCCTGGGCAACCCTCAAGTCGCCTAATATAGCGTCGTAAACCTCTTCTGGAGGTGGCAAACAATTTTGATGGCAATATATAGAATCAAAATGTACTTGCTTTTGTGACCATTGGATATTTGGATCATGCCATATGAGTCATGGCATGCCTAAGATGCACGAATATCACCCAATATTAGTAATATCCACCATACACCTCTCTTGATGATTTCCTATTTGTAATGCAATGGTAGCCTCCTAGGTGATGAGCCCGGAATTGATCATCCTGCTATCAATGACTCTCACCTCTCTTGGCCTCTTCTTTTGATGAATCTTTGCCTGACACTCCTTGGCAAAATTTGGATATATAAAAATTCTTGTTGTGTCCAAATTCAAGAGTGTCATAGTGGGTATCGAATTAATTTGAGCTTCCAATACTAAATGGGCTTCTAGATTTGTCATTGCTCGCAAATACAATGGCCCCATGAAGGAATCAACCCCTCCTTCCTCTGCGAATTAATCCTCCCAAACCAATTGCTCTCTAGGTTCCTCCCTGTCGTGTAGGGGCTCGAGCTTGTCTTTCTTCTGCATGTTTGTGATTACCCTGATAATCTTTGATTGTGTCCTATCCCAACGTTGCCTTTGTTGCTGTCTAGGGTTTGCTCGGGTACTAAGGCCTCATTCTTAGTCCCGGGCTTTGCTTTTTTCTGGCTCCTTTGTTTCAATGTCTTCCTTCCCAATAGCCAATAGCGGCAATGGTTTCGAAGCTTTCCTTGGGCATTTTGATCGAATATGTCTAATTTTTCCACAACCCTAGGATCTTCCTTATTTTTGATATTCCGAGCGCTCAACGGCCGTCTTCACTAAAGCCGTGGTTCCTCAAATGGCATCGATCTCCATAGGTACTGGTCCTGAAGTGCTCGGAACTCCCGAAGTTGCTTGGAATTGTCCAACATGATCTTGTGGATTGGAAGAACTTAAGGGGCGGCGACTTTGGCACCGAGACCACAGTCACTCATCAATCCTCAAGGCCATTGCCATCCAATTGTGAAGTTTTGGAGGTTGACGCTCTATCATGGCAATGGAATCCAAAATCTCATTTGTGAGCCCTCCTCACAACCGTGCCACGAAGCTAGCCTCATTCCAATCAACCTTCGATGCATGCTCATTAAACATCGAAATGTAAGTCAACACCAACCATGTTTGCTGAATTCTCTCAAGGTGGTCCTCCGCATTGCTTTTTCAATTGACTTCCCCATAAACTGCAATTACCGCCTCTCAAAAAGCATCATAATTTATCAACAGCTCATGATGATGTCCCTCATTGAGTGCCTACAAGATTGGCATTGCCCAACTTTGAGCGGCCCTAGTTATATATGACAAAGCATACGCGACTTTGTCCTCATCCGATTGGTATGTTTGTGGTTTGCCACGGAATACTAATCAAAGTTGGGTGAACCAACGGTAAATTTCTCCTCCCTTCTTTTCAGAGAACTTATCCAATGATGCCACTTTTGACTCTCAATTGCCCATATTGGATCCCTCAAAGTCACGATCATTCCTTCATGTGGTCATTGAAGGTGACGAAGGCGGTAGAGGCGCAATTGCTAATTTAGAGATCTGTTGCACTAGATGTGGAATAGCTGCTTGGAATATTGACTAAATTTGTTGTTGTATAAAAGCGACCCATTTTGATCCGGCACCTTCCATTCCTAGTAGCCCTCCACTTGTGGATGCTATGTCGCGGTCCACATCACAAATGCAACAATCCTCAGTATTCCATCACCAACGTGCTCATCCTCATCTGGATTGCGCACTCCTTCTTGTAGACATTCCACACTGCCATGGGCCCTCAACGATCCACATCCAAGAACTCAAACTCCGGGACCCAGAGGTTCACCAGCTATCCTCACTCAGCATTCATAATTGCTACAAGCAAGCTTAGCATCAATGAACTACAACAAAGAATCTTAGTGGAGCGTGGACAATATCGCGACTTCTCATAATGTCAAGACTTGTAATTCAAAGTCGAATTACTTTCAATGCTCCCCGATTCACAAGCACAAAATGCCAAATTAGCTCAAGCAACCATCCTATCTATAGAACCATCTACCAATACTATTCACCACAAGTATTCCTTATCTTATTTATAATCCGAAATACAATAGTTGCAACAAGTAGGAACAATTGATGGTATTGACAAAATGAGATGTGAGGGACAAGCTCCCCTCACAAAGCTTCAATGAGCACAAAAACATACCATCCCTAACTTCCACAACTACTAATCGTCCACCTGTTTCAACTGGTTTGTAACATGAGGGGACATTAGAGGAGATTTGAGGGCTCTACATGCCTACGAGTTCCCAAATTGCGGGGAACGCAAGAATTGTGCCATTGCTGTAGTCTGACGTGGCTGAGACTGTGCCACATAAAAAAAAATTGAATTTTTTTTCAACTTCTTTTTTCATTTTAGAAATAATATTTATTTTATATATTTATTTTCCAGAGTCCAGACAACAACCAACCATTCCTAGACAACACATGGAACATGCAAGGGAACAATCCTAAAATGGGCATGTAGAGCCCTCAAATCTTCTCTAATGTAGTCTCAAACTATCATATGGAACTTCATTTCAAATTTCATGTAAAAATGACATACAACATCACAAAGTTTAGAACCTATGATTTGTCAACAGTTATCATGTAGTTATCATTGTTTCATGGGTTTGCATGTTAATATACAATTTATCACATTGTTACAATGCATTATTTTCTCTGCCCTTTATTTTTAATTTATATAATCAAAGTAAAAAAAGTTCATGATAAGAAAGAGTCTTGGAAAATTGCTAAAAATGAATAGAAAAGTTCTTACTAAAATCTTTATCCTTTTACTTTTATTATTAAATCAATGTGACAAATACTACTTAAATAAAATGAGTCTTCGAGAATTCTAAAAAATAAATTGAAAAATTTGTACTTAAATCTCTGCTTGTTCTTTTTTATTTATAAAATCAAAGTAACAAATAATTCATGATAAGAAGTCCTAGAGAATTGCAAAAAATAAATGGATAAGTTATGTATTTTTATTTTTAAATTATAGTTACAATGATGTGTACTGAGATGTGAACACCTTTTTTCTTTTAGTTGTGTTTTATATTTTCTTCTACATTGACTTAGCGGAGAGTTGGTGACATTGACATTGAATTGGCACGTAGCATCCTTGTGGCTCAGAATTGGAAGTTCTTAGAAATATTTGCTCCTCGCCTATAGAATAACGATAATTTGAGCAAAGACGGTTACTGTAGCATGAAGTAGTGAGGTTGAAACCCCCAAACTAAGTATACTTATCAATCTTGTAGAAATAATTGTCCATTATTAGTTTATTGCTTCTGTCTTATGGGACATGGACCTAGAGCATTGGATGAATTTTTATGGTTCCACATTGATAATTATTAGGTTGTTTGAAATCTTACTTTCTACTAGCGAAAGGCTGATATTGGATTGTTCTAAAGCTGCACAATGATGTTATATTGTGTCTGTTCTTTGAATTGAATCTAAGGTAAACCTACCTATGATAGGCAAACCACCCATGACAGGCACCTAGGAAATGACCCATTAGAGTCTTACGACAATCCATGACAAACTTTCTCTAATTAGTAAGATTAGGATTACATTAGATTGGTTACTGACAAAAATCAATGGCTTGGATGATGGTGATGGAGTTATTAGTGCCTGTTTTAGGAACTTCTAGCTTTTCAATGTAAATTCATCAAAGCAAGTGATTTTTTTAATTCATCATATTCTGGCCATGTTAGGAAATATTGTACCTATGTTAAAAAATATTCTGATTGTTTTAGGTGGTAGGATGGCCATCATGCATAGACTTCTTGTTGATTTTGGAATAGTCTATAAACTCTTTTGGGCCAATTGGTAATCACACTTCAAAAATTCATAAGAAATTCATACTTTGTTAGAAAAATAAAATTTCAATTGCTCTCTTCTTTTCTCACAGATGTCTTTGTATGAAAAAAACTTTGCATTTATTTGCTAATTGTAACAGGGCAAAACACTCATTTTGCTTGTCATAGACAGGTTTACCTTATATGTTATTAGAGTTGCTCAAAATCTAAAAGGTCCTTTAAAAACGTGGTCGGTAGCATACCTCTCATACTCATTCCCTCATATCATATTTGTTTTCTTGATTTGTTCCCACATATTATACTAATTATTCTTTGGCATATAAGTTTTTGTGCTTTTTATTTTCTAGTGTGCCTTGTACCATTGCCCATAGTCAAAATAAAAGTAGAAGTAATTTTCTAATTTTCTAATTCAAAAATGATGCATTCTTGATGTCAATGTTCCCTAGCCCTGCGCTGAAGTTCCCCGTCGGGGGAGCGTCACTTTTCCCTGACAAGGCTTGTAAAAATTTTATAATTAAAAGAAGTCTTGGAGAATTACAAAAACCAAAGGAAAATTATTCTTTTTAAATCAATGTTACAAGTAGTAGATGAAGAGGGTAAATCTTTGAAAATTGACATGAATAATTAAAGAAGTTTTTCCTCAAATCATCACCCTTTATTTATTATATTTAAAATTAACGGGACTAATAATTCATGATTGATTATTGTAGGGGACTTGTTTGTCACTCCTTTAAAAGAATTTTGTTATCCTCAAGAGACTTGAGACGAGGGTGACTCCAAAAAAAAGAAGATCAATCTCCTTGAAAAAAAATTCATTCCTTCAAGGGGCACATGCAAGTGGAAGTGACCGCGGAAAGGGCACCTCTGAGAGCTCCCAATTCATCACTTGAGACTCATGGTTTTCTTTTTTCTTTTTCATCTTTTAATTTGAATTTCATATGACAAATTCTAAAAAGAATGTTAAATCTAAATAATCATATTACATAAAAATATACAATTCAATCCATAATAGAGTACAATACCTAAAATAATCCCAAATCTTACATGTATATAGCTTAGAAACCTAAAAATAGTGAAAATATAGAATACTTTGTGAATAGTCACAGGCATTGGACATTCACACCATCATGCTTTTGCCAATGCTGAACTTGTATAGAGGCAAATATGTCATTTGGAAATATCGGTGTTGACTTCAATAGTTGGAGATGTAATTTCGTCAATAACGTATAGTACAACAGACTTTAGATAGCAATGAGATCTGGCAGATATGTAGATTTCAGGAAGGTAGGACTACTCGTAGTTAATTAGGCTCCTTGAGGGCAATTAAGCTAAGACAGGGTTAAGCACAAATGAATGGTTTTGATGAAGCCTTCCAGGAGCACCAGGCTTATGAAAATAGACAATTGTTGTGATGGAATTAAATTGCAATAGTCACACTCAGTCAATTGGATGATGAATTTTGAATAGCAAAATTTGAATTCTTTGAACATCCACTGAACCGCATGGCTATAGTTTTGCACATCAATCGAACTATGAAAAGAATCAGGCTGATATAGTCCATGTATGACACCCTACAGACGTCGCTTGCCTTAATCGCAATTTTTACATAGATGTTGCAAGTCTTTCATGAAACTCATGAATAGCCTGTGTTTGTCACTCTAGATCCTAGATCATGGAGAACTAACAACAATTCAGAACTTATGTAGGGATTGTAGGTCCAAAGTTTCCACCAAAAGAAGAAGCATCACAAATTATGTGCAAGACTTGAAAATCCTAAAAGTGACACCAACAAATGCACATTCCTTTGAAAACAAATTCCCCCCTCCCCCCCAAAAAAAATCACAGGATGTGTAGATGATGAAATACTAAAGCTTGTATCCAAAAATGCGTTGATAGCTCACATAAGAAGAACTGAATGCCAACACTTCTAATGAAAGTGTTGTTGCTGACTATGCTGTTTCTTGTGACCCCCCTACAAACTCCCTCTATCAAAACAAACTGCGTGACTGGAATCCTAAAATGTTCCTACATGATATATCTGCTTGTTGTATAGACAAAACATCACTTCAATAGGAGATGGAAATGCAACCTACGTTGAATAGCACGCCAAACCCAAGATAGAGTGGTCAAGAAACATGTCCAAAGACAAATATATTTCTTGTCGCTAACATTGTCACCCATTTCTTAGCCTACCCATTTCTCAAAACGCCAATTGGTCCCACTAACAAACAAACAACTCCCATCAAGTGTAGCAGCACCCGAGCAAGTCATCCACTCCTATGCTATTAGCACTCCAGAAATGTAACGAAAAGCGCCATATGTGAATGACAACCTCATTAGTGGCTTGTGCACAAACGTCGTTTGCCATGGAAGTGGGTCCAAGTAGCGAATATGTACAACACAATAGGAGTCTTCATTCTTTGATTGCATTATCTTTCTACCAACAATGCTTCCAAATGCCAAGTGCAAACATACCTTAAGTCCTATAATTCACCTAGAAACCCCAAACTAGCCTAAGTGTAGAAGTTACTCCAACTACTTGATCCCTTGACCTCTGTGGTCTCCTAGTAAAATTGAATGTAATCTAAATCTATCACTCCTAACTTACTGATTAGGTCATCCCATTTCTAAAAACCTAAGGTACATGAGATTTGGACATTCGTACAAGGAGCTATAAACGGATGAAGTTTTGACCTCTAGGGGCTATCTAAACTTCATCCATCTATTTGGACCTCTTTGCTAATCAAAACGACTCCGAGTTTTGGATCATAAGCCTATAATATAAAATAGTAGTTAAGTTCCAAGTTTGGGCTAGAATGGATGGGTTTCACCCGACTTCATCCATGTTGTTACCCTAACTTCATCCACTCATATCTCCCTCATTATGAGTTGGTTTGGGGTGTATTTTATACTCCTGGACCCCCTTTGACTTCTACTTTATGATTTTGAAGATAAATTTGACATGAACTTCTGTCTTAATGGTGCTACCCACCCCTAGGCCTTGGCCCTAATCTATTCTTCTTAAGTAAATGAATGGAACCGGAAGGGAGATGGTTAGTGCCCTATCTCAACTTGGGGCTCCTTGACTAGGTGGGCGAGACTTCCTTTCAACATGTCCCTCACCCCCACGTCACCTTCTTGGAGTTGGGTAATCACGTGGATGAATTTCAAACGTAGGTTTTGAATACAATCTTTGGTTCCCTACCCTTGGCTAGCTCCCATCTTTCTTTCCTACTCCCACTCCTTCTCTTTGTACTCTACTTGCCTTTTCTTTCTACTCTACTTTTTTTCTTTCTATTGCAATTTTTTTTCTTTCTACTTTAATTTCCGCTCCACGTGGAGAGTAGTGGTTGGGGTGGCCACCTACTATTCCCACAGCCCTATGCCACGAGTTACTAACTACTTATGCTTACTCATTACCCCATCCCTACTAACCTATGACCCCTTAGGCAAGGATTAATGATCCTGTCTACTTGAACTTCCCCTATACCCGTAATTAAGGGCTACTTTACACCTAGAGGCTAGGCCAATTCTCTTTGAAGCCGATTGCACAAAATTTCAGCCTCTTTTGGGTTAGAGGCCATCCCCAAGTAATAATTACTAATGGGGGCCAATTCTCCCATATGTAAAGGCCTTGGGGCCAAGAAGTTGGGCTGATTCAAAAAAACTTAAGAAAAAGGGAGAGAGGGGCTGAAATTTTAGGGCCACTTTCAACCTAAGGTAGGAGGCTCGAAATCTGCACATGCTCTAAAACTGCCCACCTCCTCAAATGTACACTATTTCTACATGGGATTTTTTTGTCTTTACATGGATGTACCAATAGTGTACATTTGAGGAGGTGGGCGGTTTTAGAGCCCTATGCCATTTCAACTTCAAAAATTCATAACTAATTCTACAAAGCTCCAAAAAATATGAAACGACTTGGGTTAGATGTCAATTCCTCTTGTCTTTCAAGAAAATTTTACTGAGAAATATTTCAAGAAGTTTCACCTCCCCAAAATTCAGTTTCAGCTCTTAGATAGTTGCTTTATAGACCTCCTACCTTACAGGCCAATTGTACAAAATCCAACGAATCAGATTTGTTGAAAAAAATAATATTTTATAAGAAAAATAAATTTCATTGAAATCTGACATTGGCCCCCCATTTTAGGTGCACCCAATTTAGCAAGCTTGGTCCATGTCAGATCATGTATTTTTTTAATAAATACTTCATTCCACCAAATTGGCTTGGCCTCTAGGTGTAAAGGGGTTGGGGTTGATTTCAGCCTTTTATCCAATCACAAGTGAGGATTCTTGGCCTCTGACAAATGAAATTGTCCTGGCCTCTAAATGTAAAGCAACCCTAATACCTAAGACACCTATCCTACTCCCTAATGGTTGAAAGACCTCCCTGAACTCCTATTTAGTCATCTCCTCCCTTCTTCTTCTCCTACTTGTGGTATTGTTGTATTGTAGAGGTTAAGATCTTCTAGAGAGAATGAACTTGTAGGCTTTGCCTATGGCTACTCCTCTTGTTCCTACTATGGTTTTATTCCTACTTCCTCCTATTTCTTCCTATCCTTCTTGCTTCCCCTTCTACTCTATCCTATGTCTATTTCTTCCTATCCTAGTTGCTTCCTCTTCTATTCTACCCTATGTCTATGTCTACCTATCATAACCCATTTTTATGCTCATTTTTTTCTTGAGCGGCGGCTAGCCCCCTACTCTTTGGCCCCCCAAGACCCTAGCATTTGGACTCCTCGAAATCCCTGTGATTGTTCTCAAAACCCCAGTGACTATGTCCAAAAACCCTAGTAACTAAGCCCCCCAATATCTGCCAATGTGGCCCATGGTAAGCACCTATGGGCTCCTAGTATTGGAGGGTATGCTGGTCATGTGGGGCTTGCTAGTGCTGGGGGTCTACTAGCCTTGTGGGGGCAATTGGTGCTAGTTTGAACTTTGCACTTTCACACACTTGGAGCTAAATCTTGGTATTATGTGACTCAGGGATGACTTGGGATTGAGTGAAGTAAAAAAGGATGTAAGACTCGACCAACATGAACCTAGGGGAAATACTTAGGACTTGACCTTTTGGACCTATTGTCTATTTTTGGGGACTAAACTTTGGTTTGTTTCTAAAATGTTTTGGAAACTAAACTTTGGAGGTGAATACAAGGTAGGCTAAAAGCTCCGTTGTCAATTTGGATGTAACATCAAATCTAAGACTAAGAGGTACCTTGGATTTCAAAGCTCCACCATTGGTAGAACTCACTATAAGAAACCCATGTTTTTGTGATAGGCTCATAACGTGGTAGGTACGTTTTTTTGGACATTAGCCATGTCAACATGGATGTCCAAAAAAATGTGTTATAATGGACAAGCTAAAAAACATAGAAAATTACAAAAAGCATGGTTTGATTTCAAGCAAATCTTTGAGGATGTCACAAAAAACATGGTTTGAAAAGGTCATGAGAGGTTGCCACATGGATACCACCTTGCCTCCACATCAATGTTGACTGAGCAGAAAGTGCCATGTCATCAATTTTTTCATCCAAGCCCTTGTTGACATCATTGGTGTATTGTGCCCTAGATCATGTCAATTTGGATGTTCGTTGTGACATGCACATGTTTTTTCTAATGTCAACAGCAACATGAGGTTAATTTTTTCAAATGTCATGTAGCATCCATCGTGTACTATGGCACGTCCACATAGACATGAAAATATCACAAATGACATCTTCTAGAATGTGTCTAATGTGCATATCTCAATTTTTGAAACATCCATTGAGACATCTTGATGTTTTTTGTAGTGTCCACTTCAACATACGCCATACATAGTATACCATATAGAATAGGCCATTTGCAATACACCATACATTGTATACCATACACCATACACAATATCATGTATGTGGTATGTCACATGGCTAAAAATACCACTTATTGTGAGTATATTGATATGAGAAGTTAAGGTATATATACAAGTGGGGTGGTAGGAGGAAGACAAACCATATGGGATATGTAAACATAGAAATTTTATTAAAAGTTGAATTTCATACATAAGCATTGTAATAAACATTGTGTTGTCTCAACTGAAGTAATAGAAACATCTAGATATCTGAGTTGATGTTGCAAAAAACATCTAGACATTTCTATTGACATCTTAGTTGATGTCACAAATGACATAAAAAACTAGTGTTACAATTTTAAGATGGTGTTTAAATGTGATGACGTGACATGCCAAATCATCCACATTGCATGCCATGTCACCCAATTGCCACCTCAACTTGCAACTTTTTTTTACAAAAACATACTATAAGGTTGCCCTTCCCCTATTTTTTTCACATTTGGTCAGCCTTTTACCTTAGCCCCAAATAACTTCTACATATTTAACCAAAGTCAAAATTTGAATCCTTGCTAACATGGCACTAACACATTTTTGGGGCATCGCCAAAAATGTGCCTACATTTCATTGGATGTCTCACAAAACATATGCCTTTTCTGTAGCATCACGTTGTTGTCGTAGTGACACCACACGTTGTCTAGGACGTCCATCATAATTCTTCCATCCACTACCTTAAAGTCTCAAATGTCCTTATGTTAGAAAAAATATGCCACATTTTTGGTCTAATGTCATAAAAAACATGGATTTCTTATAGTAACTACAACACACAATCTTTGTCTCTTAGGACGTAGATGGTCTAAAGCTTGCCATCCCGACAAGATCCACAGTGACACGTGCAAAGCTATAACAAGGTTAGTAGAACATGGGGACTTAGGACACCTTCAAAGAACCGTGACAGGTGTTAGTATAGCAATGGTTAGTATGAGACTTAAAGCAAATTAGAGGCCCCCCAAAGCAGCATTGCCAAGCTATAGTGGGGGGTTGGCTCTAGGTTTAGTACAAGGGACTAATGGACACCCACAAACTTCCAAAAGACGTGGCAAGATCCAAAGATAGAGGCAACAACATCCTCTCCAAGGTTAGTAGGACTAGGCGCTCAAAACTTGAGCAAACTTGAAATAAATCTCTACAAGGAAAATACAAGGCTTAGAAATGACAAAACTAAAAGACACAAGTGCAAAAGGACCCTGATACCTCTACAACTTGCAAAAGACTAGCAAAAAGACCAAAAAACAACAAGAAGACAAACACCGCCATGATTTTTGGCTAAACATCAAAAGTCCAACACAAATTGGACCCAACGGACCCAAATACAAAATGGGGGTGTTTTCAAAGGAGAAAGGCACCTTTTTTATAGGCGGCTGGGCACCCCACCTCCTCTCTAAGTTATAAGCCGGGAACTCCATTCCCAAAATGGGAAACTTCAACCTTAGATCTTTTCTAGATTTCAGTCTACAACTAAGGTGTTGACTTCCTAGCTCCTACGTTAGTCCAACTTCTAACTTTTGGAGCTTAACTCTAATTTGCAAACAGATTGCACCGTTGGCTCTAAAAGGCCATTTTTAATTTGCGGAAATCCCTCACCTCTTTTCTCTTTGCAAGAACCCATTGAAACCGGACCCCAACTTTAGTAAAAAAAAAATTGAAAATCTAACTTTTAGAAGTTGTCTTTTCTGAAGAAGGTGATTGGTCAGGGTAGTTTGGAAGGTCCAAGGGGGTAATAAAATACTCTTTGTTGACTTCATTTTGACTTTGTGAGGTTCTCAGATGTTGATCAACTCCCCACAAATATTGCCACGTTGTTTAAATTGGAAGGAACCTCCTAGTTCAAGTGCCTCCCGCTATTGAAATGTTGCAAAATTTGTCGAAATGCATTATTAAAACTTATCCTTATTTTATAGTGAGATTTTACCGCCTTTCGGGAAATTTCTAGGAATTTCTCATTGCACATTTTGGCGATTGACCGTCTCAAAAAGATATTTCTACAAGTCAAAATTTCAAAACTTTTTGTGGGACCTCACATAGAATCCCACAAGGGTCGTGCAAGCTCATATTCTTACTTTGCACATGTAGGGATGGAGAGGATAAATCCCTACCCTCCACTACATACTTGAAAAATAAAGAACCTTTCAAATACAAGGGAATCATGGCGAATGGACTTCACTTTTGATCCCTTGGCATGCTACTGAACCTAGATCACCATCCATGGGCTATAGATTCCTCCACAAGCCCATCTTGATGTAGTAACCCCTACATTGTCAACAATTAGAGTTTCTACAATTTCATTGGTGGAATGGGGAAACTGAAATCTATCCTTAGAAAGGAACCTAGGGGTCTCACATCACTTCTCTTGGCTCAATCTTAGCTAGAATAGACTATTGACTTAGTAGGTTTGGCTATTTTGGGCAACTTCATCCAAACCTTATAACATCCACCATTTTCATTCTAACCTATGTACAAGAGTGGGCATCTGAGGTATTTCTAGACCTGAAACCCTATTTGAGACCACATAGCTATTTTGGTATGTTACAATCTATTTCGGTCTTACTCTCTAATCAAGCTTTTTAAATCTAATTACCTCATAAATTGAGAAGTTTGAAAAAACAAAAAACTATAAGTCCTAAGTGACAAATTGGGAGTTCACATCCATCCACAAGCATTGCTTGTACAAAAAAATATTCTTCAAAAGTGTATTCACCCCACCACCTATGGTTGCTGTTCAGAAAAAATGTCCTTCAAAGGACATTGTACATTTCTACTCTCCACGTGACCCCACCACCATCAATTGCCCCATCTGCATGCACCTTTGAAGTGAAAAGTGTCTTACCAAAGGCATTGTCCTTTTCTACTATTGGCAAGTTGTCCTACTACGTACCAACATCACCCCACAACCCACGGTTGCCCCATCGGCCCATCCACATGCGCCCTTTAAAGGAAAAAATGTCCTTCCTAAGATATTGTGCTTTTCTAATGTTTGTTGTTGCCACACTACTAGCAGTGGCGCCACAACCTATGGTTGGCCCATTTGCATCCATCCCTTGAGGGAAAAAAATGTCCTACTATCTATGGATTTTTTAATCATGAATTATTATTTTTTTGATTTTTTTTATAAAATGAGTGGAGCTTTAAGTAATATTTTACCCATATTTTTTTGCAACTCCTAAAGCTTCTTTATTATGAATTATTTGTCACTTTGATTTTATAAATAAAAAAATAATGTTTGGAAATTTAAGTAAGAACTTCCCCATTTCTTTTTTGGAATTCTCAAGACTCATTCTACTATATAGTACCATTTGTCATATTGATTTAATAATAAAAGATAAAGTATAAGGATTTTAGTAGTAACTTCCTAGTTTATTTTGGAAAATTCTCCAAGATTCCTTCTTATCATGAATTAAATGTGACTTTGATCCTATAAAAAAAAACTTAAAGGGTGGAGATTGAAGTAAGAACTTTCCTATCTATATTTTGCAATTCTCCAAGATTACTTATCATCATGAATTATTTTCACTTTGATTTTGTAAATAAAAAATAGATGATGGAGATTTAAATCAGAATTTTCTTATTTAATTCTACAAGTTTTCAAAAATTCGTGCTTCTTGAGTATTATTTGTCACACTAATTTAATGATTAAATATAAGGTGTGGAGATTCAAATAAAAAATTTCCTATTCATTTTTTGTAATTCTCCAAGATTATTTCTACTCTTGGAAATATTTGTCATTTTGATTATTTTAATACAAATTAACGGATAGAGGTTTAAATAAGAACTTTCCCATTTATTTTTTAGAATTTTCAAAGATTCATACTATTCAAGTATTATTTGTCGTATGTAAACCACCAAATTGGTTTACTTTCTATAAAATCAAAAGTATAAACAATATGCACAAATTTATAACTTCGGTAATGTTAGTATCCTTGATTAAACTACAACCACTAATTAAGGAGTATTTTTATTACTTAGGGATAGGAAGGTTGGGAGGTTAGGGCACAAAACTAAAATATGCAATTAGAAGAAAATGAAGGAAAAATTCTAGGGTAAAAATAGGAATTTAAAACTAAAAAGACATTAAACAAAATTTGGTAGAGTAACCAATTTATAGGCATTAGGAAAAAATTCAGGCCTTCTAAGGGCCATGAGGGCTGGTTCTCTAAGTTGGGAACCTTAAACTGTTGGCCAAAATATAAAATTATTATAAAATTATAAAAGATATTTTTAAAAATAATCACAATTTGATGTAGCACTGGTCCAACCACATCAAATATTTGACAATTTTTCACTAGTCCTATGTATTTTAGGCCCAATAGTTTGCTGAATTTTTCATTTTTTCATTTTTTTTCATTTTCAATTTTTTTTCATTTTTTCGGACAACATTCCCTACTATTTGAGAACTGACAACCTTATTCAAGCCTCAACATTTTGTAATGCAAAAAATTGGATTAGAATTAAATTGCAAACCAAAAAGAAAAAAGGGGTGGGGGTGGGGGTTAACAACAAAAAGACTAGAAGTAGAAAATGAAACTTTACATAAGTCAGAAACCAATTGAAAATAATAAAGAAGAAAAAACACAAAGGAAGTTAGTAAAATTAAAACTACTACTAGAACACAAGAGTAGTGATAAAAACACTAAAACAATGATAGAATCACTAAAACATGGTCTTTAGAGTAATTTAGAGGGTTTTACAATAATTTAGGAGATTTAACACTAAAAGAAAACATTTATAGTAATTTATCTTGTTTTACACTAAATTAGTGAATTAGCAATAAATTAGGGGTTGATGAAAGTAGTTAAGAAAATTAATGTGTTAGGGAGTTTGGTTATAAAAAAAATTCAGGTTTAGAACTCTCTCTCTCTCTTGTTGTTTTTCTCTCTATTTTGGTGTGTGAGATTTTTGAGAGCAATTTTGTGATTTATGAGCGTTTTAAGTATTAAGTGTTAGAGATTAGGGTAGGGAAAAACTAGAAACAATTTGTCTAGTAGGTTTCACCATTTTATAGAAGAAAATCGTTGAAAATTGAGTTCTCTTAGATTATATTGGAAGTTGGTTTGGAATTGATGAGAGAAAATTAGGGTTTTTTTGGTGAATTGGTGAAGGATGTTTGGTGAAGAATTTTCAAGGTTGGGTTTGGGAAAAATGACTAAGTTTACTTGATTGATGAGCATGAAAATTGGAGAATTTTCAAAGGTTTTCTTTTAGTCTTATGCTTAGAATGAACTCACTTTTGGGGGTGATGATAGCTAGCGTAAACTTGCCATTTAACGCACACATCCAAAAACCACACAACAATTGTTGCCATTTATTGTATACTAACCACATGATGCAACTACTGATTCAATTGCCATGAGAACAAAGTTTTGTATCACTACTCAATGACCGCACATGAAGGGTTGCAAGGAATTTTTAATTAGATTTTAGCTCCATCGCCTTTAGATTGCAATAAAATTTGTAGGAATAAATCTTTTTGCATTATGTTTCTTGAAGGTGAATCTTAACATGACATCTAATGATCACACCAAATTTCAAAACATGCAAGTCTCTATATTTATGTGGAGAAAGATTTGAATATTGTGCGTGTGGAGATTGGCAAGTTTATAATAGGTTAAAGTGGAGTAACAATAAATATAGTAGGATTGGGTTGCGATTTTTGAAGAAATACTTAGTCCTCTAGAATGTTAATTATAAAATGCCTTATTCTTGCAATGATTACATAGATCAATGAAGATGCTTGAATTACTCTTGGCTTGAAAAGTTAAGAGTGTGATTTTTGAAAGAAGGGGTGGCAAAGTTCTCCACAAATGACACTTAGAGTCAAATTGCATGATTTGAATGCCTAAAAATGATGCATGAATAGGGGACTAATTTCAGTCGGGTTTTAGGACAAGTATGGAAGCATTGCCCAAATTAGGTGGAAATTAGGGTTGGGGGTGTTTGAATGATCAAATGGGAGAAACATGTTAATTTGCCTTACAAGATACACATTTAGGTGATTTTGGGTATTGTCAATTTCCACCTAAGTCTTTTGATTAAAAAATGACCAAAATATTATTGTAGTCTATTGCTTGGAAGGCAACTAGTTGAGAGTTCCGTACACTCCCCATTGGTCAACTCTAAGTTGTTTTTTCCCAATGCAATGAAAAACTCTTATAGAATTGGTATGTTTACTGGGAGGGAGTGTTTTGATCTAATTTATGGTGCAAGTTGTTTGAATATGTCTTTTGTAGGTTTCTTGGAGCGTATTTGAGGAGCTTTGGATATTTTCTATTATTTTTCTATTTCATTTTCATATTTTCTTTTGTAGAGGGCATTTTGTAGATATACTTATATATGTAGTTATGTACTAAAAAGTATGTGAACATCCAAAGGGTTACCCTACTATTGTTTGGTGGGATGCTCTTGTTTGTTGTTTTAGTTGCTTTCTTTATTAGTTGTTTTCTCGTATTACGATGAGGCTAGATTTATGACCAATGTGACCTTGTATGTTGTTTGAAATTAGGTTTGGAAGAAGTGATGCTCCAAAGCCTTATGAGCTTGTGTTTGTGGGTGGAATCCAATAGGTTGCCCTTAATCCTTACTTATCATATCTTTTTTGTGGTTGTATATGAGCATTTATTTACCCACCATTGATAAATTCACAAGCACAATCAAGTTCTTGTTTCAATTGTATTTTTTAAACTAATTGGATGCCTATGTGTGGTCCATTGTGACTTCTAAGAATGGATATTTCTTTTGTGCCTAAGTATGCACAAACATACTAGTAGAACAAAGGTAGTTCAATTTAAATGCAAGAAATGATATTAATAGCAGAATTCATTAGGCCGTTGTGAACTTGTGATTCCTAGTGAAATTAGAGATGGTTCAAATTTAACCACTCCAAATTGTAGATAATTTAATGCACCTTCCGAAAACATAAGACACAACCCAATCCAACTTTCTTAGCAATAGTTATGAGAGAATGAAGTTTAGCCTTTAAAAGGGTTATTAAAACTAACTTCATCCACATCTTCATACTAGTTTCCTATATTGATTTGCTTTGAAATTCAGTAGACTTGCTAAAGATGTTGATTACCTCCTAAAATCCAAGTTTGAATTTGGTTGATTGATTCCTCTAACTTTTCATCCAATTCCTTGCCAAAACTTCATCCTTCTATATCTTATGGAGGTTTGGGCCTTTTCAAAAGTTTAAGGTATATTTGGACTCTTTTCAATTTTCTCTAAGAGTTTATGTTCTTAACTTCATTAAGAAAATTCTAAGGTCTCAACAAGGTTGTGAGTTTTGCACCCCGTGGTGCAACTATGGAAATAAAATGAAAATTAAAAAAAATTAATTTCTATTTTTTAAAACTTGGAATCTGATGTGGCACTACTAGTGCCACATCAGCACCACATCAAATTGACTATTTAAAGTTTTTTTTTACTATTTAAAATTTTTTTTAATTAAAAATTTTAAGTTTTAAAAAATAATTTAAATTATTTCTTATTTTTTAATATTTTTTATTTTTTCTATATTTGCACCGCTGGGGTGCCGAAAATCTAAAACTTGCAACCTTCCCTTGACCTCAAAAGTCTCCTAATGCTTACTTTGACTCACCTTAGTTCTTAAGCCTCTACAAATAGTCCTAACTTTTTCCTATTTTTAAAAATTTTATGTTTGTTCCTTAACCCCTCATCGCTGAAGGGGAGGAAAAGTGTCCTCACATTGTCTGGCAGTCAAATTCAAAGTGTTGTTACTTTAGCATCTAACGTTTGAATTCAATAAAACTTGTTGGGAAAGTTGCACATATTAGTCTGGTTTCACTGTTAAATTTTTCAAATTAATACAAGATGTATAGAGTTTTTGAGAGCCCTTTGAAGTTCACAGGTTCAATTTGAGTTCACCACATTGCATTCTGATGGCTACAACTTTATGGCCTTGTAACGTTTTCAGAAAATGTTTTTCTCAATATAATTTGTTGAATTTTGTTCTTCTTAAGGTCTAGTTATTGTGGTAAAATTTTCATGTAAATCCAAGTTGTTTTGAATGTTTGGGAGCAATTCAAAGTTCAAAATCCAGACACTTTTGCATTACAATGAACTTCCGTAGCTTATAACTTCTTCATACATGGTCCGTTTTCAATCATTTTTGTTGAAAAAGTTTTGCATACTAAGGGAGCCAACCCATTTTTGACCACTTACGCAGATACACATACCTACAAGGGAGGTGTCAGCAATGGGGAAATTTTTCCATGAGTAGAAATAGAGTTCATAAGGTTTCTATAATTTTTTAGATTTTTTTTCTTCAAAAATTAATTACTATGAATTTTTTAGCTGAAGATTCTATTCTACCCACTTTGGTCATATAGACCTTATTTTCGACCAAGGGTTGGTTACAAAATCCAACAAGGGTTGGTTCCAATTTTGAGAGTCTTGTAGCCAATCATAATGCACTACAACTGCCCGGGAATTGTGCTAGCATTAATTGTTGCTAATCACCTCTTAATTGAAATTACTCCACCCTACTTTGCGAGACTGGGTCCATGATTAGTAATGGGTCCACTCCCTTAGTCTAGTTTGTGTGGTTAAAATTTCATATTAACCCAAGAGATAATGAATGATTGAGAAGCATTTTAGTAGAGGGAGATTCATCCATAGATGTGATTTTTTGCTACTTTTTTCATTGTTTTTTGACATTTCAAAACAATAGTGCATTTACAATGAGTCAATTGAATGATATTTTTTTAACCAAAGTCTTTGTCTTTTGGTTTTGATTCACTTAGTAGTTAAAAGTTTTTTCATTTCGGTAGGTTTAGAAATCAAATTTCACCTACAAATGTGTTTTAAAGAAAATTTCAGCTTCTTTTTTCAAGACTAAAACATTATAATCATTCAATCTATACGGTCAAATCACCCCAAATTTTTTTCACACTATCTACAACATGCACACTACAAGATTGTACAATTGAGATTTTCATACTTCACTGAAATTTAGACTTATAGCACTTGAAAAGCAAGGATGCTTTTATACATGTTTGGACTTTGGGTGCTAGGGAGTTAAAGGGTTTAATTTAAGCTTTCCAAAATGATAAAGCACTTCCAATTTGGACTTTCCTAGTGAAAGTTAGGGATGGGTGAAATTTAACCACTAATCGGTACTTCAAACTTCATTTGTTATTTACTATTAATCTACAACTTCAAATTAATTTTTAAATTAATTTTTAGAGTCTTATCCACTATAGCTTCTTAAGTTTCATTCTTATTCTTTTTAGTTGAACTTTAATAAGTTTCATTCATCCTACCTTCTAAATTTCATCCACTAAATTCTTATTTGTTTTGACTCTGATTTCTACTTATTTTATGTTTTGGTTTTTGCTACAAGGTTCTAAGCTCAAACTTGACTTGGACCCTAGTCCTAATGGTTTGACTTGCTCCTAGGCCTTCGCACTAATTTACACTTGCTAGTAAATCAATTTTAATGACAAAGAGGGATTTAGTGGCCCACCTTCAATTCGACATCACCAGTTAGGTTCTCATTATTCCTCTTACATCATTGATTATGGTAGTTGACCTTCCCAATTACTAACCCTCCAAATCCCAATGTATGATTTTAATGATACATGCTTCTATTCTTAGTTGAACTATCCTAATGGCTATCTAATCCCCATTCTAATGGTTCAAAAAGCTTCATGAGATTTTCCTAAACCTCTATCTAATCTACTTGTCTTCTTTCAACATCACTTCATCAATATAGGCCTAAGCAACCAAGTAAAACAAATGAGGGATGTTTTGAGAGGAGAATGAGTGCCCTTTTATACTATTCTAAGGGCACCCACCTCCTCTCATTTGCTATGTGGTAATCTTATCACTTAAGATTTTCATTATAGTTTGTCAATTTTGACTTTATATGTTGATCCAAAACTCTAATTTTTGGAGAAAGACTCTAAATCACAAATGGATTGCACCATTAGTTTCAAAAGGCCATACACAATTCATGTCAACTTCCACCCATTTCCTAACTCAAAAATCTCATCAAAACCTAACACCAACTTAAATAACTAGAATAGACTCTATAATAAGTATGGAGGGTGTTAAAAAAGATTTATATTCGACCTCATTCCGCTTTCATATATTCCTGCAATGTTAGTCAATTCCGCTATAATCTTTAATTTTATTGGTGGTTAGAGAATCTTGTAGGTTCGGGTACTTTTGGCTATTAGAATGTCTTAAAAAATTTCAAAGCACCTTATTAACATAAAATAAGATAGTGTAATTTTTAGTGAGATTTTACAACCACCTAGGTAATTTCAAGGATTTTCTTACCATAGGTTTTGACAATTGACTGTCTAAAAGAACATCTTCTAACTGTCAGAAAATTTCAAAAACTTTTTGTGGCACCTTTCATAGTGCACTTCTACCCCACAGATATAATATCTTTAAAGAATCCAATGCATTTTTGAGAAAATAATTGCAATTTTATATAAAATTTGGTAATGATAACATAAGATTAACATTCCCAAAGCACCTAAAATTAATTTCACATAAAGATTGATATTCTACATTCGTCCATAATTTTTTGAAAATCTCAAAATTTCTCATTAATTACACCTAGGTACAAGAAAATGATTGAAGCAACCATACATTCACTCATCATCTTTTATATATTGAAAAGTGGGGTAGGAAGGAGTGTGGATTCTTGGACAATTTTACAAAGAATCCTTGCCTACTTTCTAGCATAAAAAAACTAATATTGGTTTTCCAGGAGTTGATAAAATCAAAATGAAAAGAAAATGTCCTAAATAGACATGGAATTGCCTTCTAACATGGAATCATAAGAGAAAAACAAGGTGATGAGCCGAAAAAATGTGGGAAAAAGTAGAAATGAAACTTATGAGAATTAGAACATATATAGAAGGAGACTTTTTTATGTTAAGGTGGGCCCCTCCAAATGCACCACTACCCCAAAATTGAAATCATTCAACAATTTGTGTATATCTCCAAAATCATTATATACCTATATGGAAGAAATTATTTTAGAGCCTCTACCAAAGAAAACTTTGATCCTTTATAACCTTGTTCATGATTCTCAAGGACTGGGCATTAAGTGGTCAAAGTAGCCATATAGGTGTGAACAAATGTAGGGGGCCAAAAAAACATTAGGGCGAAAAATTATAATTTGATTGATTGTACTATGACATATGTAAAATGTCATTGGGTGTATTGTAAATACTATAGGGTGTAGAATAATGGGATGCATGAGGAAAATATTAAACTTAAGATTATTCCCTTATTATTAATTTAGTGGGACAGAAGTCTCAATTATGGTTTAGGGTTGGCATTTAACCCTACATTTAATTATATTACATTGTCTTTTTATTCTAGATTCTTTCAACTCTAGTGATTTAACTTGCATACCAATGTTGGTTTGAGAATTAAATGAGGGTCATTAGCCTAACACATGCAATTTCTATTGTATTTAGCTCGGACCTTTATTGTGCACAAATGAGTATATATTGTATTTACCAACAACTACACACTAGTAAACTACCTTATCAACATTTTTATTGGCCACCAATTAATTTTTAATGAGGCTTATTGTAGGTTCATAACTACATTACATATTAATTAGTAAGGATTCTTGATTTAGCCATTATATGTTTTGAGGGCCATATGAGTTATTTGCCTTGATTTGTATGTAACGAACCAAATTCTCACATCAAGCTAGTGCCATGATGGTATGATAGACTTGCCAAAATGCTCAAACCACATACATTATTTCTACTTGCTAATTTACATGTTGATTTCTTTACAAAGGGTTTTGTATCTCACAAAGAGCTAGGAATGCTTTTAGGCTACATTGTCTCAAAGCTTTGAAATAGAACAACTACTTGAATCTTCTCTCTTTAGTTAAGACAAGGCTCGCATTTTTAGCCTTTGTTTGTTGTTTCCATGAGCATCATTGTTCTCTAGAAAATAAGCTTGGAATAGAGCATTTTTGTCAAAGATGGCTTCCACTCACTTGGTCTACATGAAATTTTTAGGTTTTTCTTGTGTTTTCATTCTTTTTCATATTTGGTTTCTTTATATGTTGACTTCTTGAAATATTTTCTAGTAAACTTTCCTTGAAAGACAAATAGAATTGGCATCTAACTCAAATTGTTTCATATTTTTTAGAGCTTTGTGAAGTGAAATATGAATTTTTAGACATCAGAGTACTAAGGAGGTAGGAAGACCCTTAATTGTGAAGCCTAAATCCTACACTCAATTCTGTAATTGTGAGTAGTGCAAAAAGATTGAACGAATATAATATATGATATTCATTACAATTGGGAATTACAATTAATGTATGCCCCTTTGTGTATGAACCACATTAGAAAATTACATAATTATAGGGCAAAAAATAAACAACAAACAGAAATGATACCCTCCCCCCCATTAAATACTTGGTGTTCACAACTATATCTTAATTTTTTTAAGGACTACATCCCCGATTTATAACTTACATACGGTATCCAAATGTTGTATTCTTTGGTATGTTGGAACCTTCTTTCACTTACCAATAAGAATATACAAAATTTGACTATCATCATCATCATCATAATAATAACAACTAGACACAATAGCAAAAAGTGGCAGTTTGGGATGTACCCATATTAGTCTTCACAGAAATGGGGAGAATTGGGGACAAGTGTTTGTTTGTTGTGGACAAATTGTGAGGGGAACTAATCCACCAGGATACATAATTGGTAACCCTATAAATTAGAGCATGCAAAACTTCAAAATCAAATTCACTATATGCTTCATTTTGACATTACACATGAATTAATTGCTAGTTTTATATTTCAAAGATAAAATTGCATATCTTCTATGAGTGATGAGAAGTTAAGATATTTGTTATGAAGTTTTTGGACTTATCTAGAACTTTTGCCCAAAAAGTGAAGAAATTTATATTGAATATTCTTGGAAATTCTGAAAATTTCACTATTTGTATTTATTATGGCCTACTACACACAACATTTGGTAAATTTTTTTTTTGTGTGTAATTATATAATTCAAAAATAAATAGATCATGCCTAGGTAATAGGCCTATATTTCAATTTGCAATAAAATATTCAATGTCACAAATTTTCAACAAATTGGTGTAGAAACTTTGATGTGGGTACTCATTTGTTCAACACATCCATCTAGATGACCTCACCCCGGGATGTGACAATCTTGTCAAGGATAGCCTAATTATTCTTGGAGGATCCATTTGACTTGGAAAATATTTTAGATCTTTGTTATTGGAACACTCAAGTAACATGAAAAAGAATTAGATCTTTATTACTAGAGTACTCAATAGGTTTGCTATATTCATTTTTCTTAGCACAAAGATTTTTCCTATTGGTGAGGTATCAGAATTAGCCAATTAGGTGTTATTACAATTTTTCTTTATGTGGAAATTTGTACAATACATTAAAATTCCAACCTATATTGCTTTAATTTTAGTGTAATAGGTTATTTCTTACTTTATATCCTATGCATGATAGCATTTTCACCTACTACATGCTGATAGGATTAAGCTAAGACAAACAAACCTCAGCAATTGACTGAAATGTCAAAATCCACAATTCGATTGCAAATAAATTTAGGAGCTAAGAGGATGAATAGTGAATTTCATTAAAAGGGCAGTATTATGGTAAAATGGTGCATAATATGTTAGGAATTGCATGACATTTCATTAAAATGGCATGGAATATGTCAGAAATGGCGGAAAAATATCACCATTTTAATGAAATTCACCATAATTATGAGCACTACATCTGATAAAGTGTCAATTCTAGGATTTCTATGAAATTGTTTGTCTCATTAAATTTTTGTAATTAATCAGATTTTGTAAACAATCTGTTGCGTTCAATTCTTTTTGAAGCTCAAGCTTGTGCGTGGATTCGTCACTCGTAGATTCATCAAGCTTGTGGATGCTGTAATTAAGTATACTCCGGAGCACTTTCTAGACCTTTGAACTTGCAAAATTAGACTAATTGATGTCAGTTTGATTCATTGCATTTGCCTGAGCTAGGCAACTCTCATTTTAGAAGGCTCTGGTTTCAGTGCGGATGATCGAGTGTTGCATCGTTGAAGGATCCATAGCACAGAGATCAATAACAATAACAATAACTCTGTTGAAATGATACTTTTGTAACCATGACTTACTAACAGTTCGCTAAGCTCTGGATATCGAACCAGCTTGTCCTGACTTTCATTATACAATAATGGTATTCAAGAGTTGTATTTGATGGCCATTTTATCAAAGTCAGTATGATTAGTTGAAACTGAGAAATGTTACAATGTCGTGGCAGCACCTAGTTAAGTTGAGGAGATGAACATTGACGACGGGGTTTGACACCCATGAAAATTGAAAAAAATGAGCATTTAAACCTGCATAATTTACCTTCACAAAGTAACCCGAAATTCAGACTTCAAACAAACAGCTCAATTCCAATGCTATTGTTTGATACGTCCATGCAGGATGCCAGAATCGAGAATCCTCAAAAACGAAATCGAAAATGTCCGTTGACGGTGTTCATCGTGACCTCAGATACATGCTTTGTGATTCAACTTCAATTTCGTTTAATTAGAGCACGTCCATTAAAAATGGCGTGGACAGGTGGTTCTTCAAGCAAGGAAGATGATTTCGGGAGCCGGGAGGAGGGTGGATGCGGGTGGAAAAAATCTTAACTTAGAAGTGGAGAATGTTGTGGATGGAATGCAAATTTGCGTATTAATTTGCTCATCTGATTGGCGCAACAAGCTAATGTAACTTTCAATGAAACTGGCGCACGGCACTCTGACTGCCAATTTCATGGATTTGAAGTTATTCATGCTTTCGCTTCTGAGGGCTTGAGGTCGTTGTAGACTTGTCAAGAAGAGTGTGTACATTATCATTGCTCATTGCAGGCACTTACAGACTTTGCAATTCATATTCCTCGTGAGCCATTGAATCCCAGTATCCAGCCAGTGCAACAAATTCGAGTGTAAGCCCTGTTTTTATAATTTTAAAATAGGAACCAAGTGTTGGATGCTGTGAATCAATACCTGTAATCAAAAGTTTCAGTTTAAAGTTATTACAAATACAACTGTGCATATCAGAATGTTGCTTTAGTTGAACACGGTTAGTAATCAAATTATCCCGCTATGAATTTTCACAGTTCAGACTCCGGAGACTGCACACCCTTTGAGCTCTACGAACTTACTGGGCTGATTTTGGTTATTTGGAAATCAATTAAGTTGGGCATCTCAAGGTCATTAATCTTTCATTCTCCTTTGTTTGGTCATTTCTAGATTGGTATATGCATATATTTATGTACTAGCCAAACCTATATAATCCTATATAAAAGCACAAGGCAGGTAAGAGACAAGGGAAAATGTATGGATGATGAATCATAGGAATGCTCATTGCACTCTAGGTTTCCATCGTGGATGAAATAATTGGACGATGTTTCTCTAGGGTGAAAATGTGACAGATTTTGTGATAAGGGTTGTGACATTGTGTACTTAGTATAATAGATATACACTTTGTTATATTTCATACAATTCAATGAGGTTCAAAATAGTATGCAACCAGACCAAAGTTATTATTAAAAAAAACTAATAAAGAATAGAAAATTTGCATACTATGGTGTAAGCTCTCTAAGGAAACAAACTGTTGGAAATTGAAACGCATGTCCCTAAAGAAAGACAATTGTTATATATTTACCCAAACGTAGGGCATTCAATCAATGTAGAATGGCAACATGTAGTCAAGTCTACCTTAAAAAAGATGCACTGAGGATAGCATTTGCTACCTAATCCTTCATGGCTTCAATAGTAGAATTATCCCCAACATATTCTTCATTCACTAGTCATATGACCATATTTACTCTTCTTCTATGGCAATGTTCTAGTATTAAAGAAAATTTGGGGGCGAGATCTTGAAGGTTGTTTGACTTTCGGCAACGATACAAATACAACAAAAGCAAGATTATAAAATTAATGTTTTTTTATTCTTGCTTTTGTTGTATTTGCATCACTACCGAAAGTCAAACAACCCTCTAGAGACTCTAGATTTCCTTTAATGTGTTGAATTTTGAAATCAATTATTGTGATGTTAGAAACTTTTAGATGTTATAAGAAGGGGATGCCATTAGATGTGCCCTTCAAGCATGGGTGGGTTGGATCTGGTGGTCCTATTGCCTTGGTACAATTGGCTTAAGAATTTGGCTTGGTAAGATTTTTACTTTAGATTACAACACCACATTAGAGGGGATTTGAGGTCTCTAGAGGGTTGTTTCAACTAGGTTCCCATCCCCGTCCTCCTCAAAAATTTCAAAAGTTCCTACTTTTGGGATCCTCTATGGAAAGTTCAAGAGCACTTTGCAAGAACATTGATGACTAGTGGGTTGATAGGCCACAATTGCCATGCTCTTCTTGAACCACCAATTAATTAAACTTTGGCACTTTAAAATATTACTTATCAAAAATTGGCTTTACATTCAAAGAAATTAGCCAATTCTCATATCTATGAATTATAGATTCAAGTGCCTCCTAATGTGAGTGTGAAGGGAGGAAAAGACAAGCTATTAATGCAAATGTATGTAGTAGTAGTAGTAGTAGTAGGTAACACAATCAATATGGGGGATATAAATTAGGATGAATAGGATTTTAACCACTCATATCTTAATCAAATGCAAAATTTTTGTTCAAAGTAAAATTTCAGACCTCATCTAAGTATAGTAGAATAGCTTTTCTCAAAAAACTTTGGACTAGGAAAAGTTGTTAAATCAATTTAAGTTTCATCTCCAATAAATCATTTGTGATTTTGAGCCTCCAATAAAAAATTATGGAAAAAATTCAAAGAGGGGTTGGAAGGAACAATTATTTTTGAACAATTTGAGACATCCTCTTTGAAGTTTGTCCATAATTGATTTTCCAACTTTCTTAACTAGTTCAAAGTTTTTTGAAAAAAGCTATTGTACAGTATGATGCCTAAATAAGGTCTGAAATTCCACTTCAAATACAATTCCAAAGTTTTAACTAGGAGTAGTCAAGCTCTCATCTTCAAATTATCCCATAGCCTTTGGGGATTCATGATGGGCAATGCATTTCACTATAAAAACAACCTCTCCATCCTTCAATCTCTCAAAATTTCATAGAATTCATTCCTTCATTTGGCCATCAAAAAACTTCTTGATGGTCGATGGTCAAATGATAGATAGGAGAACTGATTTCATGGATTGATAATGGATTTTCTATATTCTCCTTCATTTTTAATTAATTGACCTTGATGTTGCTATCCGCATACAATAACTTTCTTGTCCAATGTGATAGGGTCCAAACACATTGGATTTGTTCTCACAACAACCTCCAACAAAGGTGGACTTAAGAGAACATCTTGGGAACTCGTAGTCTTCTAATGCCTTCAAATCCTTTCTAATTATGGAAGGGGATCCAACTCAAAGTTTTAAAGTAACAACATTAGCATAAAAGGCTCTAATACTTGGTTGGAGTCTACTATGAAGGATTTGAGTGCGATGATGGGTGAAAGATTTATGCAAGGATTTATGATGCCAAAGTTTGGATGTTGAGGCACCTACACTTGAATATACTTGATGACTTGGTGGGAATGATTGCAAAAAACACATGTACTATTCATGTCACACATTTATTGCAATATTAGTTTTTGGTCATAACTCTAGATTCAAAAGTTTGCTTTAATTCAACACTTTTATAGAACACAACACAAAACCCTTCCTATCAATGCTTCTTCAATATAGAAATTACTTACAATATATAATCTTGCATACAAGTGCATCCCAAACCTTTAAAACACCAAGAAACAAGAGAGAGAGAGAGAGAGAGAGAGAGAGAAGGGTCATCCTTTGCCTCTAAGTAGATACCACAACCCAAGGCAGTTAGCCGCTAGCTTACTCTAACCCTTCTAACCCTAGTGTCAACTACTAACCAATTGGTTACCAACCAGCAATTAACAAGAGCAACTAATAACAAAGTGCCCAAACACTAAACAACTCCCAATCCTAAACACATATTTCTAATAAATAATGATGTCAATTTGACTAATAGACAACCCACATCATGTAAGGTAGGTTAGAAGAAATTTGGCCCCTACGCAAGGTTATTTGATCGCATGAGAATGCACAATTATAGAAGAATTTTTTTTTAACTAATAAATTATTTAAAAATAAATTGGCCATTGTGATCATCTAGTGTGACATGAAAGATTGGGGAATAAAAAACTTATTTTAAAAAATAACTTATTCAAAAAATAACTTATTTTAAAATTTTTTTAAAAATCCTCTGCATTTGCACATCTGCCTAAAGTCAAGTGGCCCTCTACAAGGACCAAATTTTCTCAAATGATAATGTGAAAAATTATGGTCACTAAAAAATCCTCATTTTGTGAAAATTGATACATAAACCATTGCCAATAAGATGCCAAGTAGATTTTTACAAATGACCTATTCTACATAATTACCCTTTATCGGAAGCAAACCTCTATAACCAAGGATTACAAATTTTCCATTTGCTCCAATTTCATTTTTTTTTTCATTTGCTTCCACATTACTTGCCTTGGATTAACATGGGACAATACCACTCCTCATAGGCAATTATACAAACAAAAAATCTTTACATAATTGGGTTTCTTTCTTCTTGTTATACTCTCTTTTGGCATACTTCTTTATGAGCCACATATTGCCCCATACTAATAGAACAAATCATGGTAGTGTGTTAAGATATTAAAGGAATCTCAAACCTACACTAAATTAACTTCCTCCAACATATTCTCCCAATTACACTATTATAATAATATAAAATTCAATTCATTTGATTCACATATTTCAATGACAAACTCTATGACACATACACTCAATAAATGCCAATCACTCATTGCCAACATTTGAAATCTAGGTTGAAATACCCAACCACTAATGGTAATTACAACATGACACAGAAGGTAAACATGCCTATGACAAGCAAAATGAGTGGTCTGTGCTATTGCTACAAGCAAAAAAATCAGATTTTTTTTCCATACAAAGACAAATGTGAGAAATGAAGGAAGCAATCGAAATTTTATTTTTTGGACAAAGTAAGAATTTTTTATGAATTTTTGAAGTGTATAGCCTAATTGGCCCAACAGAGTCTCAAGACTACCCCAAATTAGCAAAAAGTGTTTCCATACTGGTCATCTTATCACCTTGAGTAGGCACAACATTTTCTAACATGACTACAAGATTTCCTAACATGGCCATGACATGAAGGAATAAAAAAAATAACTTTTTATATCGAGTTTAGACTAGAAAGGTGTAAGTGTCCTAAGAGAGTCATGGGTAACTCCATGACCATCTTCCAAGGCATTGATTATGGTCACAAATCAATCTATTGTAGTCATATTCCCATTTATTAGAAATTTTTTATCATACATTGACATAAGCCTCTCATGGGCAATTCCTTAGGAGCCTGTCATGGAAGGTTAGCCTATCAATGACAAGTTTACCTTATACCATTTGTACAATCACTAGGTCAATATCTTCAAATCTCCATTCTAATTATTAAAAATACACTTTTTAATATTAACATTGTCATTCAAAAGTGGTATATTGAATGACAATGTTAATATTAAATATAATGTATTGGGAATATACCACTCTAACAATTTAACCAACTTTCAACTTACTCCCCCTATCTTCTCTAATTAAATCAAATAGTATAAAGTATTGTCTCTTATAAAAACACCTAGTTTAGATGTCACTTGGACCAAATTTTCAAAGCTGAACATGGGGCCTTAAATGAATGATTGGACTCTTCATGTACCCCAACTAATTAGAGAGGTTGGAGTTTTTTCCTTCTTTCTTAACTTTCTCTCTCAATCACCTCTTTGCCAATGCCATCAAAACAAAAAATTCATAACTTTTAGTCAATAGTGAAAATTTTAACCCTATAAAGATGGATTGGTCATTGTGGAAATCATCCTTTTTGGTACAATGTGATTCATCTAGTTAAGTCCTAAAGTCCCTATAAGGGACTCTTGGGATTTCAGGTAGGCTTATAAGATCTCAATTTTTGACATGATTTAAAATTTTTTTTTAAAGATAGGAAAATAACACTAGCTTTTTGAAAATATAATTTTTTTTCAGTTTGTACTTGGGAGCAAAAGTTATGCCATCCTATGCACAAAAAGAAGCTTGAGAGGCAATCCAAAAAAATCACAAAAAATTGAATTTCATTTTCCTTGAAGATTATTTTTGTCTACATTAGAAGCTTTGATTCATTATATTTAGACTATTGATGAGAAATATATTGACAATCTTGTTTTTAGGGCAATCTAAGCATCTTTTAGATAAATGACATACATAATTCATTTTTAAATGCAATTTTGACATTTTTTCAAAAAAATTGTAGACATGGTTAAGTTTGTTTGCTAGAGCAATCTCACTGTTGGAATTATTGTATTTCAATTCCATCTTACATCTATTAACCCCTAAAGGATTGACCTTGTGTTTTTGGCAACATAACTTTTTTGGGCAGGTACATGTGAGCAGAGATTTGACTCATTTAGGCTGAAATTTTTTGACAAGGTGTGGATGAGGAATATCTTTGATGCATGCTAAATTTAATTTCATTTGAGTATACAAGTAAAAAGTTATGATGCAAAATGTTGTTTGTTTCTCAACTCGGGCAGCTCGGGCAGATCTGAAAAAATCACCTTTTTCAAAAATAAAAATTTGAAATTGGTTTTTTATATTTACATATATGGGGAAATCTTTGAATCAGTCCATTTTGATCAATGTGATGAAAGTTATGAGGAATTTCAGTTTGCGGGCAGTTAAAGAATCTCTACTCTAAAATAAACTTTGAAGTCCTTTATTTAACTCAATTTTTCATATTTTTTGAAAAAAATAAAATATAAGGATGTAGATTGTTTATTACAACATTACAACCATTGGGATTGGCATTTTTCAATTCCATAATTAAATTTTTGATAATTTAGTATTTTGAATTATTCTCTACTTCTTTCTACATTCTATTTTTTTCCTATATGTTGTACAATTCCAAATGATTCGAAAATTTTCAAGAACATAGACAACTTGCCTTGAAAAATGAATCCAAAGATGCACCACCATTCTGGACATTTTTTCATACAAATGTGACCTTCTGAAGTGATGCTGCCCGTTTTTTGCAGGGCAAAAAAAATGATTTTTGTCACTTCAAATGTTAATATCTTCCAATCCACAAGGTGGAAATTTTTGAAATTTTTTACACATCCTTTCAAAACAACTTACTACAACATCCTATGGTTACATGTGTTCAAAATTTTTTTTTCTTAAATTTGGTACTTGTGCTAAAAATGGCAGTTTTGGAACATTTTTGGTGAAAACATAGTCAAGGAACTTTAGGGGTTAACGATTTTGTTTTCTCTTCAATCTCAGACCTACTTCTACTTAACAATTTTTTAATAAGCAAAAATAAAGGGGTTTTTGTTGAATTTTTATTCTTAGATTTTCAGCTCAATTTTTCAATATAAAAAATTAAAAAATTAAAATTATTAGTGCAAAAAATTTAAGTTAAGAAGAGTTAAAGCCAAAAAATCTAATTGAATAAGGTATAAAAAAAACCCTTGTTTTCTTCACTCTAAATGCAAAGATCTTGCAATCTTCGAAGTCAAAAAATTTGAAATTTCTTCCATGCATCTTAATACTAGTCTAGTGCAAGATCCTACTATTAGATATGCAAAAGAAAACCAATTTTAAAACATTTTCGCTCTTTGTAATAGAAATGATAGTTTTGAGTGATTTTTGATGGAAAAAAGGCATTGGGACTTCAGGAATTAAAAAAGGCACTAAAAAAACTCATTGGAGGTCAAACTACTGTGCAAGACCTTCCAATTTTCACACAAAATTTCTAGGATGTACGTCTTCCGTCTTACATGAAAAGATTCTCTATCATCTATCGCACCCTTAACTTAGTGTCCGCAGCAGCATTACCTATTTAACCCTTGAACACCGGGCTGGTGACTGTGGAAATCAGCCATTTTGTAACCATGTGACATCATCCACTTTAGAAAAACCAGAAATACTCATTGGGAGTCAAACTACTGTAGAAGATCATCCCTTTCCACCCCTAATTCCGAGGATGAATAGTTGCAATTCTGTCCTACACAAGAGAATTCCTTGTCATTCATCGGACAAAAAACGTCCGCAGCGTCGTTCAAGGGTTAAAATGTTCCAGGAGTATACTGCTACGAAATTCAACCGATTCGAGGCTTCTTTACAGCTTGGTGCTTGCTCATCAAGTCATGAACTCCGGCAATGTCAGTGTGGCACAATTTTCCTCCACCGAACAATTGCCCATGATTTCCTGCAAAGTCAATTGAAAATTGGAGCTTTGACTTGCACGGCCACCACTGATTCTTGACCAGATTGGATGCCCTCATAATATCATTGTTGTGTCCATCCCCATTCACAAGGATTCCACACTCTCCTACACCCTACCTTCACAATTGAATACTCTTTTATGAAGTTAACTTTGGAAAGGCGTATCTCTGTGGCAATCTTCCTCTAAGTTTAGCAACATCGGATGGTCCTGATTCCTGAAGTGTTCGGAATATGTCAACGACTTGTTATGTGGGAGAATATTCTGATGGCCTTTTCTTGTACGAGCCGTAAAAAGCCGTAAAAAAGCCGTAAAAAAGCCGTAAAAGTCGTACAACTCATTGATGCCGTCCGACAATTCTGGAGATTCGTGCACTTTGTTCATTTCATAATCCCAAGGTTCAGCAGGCCAAGGGGTGGTGGTTTAAAAAACTGACCAATTTTTTGACTTTTCATGTGAATTATAATTGAGATGTACAGTATGTGACGAAAGTTTTGTACGATCAGTGAAGAACGTTGGGAAAAGAAACTAAAAAAAAGATAGTCATTTGAGTGACCTATGCCGAAAAGTCTAAAAGAAATTGTGAGACACAGAACTAACCAATTGCCTCATGGATCGATCATGTAATGAAATGCTGATCTTTTGCTGATCGACGTCAAGCTTATCATGAGCTAGCCTGTGGTCCAGCGAATCTCAATTCTCCCATGTAACGTAACATAAAACAATGCAATTGCTAATGGAAACAGTCTTTCACAAAATGAATTGCAATTATATCTCACATTAGGTATCTGAGTTCCAAGAATGGAGGTCTGTGCACAATTTGAATTGAAATCTCAAGATTTTAGATCGAGCTAAGCATTGCGCAGGAGAAAATTAATATATAAGGAGAGAACAACAGAACAGCGCAGCTGAAGTTGCAATCTTAAACAACCCCTGATTGCAGTTCAATTCAACCTTGATGCATCAACCATTGCTTACTATACTACATTGAAGATTACTCTGTTTTGATTGATTCATTGAAATGGTACAAGATTTATAAGAACATACACTGACAACCACCATCACCTGCAAAGCATTGATAAAAACCGAGGTAGTTTCTAGATGCCACCAACTTACAGTGGTACTAAACTAAAACGCACAACTGCAAACTCAAAAAGACTAAATCCATGTGTGAATTCTCATTTTCTTTTTTTGGTCGTTTCTCCTTCCTGCTTCGAGTTTTCTAGATTGGCACAGTGTGCTGCTTCATTTCATGTCCATGGTTGGTAAAATCCGCACCCGTCCCGCCATGCTTGCTTACATCGAACGTCTCCCCATCTCCCCATAGCGCATACGCCTCCTCCCCGTGCTCCGCATCATCCCCTATCATCAAATGCTCATCGCTCATCCGCAACGGAATCACAAGCTTAATCAACACCAAAATTATGCTCGTCACCACCACGTTCCACCCGATAATAAAAAGTGCTGCTACAATTTGCTTCCCGAGTTGCTTCCCTCCAACACCCCCGTAGAACGCCCCTTGCAAATTCAGCACTGGCAGAAAGTAATTACAAAGCGTGGGCTCCGCAAAGCATCCCGACAAAAATCCTCCTACGAATCCTGCCACAGCGTGCGTATGAAACACGCCTAACGTATCGTCAATCTTTTGCATGAACGGCGAGCGCTTGTGGAGCACCATCATGGTGAACCACGGCACTGAGCCCGCGAAGACCCCCATCACGAGCGCCGCCCATCCTTGCACCAGCCCAGCTCCTGGCGTGATAACAACAAGTCCAGTGATCATCCCTTGCACTGCGCCAATGACTGATGGTTTCCCGAAGACTAACACGTCCAAGCCCGTCCAAACAAGCAAGCTCGTGGCGGCGCAAACATTCGTGTTGATGACTGCAATCGACGCGACGAGATTCGCAGAAAGGGCCGCGCCGCCATTGAATCCGTTCCAACCCAGCCAGAGTAGTCCCGCGCCCGCGAGCATGAGAAGAACATTGTTGGGTGGAAAACGCTCCCTGTCGCGCGTGAGCCGCGGCCCCACCCAAAACGCGGCCGTGAATCCAGCGATTCCTGAGGAAAGATGAATCACGTACCCCCCAGCATAGTCGATGACGCCCCATTGCCAAAATACCCCACCTCCCCACATGGAGAATGCACCTACAGTGTAGGAGCACGTCAACCAGAGCGGGACGAACACCATCCACGCGCGGAAGTTCATGCGACCAAGTAAGGAGCCCGCTAGGAGCACGACTGTAATGGCTGCGAAGACGAACTGGAAGTAGACTTGGGTGGCCATGGGGTAGTAGGGCGTGAGCGCTGCGACTTCCGAGGTTGCGCTCGCGGGGAGAGTTGCTTGCGACAAGAGGTACTTGTAGCTGAGAGTGGTGCCGGCTTTGCCCCAGATTGGGATCAGCTTCTCACCGAATGACATCTTGTACGCCCAACCTACCCAGCAGAGGAGGACAGCGGCGAAGGCGTAGAACGCCATGAAAGCGGAGTTCACCGCCCATTTCTTCTTCACGATGCTGCCGTAGAGAATGACGAGCGCGGGGACGGTTTGCAAACCCACTAAAGTTGTGGCTGTGAGTTGCCAGGCGTTGTCGCCTTTGTTCAGCCAGTCGGGATTTACGCCGCCCGTCTGGATGTACGCAGAGGGAATCGTGGGAGCCGCGTCCGCCATCTCGAAAACGTTTCGATCAGTTTGGGAGCTCTGGCGTTGTCACGGGAGCCCGTGCGCAATCTAGACACAATTGGAAACAACACATCGAGATAAGTCGTAAATTCAATTGATGCATCCCAAAATTGCGAAAGGAATTGATGGGTAGACTGGATCAGAGATTCAATTCATGAATACAAACCACCTACCATGCATCGAAAAAAGAGAAAAGGTGAGACGGTACGAAATTGCGCGCTACAGCGAAGTCAAGTTACAGACAGCTTACGTCCAAACTTTGAAAGCATGAGGTTCAAGTACATTGACTATGCACAAGAATACAATAATCCTGTTTTTTCTCTGAGAAGAGGAGTAATAAAATTAACTCTGGTTCGAAATTCAAAGGAAAGGAGAAAAGGCTAGCAATTCCATACAATTGCAGCTTAAGCGCACGTGAAATTCGAGTAAGCTTACATTAACGAAGCATACACAAGTACGTACAACAATCATACTTTTTACTTGAGAAAACTAATAGACCTTTGGACTGAATAGGATTTGCAAAGTAATCTACAACTGGAAGCATGCAATTGTAAACTCAAGCCTGAGATTCAAGTAAATGGACGAAGCAGACACAAGAATAGACACAGCAATCAATCACGCTTTTCGTTTGAGAAAGCAACTAATAATTGATTAAAACCCGGCCTCATGGCTTACAAGGAGTCGCAAAACTGGAAGCATGCAATTGCAAACTCAAGCTAACATTCAATTTATTTACTCCGACCACGAAGTATACACAAGTCTACATACAACAATCAATCATGTTTTTTTGTAAGAGAAAACTAACAAACCTTTGTGACATCGCAAAGTAACCTATAACTCAACTGTAAACTCACACCTGCGATTCAAGTAAATGGACGAAGCATACACAAATTAAAAGTATACGCAACAATCAATCAAGATTTTCGATTGCGAAAGCAACTACAAATTAAAACTGTGGGGACTTACAAGGAGTACACAGAACTGGAAGCATGGAAGAGCAAACTCAAGCTTGCGATTCAAGTCCACGATTAAGTAGACAGTCTAAACACAGTCACATTCAACAATCCATCAATCATTTTTTCGGTGTGAAACTAAGTAGCAAAGTCAAGCTTGGGTTGGAAAAAGAAAATTAAAGAAGTGGTCGTGCAAGCCTACAAATAATGGAGTTGCTGTATATATCGATTCCGGACGTCTGGGCTGCACAGGACGACGCTGCGCGCTGTCTGTGCGACGCTTGACTGGAGTAGCGAAGTCTGCAAGTGGGTAGTGGTTGTGGTGGCCTTATAAAGGCTGAAGTCGCCAACTGTGGTTCGCTGAAGCTCCGGGAAGTTTGCGCAGGTCTCGGGGGGAAGGGAGGCTTTTGTTTCGCTGCTGGAGGCAGGAACAAAGATTGCTCCAGACTTTGGGTGGGGGGAGGGCTCTTTCGTAAGGTACGGCTCGTAGCTTTGAAGGAGTACTACGTCGTACTTCAGTTAAATTGATACTTTTTTATTACTTCTGTTGCGTTACTTCACTTTCTCTCCAGTACGAGAGTTGGAGGGCATAACTTTTGTTTATTACGAATGAGGTAGGGGGCCCTTTTGCATCCTTGGAAAGAGCTCCCTATGGCAAAACAATATTTCTTTTTAGGGCATCACCACAGGGTTTGCAAAAGAAGGCCAGTTTTTCGCTTGAAAAAGGAAAAAGGGAGTGGGGCATCCACTTTCTAGACTACGGAAAAGTGGGCAACCTTACTTATGGCCTTTTAACCCCTAAAGGACCAAGGTGCATTTTTTAGCATCATAGAAATTTTGGGTAGGTATGGGTGACTAGAGATTTTCATGTTTTGGTCCAAATTTTAATAGAAGGTGTAGACAAGGAATATCTTTCATGTGCACTAAATTTTAGGACATTTGGAAATATGAATCAAAAGTTATGGCCTAATATGTAGTTTGTTTCTCAACTCAGGTAGTCCAAGTAGATCTGAAAAAATCACTTTTTTCAAAAATAAAAATTCGAAATTGGGTTTCTAGATTTATATATACATGGAAAGCTTTGAATCATTCCATTTTGATCAATGAGTCAAAAGTTATGAGATGTTTTACTTTGTAGGCAAGTATGGATTCTATACTCTAAAATAAACTTTGAAGTCCTTTATTTTACTCAATTTTCAATATTTTTGAAAAAAAGAAAAGAAAGTCTAGATTGTTTGTTACAATATTACAACCATTGGAATTGACATTTTTCAATTCCATTAATAAACTATTAACAATTTAGTATTTTGAATCATTCTCTTCATCTTTCCACTTACTATTCTTTTCCTATATGTTGCACAATTCCAAATGATCTAAAAAATTTTCAAGTATGTAGCCAACTTGCCTTGAAGAATGGATCTAAAGAAGCACCACCATTTGGGACATCTTTTCATACAAATGTGACCTTGAGAAGTGCGTCTACCCTTTTTTTCATAGGGGCCAAAAAAGGATTTTTGTCACTTCAAATTCTAATATCTTGCAATCTAAATGGTGGAAATTTCTGAAATTTTTTCTAAATCTTCTCAATCTAGTGTTCTACAAGATCCTACATTATATGTGTCCAAAAATGATAATTTTCAAAAATTTGGTACTTGTATTAGAAATGGCAGTTTTTGAGAGTTTTTGGTGGTAAAGTATCAAAGAAACTTAGTGCTTAAGAGCCTAGACACCTTTGAGGTCAATTTTTCCTGAAGAATTCAAACAGCAAGGTGAATATAGTGGAGGTAAAAATCATTCTAATTATGTCTATCATTGTAACCAAATGAAATTAGAGTTGCATGCAAATTTCTTTGTTTGGATCCCATCTTCAAAAATGTAGTTACTCAATTCTATATGATGAAGTTTTCTCATTATTTTGTTGAAAAGAAATAAATAAATATGGATATTCTAAAGTCTTCATTGGCTTCTTCAGCATATTGAAACATAGTTGGGAACAAAAGTTTAGGATTTTATTGGAGTTGCTCAATTGAGGTTTTCAATACATGCTTGCTTAGTCGACCACAATTCTTGAATTAATAGCTAAATCCTTCCCAAGTATCTACCAAAGCTCTACATCCTCCTAGCATGGAGAGGACCATTGCTTGATTATACAATGTTATAGATAGGAGAGATGGGAATCCCTTAAACTAGTCCTTCCAAGCTAATCCAAAAGGAAAAAAATTGAAGCTTGGATTTTTGCATGAAGAAATTATTTATTGCAAAAGATGAAATCTTGAAATTTTGAAATTTTGAATGCATAATTGGAATTTAAAAAATTGAATTTGTCCACAACATACAAAACTAATTGCCTAAAACATGGAATAACGTTTCCAATTGTCTTCTTGTGTAGTGTTGGTGGTTAGTGGTGCATTTTAACCACCCATGGAAGTCTCATAGAACTACTAAATTGTAAACATGAGAGAAAGTGGATTGGATGACTCTTCTATACAAGTCTTAGAAGTCATCTTTGAAGAATTTATGATAGTGTCTACAACCACTTGCTTTTCTTTGCAATGGACTTGTTTCATTAGAGGGAAGCCCCTCAAATTGAAAGGAATGGAACTCAATCCTAGCAAGTTTAAGCAATGGTTTGTGAAATCATTGTTCATCCTAAGAGCATCTCCACCATTACATAACCAAAATGGCTCGCCAAAGCATCTTGGCCAGGCTCACTATTTTAGTATGCAGGGTAAGTTGGACTATCTTCTACTCATGTTTGTTGTGTCATGGCCTAGCTAGAGCTAGATTTAATCAAAGAAAATATTGGAATGAGATTGTTGTTTGATTCAAGGGAGATATGCTCATTGTCTTGAGTTATAGAGCCATTATTGACTACAAAGTTGGACTCCTAGACTATAGAAACAAAGTACTAACAAGATAATGTTCTCTAAAATTCAAGCAATAATTCAAACCAAGCGGATATGGCATGATGGCGTTTAGACCATGGTTTGGGAAGGGGCCGGGTGTGAATTTGGAAGTTAGTATACAAATGTTAAGGGACAAAATCAATGCCAAGCAGGCCTTGCATTGCGCCAGCTTAGCCTTCTCATAGTGGAACCGAATGACAATGCTCTTAGTTTTGTGAACTTTATCCTACATTCTACTTGGTCATTGATTAATTGACTATTTATGGGCATATTTGATGAGTATGGGTGGGGGACAAGGATTCAGAGGGCTCTTCAAAACTAGATGTAAGCTTTTAGTGCGTCAAATTTGACGAGGGTTGGTGCAGCTGCTCTAAACACTCCAAACTCAACTATTGCAATGGGGGATGGGTGGGAGGAAAAATCAATGTGTGCCACATGTGACAAGTGCGGTACAATTCAAGTACTACGTACAATTCTTTTCCCGGAGGAAAACACTCCTCATTGGGGGGCTTTTCGGGTTGTTTTTATGTAAACAAATGAAACAGAATTTCATTGCAAGTGGCAAAGTTACCTCATTGGTTGCTTTCACAGAACCAAAAGGGATGCTGGCATTTGCTCATTGGATGATTGATCCAATCAATGGGGTCAACTCCCGCATGAGGGCGGGCTTCCATGTGGAGTCGGGCTGGTGAAGTTCACCGATCAGCGGTGGACAGGGAGTTCCAGAAAAGCCAGACATCCATTCCACCGCTGATCGGTACACTAAATAGTGAAATTAGGTTGCCTTAACAATTAGGTTGCCTTACCCCAAGAAAGTTATTTTACAAGCCATCAAAGTCAACAAATATTTCTAAAAATATTTCCATTTATTCACACGGAGATTCATGAGTCCCAAATATAGCAATATGAAATTCAAAAGTAGTTCATTCTTGTACAGTAACTGTAAATATTTATTTAGTGTCAAATGTCGTGAAATTAGTGAGGAACAACCTAATTTCACTATTCAGTGTAGACTTCACTGGCCCCGACTCCACATGGAAGCCTGCCCTGAGTGCCCTTTTCGGGGTGACCAGTTCGCTCTTCTAAAGTGCACAGACCTTCATTTGTTTAAAAAATAAATGTAATGAAATTTTGTTGTTTTTTAAATAAAAAGATTTTTTTTTTAAAAAGGGAAAAGTGAGTGGACTTGTGGGACTGTTGAGTAGCCAAACTGGAATTCCATTGGGGCTCATGTGATGATCATGCTCCATTAAAAATTTAAAAACGATTCCCCAACTAATAATAATAATTCATTGACTTCACGAGGCTGGAACTGAAATGCAGGATGTTAAAGTGGTCATTCAAAGTCTGCAGTTTTACCCTACCCTGAGGAAAACACTGGTATTTTTTAATTGTCACCTATCTGTCCTTTTTTTACTTTTTGAGAAAGTGTTCAAAATGGTGGTCACTTAAAATTTGGTGAAGTATTGTATTTCTACATTCATCCATATTTTGGAACCAAAAATACTTTTCAATCATATTCATGCACTTTTTCATCCAAATTTGGTGAATTCATCCACATTTCAAAAAGAAATTGAAAATTTATGGCTAAAAAAGATTATTTTTTTCTAGTGGAAAGTAGGCATTTATTTTGAAATGGTGCAATCCGGCCCTATGGTGCCAACAAAAAAGGGTTGTCACCCATGATAAAATTTGGAAATTTTGAATTCATATCTACATTCAAAGGCCCTAAATTCTCTGACTAGGAGGTGTGAAAAATGTAAGATAAACCAACCTATGACTGGTTTGCCTTCTTGACATTATTAAAGTTTAAAAAAAAATTCCATATAAAGACAAATGTTGGAGATAGAGAGTGCAATTCAAATTTTTTTTTGACAAAGTATGAATTTATTATGAATTGTTAAAGTATGTTGCCTAACTAGTCCAAAAGAATCTCTAGACTGCTCCAAAAGCACCCAAACATTGTACTCACAATGGTTCTCTTACCACCTTAAGTAGTCACAACGTGCAAAATTTCCTAACATGGCCACAATATTTTCTAACATTTCCTATTTCAATCACTAATAACTCCTTCACCATCACCCAAGGCATTAAGTTTAGTGACTAACTCAACCTAATTAGCTTGAATCTCATTTATTGCAAAAATTTTGTCTAGTTTTAAATCATATTGAAGATTAGATTTCATTAGACTTTCCCAAAACCACATGTTGGAATAAGTGAAGTGCCATAGAATGACACATAGGAAGGTTCTACTCTTGTCTTACATCTACTTGGGTAAGAAGTCATTAAAAGTGGGTCCCTATCATAGAATTTTGAATGAAAGTGCAAATAAAAATCTCAAATTATTTTGTGAGAAAGTTTTCAATGAATCTTTAATTGTAATAGCTTTTCAAAGTGTCCTTGAATTGGTTTTTTTTCCCTTTAGTAACATACTTTTCAATGCTAAAATTTTATGAAGAAACTTCTCATTGTCTTTTATCTAAAAACAATTAATGAAAGTTTTTAGGAACCCTATCAACAATCAATAGACCTTGGATGTTTTTTGCTATTTGGATGTGTTTTTTGTGAAGCCAATGTTTATATCTCAACCACAAAGATCTCTTCAAATTCTTGAAGTATGATTTAAAATAATGTTAAATTAAAAAAATCAGCAATTTCCATGGAGGATTTAAAACTTTAAAATGAACTTCCTACATGTTGTTTTTGCTAACAAATAACTTAGATGCTAGCTTATGAAACATCTTCATATCTTTCTCTTCACCTAAGGAAATGGAATGAATATAAATTGTTCATGTACATAAGAATTAAAGAAACTATCATCTAAATCTATAAATTTAAGTACTCTTAAATAAATAACAAAAGTTGAAGAAAATTTGATATTATTCTAAGAGAGAGACAAAAACCAAATAACTTAATAAATACAATGCCTAGTAATAAGGAAAGAAGCCAAGTCTTTTCTAAAAATATTGCAAAACATTTCTTTCTGTATTCCTATCAACAATAAGGAAAGTCCCGAAAATAAAACAAAATCTTGCATTTAATAGCACTGTCCAAAGAAACATGTGGCATTAGAGAAATTTTGGACTCTCTGGAAGGCTACTGAGGGTTGACAAACAACTCTATTTCAAGAGCCCTGCAAGGCTACTCAGAGAACATAATCTCTGACAAAAAAAAGATTCACCTTGTGTGAATATCTTGAATGAAAGGGGAGTATATCTTAATTTTCTATTCTCTTTTGAATATAAAATTGTAGTTGCCACAACCCTCTTCCATTAAACTACTTGTGTACTAATGCTCAAGTACCAATGCTTCGACAATTGGGAATACATTGATTAGCAGAAATAGGGGAAAAGTCTCTACATAGGCAAAAAAAAAAGTAATGTTGGAATCCCTTCTGGCACTTCTAGATCAATAGCCCTCTAGAGAGTTGAAATCTTTTCAAATGGATAGAAGGTTCTCGCAACCTACCAAATTGACCTCCAATATCCTACCATAGATTCTTCAACTACCTTCAACCAACAAAATCAAATAAAGTGCCTAATTTTATTTTAATGGAATTGATTTTTTTTTGAATTATTTTTCTTGCCTACCAAACCATTTTTGCCAACATTAAATAAATATTGGGTAGAAAATGTTGACCCTGACCTACATGTATAGTAATATTATGGTAGTATCTTGTAGTTCAATTTTGAATTTAAAAAAAATCTCATATCTTTTTATTTATGAAATCGAACTTCATGAAATTTGACTTCCCATCAATCTCATGAGAAATCAAATCATAAGGCCTCCAATATTGTTTTTTAAATCCACAAAATCTTTGACTACAACACATGCTAACCAAAATTCCTTTAAAACTCATTCCAAGACTTTGAACCTTTGTGTGTAAATCTGCAACAATCCTAGTTTTTAAAGCTTTGTGGAGATGAATGTCCCATTTTCTAGCACTTTGAATTGAGCTTATATACAATATTGTTGTTAGATGGAATTCAATACTCCAATCTATCTCTACACAATATCGTGAAATTAGGTTGCCCCTCACTAATTTCTGTATGTTTGATACTATATAAAAATTTATTGTTATTGTGCAATGATTCATTACTTTTGAAATAGTTATTGTTATAATTGGGGCTCGTAAACCTCAATGTGTACAAACAAAAGTATTTGTAGAAATATTTGTTGACGTTGATGGCTTGTAAGATAGTCAACCCATTTCCAACCACTTAAACAATTATACATATTTGGAGCAAAGGTTTTCTGAATGCAAAAAATTTTGCAAGAGCAAAAATAGAGTTTAGAAGGATTGCATATTTTTCCAAAATTTTATTACACAAAATGTAATTACTATGAATTTTTTAGTGGAAGATTCTCTTTGACCTATGATGGTGGTATAGGGCTTTCTATTTGTGACCATATGCTAATTGCAAAATCAGCCAAGGGTTGGTTGCAATATTGAGAGCCTTGTAACCAATCATAATGCGACACAACTACTCCAAGAATTGCACCACAACTTCTCGAAAAGAAAGCATCCTACATATTGGAAATGGGGGGGTGATCAAAAATGGGTTGGCTACCTTATAGTAACTTTGTTGGGGGTAATTAAGACAACCTAATTGTTAAGGCAATTTAATTTCACTATTTTGTGTAGTGGAAACATGGTCTATATCCATAGACTAGGGCAATGACCCAAGAGAAGACCTACAATTGGTCTAATTGGTCACATGGGCCTTCACATAATTATGTCATTTCCTTAGTCTATATAGACACGCTTCCCTCCTACTAGTACATGTGTACACTACAAAAGACATGCTTTGGTCATCCCTGCACCATTGACTCACTCTTTGAATAAAGTCCTACTCAAACTTCCTCACAAATTGGACTTGCTCATCAAATAAGATCCTCCTCAAACTTCCTCAAACTTCTTGTAGCTTTTGTGGATGCAAAGCCTCTTCTCTTCTCCTTCGATCCTTAGCCACCAAACTTGCAGGACAGTGAAGCTTGCCAATTGCGGCAACTGTGCCGATATCAATTGACAAAAGTCTTTCGGCGGATCAAACTGATGCCTGAACACGAGTTATCAGTTTGAATGAAATTGGAGTCGATCGGTTCCCGTGTTTGCAATTGTAACTTATCGGATCTTGTGGCTTGCAAATGGCGTGATTGTGCGTGAAAGGCACTGCCTGTGTTTCCAACAATCTCTGCCGAACTTAACTTACTTCAAGAAATTCTCAACAGGTCTCTCTCACAATGGCCATGTGCACGAGAAGCTCTAAATTGGAACTTTTAATTCAGATCAGATCTTGATTTTTGAAGCTGGCAAAAGCATCCGTATGTATGCCACCTCCTTTCCTCGTCAGCTTGAGAGTATATTTTGCATATTTTTGAAACACGGCGGGGTTAGTCAAGAGAAACCTAGCTAGCAATTTCATCAAGTTACAAGTTAAACCTTGCCTTGTGGAATTTTTTTAAGTTGAGTGGTTTAGTGAAGTTCATAACTCATTTTTGGGGGTTTGGTTTTGGGCAGCATGGATTGAAAAGTCAGCCAACCAATACTATTATTGCCCACCTCAAAAGGGCATATCCACTTTGAAAAGGGTGAATCCAAGGAGCTCAAGAAGAAGACAAGTGTCCCATTTCTTGTTTTTCTTACAAACACTACTCTCATTTTAGTGACTGCCATGCATTGCAAGTTCCACCATGAATTGAAAAATGTTTGGAATGTTGTGAAATTTTAGACGAGCATTCTCAACCCTCTTGTCTTTCACCAAGTACAAAGGTCATCATTTCAAAATATTATCACTAAGATATATGCTCTTTCAATGTGAATTCCCATGTTTTCCATTGACCCAACTAATTAAACTTTAAACTTAATTGTCTACTTAATCCTTTAGTGACTGTGGTTGATTTGGGGGGCAAGCGCAATTTGTGAATACAATTTTGACAAAGTGAAATTTTGTGGCTACTCTAAGGATGAAATCCTAGATTGGATCCTTTCAATTGGTTCTATAAGGAAAATACTTGAACCAAACAAAAAATGAAAGTGATCCAATGGTGCACATACTTGTAAATAATCTTCAAAGATTGATATGTAATTAATAGCCTTGAGCACTAGAGTTATATATGATTTGCCAAAATTGGGCACAAATTTTAGTAAATGCTCCAAAAATCAATCAAAAACCTTCCCTCTAGTTCTTTCACACATATAAGTAGTCATCCCTTACATTAAATATGTATTTCTTTATGATATTTCACTTGTAAAGGCTTGGGACATTTAAATTTGGATAAGCATAGTTGATGCGTTTTTGCATGCACTCTCTTGAAATTGGTTTTGTTTGGAGTGTATGAAGATACTCTAATTGCATTGTTCTCTAGGTTTTTTGAAATCAAATGTTTTGTGAACAATAGCAAACAAAAATCCCAAAATTGACCAAAAACTGGTCAACTAGGCACTAAAGGATTAACAATGATGTCAAATAATCTGAAATGGTTTTAGGTGCTTACTTAGTTACTCTTCATGTGAATTTCAAGATCATATTGTTACATTCCATCAAATCTCAAGAAAAAATGAGAAAAAAAATTGCTCAAGTTCTTGGCAATTTAGTCCCATTTTGAAAACACACCACCCTTGGGTCATTAGGCAGTAAATGATTTGGAGCAATTTTGATGTATTTTCAAATTCAATATTTGAAGAAAACTTGTAGTGTCACATTCTTAGGAACATTTTTTTTATGAGTTTTCATAAAGACTTAAAATCATTCACTAAAAAGTTGTGTTGCTTTGCATTTTGTTGCAATGTGTAAAGAAATTCTAAAAATATGGTTTACAATCAGATTGGTAAAATTTAGAAAGATTCCTACATGATAGAATGCATGGTTTATGGTACTTCTTCCTTACTACAAGGTCTCTTCATTTGAGACTAATGCTTGGAAGAGCCAGCAAATGAAGCCTCCCAATTATGACTTCAAGGCTTTTACAAATTGAAGACCCTAATACACCACAAATCCTACTTCTAACTTCTCTTTAGATGTGCATGGCACCTTGCTTAGAGCTAATAATTTTTTTTCAAAAAAAGTTGCGTGGGACTTCATTTAATTCTAGTTCTTTTTCTAGGGTTCTTTACACTTCACATAACATTCTTAGATAGGGAGGTGGAGGGTCTTCCTACAATATTACAATTCATGGACAAGCTTGCATTCAAGACTTCCTCCAATGAAAGGAGCCTTGATTCATGGGAAGCAAAGGTTCTCCTACCTTGAGGTGTAAGAATGTTTAATAGCATATAAGACTTTGCCGACATTTTCAAGGAGGACATCTTGGATTACCACAAGGAAAATGAAATGTGCATGCTTCGACTTCTTTTCCCTAATATTTGAATCAATTCCAAAGGTGCAAATATGTCCCCAGTATATGCACCTTTGAGAGTTGTCAACACCAGAGAAAAGGATTTGCCCCATATGATTGTGGCTCTTGTTTTAGGCTTCTAGTACATGGAAATTCAAGTTGAATATGGCACCCCTAGACTATTATGCATTGTAGATACATCCTCAATAATATTTAAGTCTACAAATTCTAGAGTTAGGGGAATAATAGGAGGATTGGTTCAGTAAATCATTGAATCGTAATCATTGTAGCCAAAAGAGAAGGATGTGTCAAGTTCAACATCAAGCACCTAAAAGGGATTAGTAAAATTGTGGCATGCAAAATTGCAAACCTTATAATACTTGAGCATTGTCTTTCTTGCCTCCTTCATGTTGCTCATCTTTGCAATTAAAGTTAAAATAGATAATAGTTCTAGAGGTTGTCAAACTATCCTTGCCTAAGTATGAGAGTTCATGGTGACTCCATCCCATTCATATCCCTCCACCTCATGGCAAAGTAGAAGATATATCCTTTTGCTTTGAATCAAGAGTCCCTTGGTGTGGGCCAACAATCCCAAAATTGGCAAAATTTTGCTCGATTGCTACTTAATTTCTTCATGCCCTTAATGTTAAATTCAAAATAATCTTCAAAAAATGAACATTTGGCTAATTTTCCTGAACATGTTTTGGGATCACCGATGTGGGCTAATCTACTATCTATGGCAAAGTCCCATAATTGGGGGAACACGGTAAAGTGCATTGCATGTGTTTATTCTTTGTGTATAAAGCATCACCACCTCAATGTAGCCAAATCAACTTGCCATAATTTGGCAAGTCTTCCAACCTCTTGTCTCTTGCCCCTTTGCATCAAATGTGTTCCATAAATAGTAAATGGACCAATCACTAGTGGAACAGAACCAAAAAAAAAATTTAGATTTGGCATGTCTATCTTTGACATAGTAGAGTGGGGTGTTTAATTGTAGGATTTTATTCTTAACTAGTATTAGGGACACATATACAAAATTTGGGGTTTGAGGACAAGTATATGTGAGAAAAAAGCTTGCAAAGTAGAGCAAAAGGTCTTCTTCAAGATTTCTTGAAATTTTGATGATAAGACTTTGTTGGGCTTCTAAGACCCATAACTCTAAGTTTTCTTTGCAAAGAAGATTTAGAGACTTCAAATTTGAGTAGGGTCTCAAATTAGGAAGAGGCATGCAAATTTTCAAAGCAAAATGATGCCCTTTTCCTACATGAATTCGTCCTCCACCAATAATATATAACTTATTTTCAGCATTAAAATTATATTCCTTAAAATTTTGTTTGTATTTCTAGTCTCACACTTCATTTTTGATGCCCAAATATTTCAAAACTTGTTTAAGCTTGCAAAGAGCTTTAGGGGTTAAATATGCAATAAAAAAATATTTAAAAAAAAAACCACTATTCTTTCAAAAGAAAGGATAATTTTGAGTGTTCTTTTACAACAAAAAGGTCTTGATCCTTGAGGAGTTAAGTGATCTCAAATATGCCAACAAAATAATTGGACCATCATTCCTTGTAATGAAGTTCCCTTCATTTATTTCAAAATGATTAATAAATTGTTTTACTATCAAAATACAATGGTAGACTTTATCTAAATAATAAGCTATTATAATTAGATAAGCTCATTGCTTTGAGAAGGAAAGATGTCTACAAGAGCATCACTTATTACCAAGGATGTATTGAAAAGTGTGCCTTGGTAAATCTAAATAATAAATACTAGATAATTATTATAGAATATTTAGAGTAGGGCATCAAATTTAGGATATGGATTTGAAATTCTAGAATAGTACTTTGGCCTAAATTACAATTTGGCATACAATATTCAAAAATTATTCTTGGATTTTAATTTTGTTTAGACACAATTTACCAATATGTAATAAAATATTAGACTTCCTCAATACAAAATCATGGTTGTTGAAGGTGAAATTTATTGGTCAAAACTTCAAAATGCATGCGTCTTGCTTCCACAAAATCCTTTTAGGACATATGGACAGTGACCTTTGACAATAAATTTTGATCACATTTGAAGTCATCACAAATTCCATTCATCCTTTAACTATAAAAATCTACAATTCAAATCTTGTGAGGATGTACTCATCCTAAACTCAGCGGTATAACTTAACCCTAGAAGGACGCCAAGGACATTTTGTTTCATTTGGATGGTCAACCAAACTTTGTGCATATTGGAGAATGCTTGATTTTCTTTCATTTTTTTGTATCCAATTTTATTGATGCTATAGCTACATCATAGAGTAAGTTCAAAACATTTTTATTATTTTTGAATTTTGCACAGGGTGGTTTAAAAAAATCGTACACTATTCATTTAATAGTTTGAGGTTTTTTTCCCTTAAAAACTAGATGTTAACATTCAAACCAATTTCTTTTGCTTTTGAGCAAAACTATAAGAAAATGAAACTTTTGAAGTGCAATTTCACTCCAACTATAAATTTGAAAATTTTCTTAAAATAAACATTGTAGTGAAGTATGAACTTGAAAATCTATAAACTCATTTCCAAATATGGAGTGGCATAGATATTTACTTTCAACCAAAATGATCTACATAGCAATGTACTTCTATACTAAAAAATTTAGACTTTTTGAACATGATTTGTATTTGATATGAATTTTTTTCATCTTTTCTTCAAAAATTCAAAGTAATTTAAATTTTCACCCAAAAATTTGTAAATTTTCTAGCAAATATTAGACATGTGATTTCATATTTGAAAAGTAAAGCCAAAAAGTTTCACTCATAAATAGAGAAGAAATGGAGGATACATAGTGACGGACTTTCAAGTTTCACTACACAATCATAGGCTCCCACCTTTTGGAGTTAACCCCTCACTGCCTAAGGCCTAAATATGTCCCCAAATAACATTTTTTTTAAAGTGTTACAAATATAATTTTCACTGAGTTATAGAGATCTCAACCATACAATCTTGTAGTGCACTTGTTGTAGATTACATGCACCAAATTTGGTATCATTTGACCGCATAGATTGCAAGATTATAATTTTTTAGTGTTGAAAAAGGATGCTGAATTTGTCCTAAAAAAACATTTTGAGGCGAAATTTGGTTTCTAAATCTACTCAAATGAAGAAACTTCAAACTATAAAGTGATTCAAAATCAGCATAAAACACATTGATGAAAAAAAATATCATTCAATTGACTCATTGTGTCTGTAAAATGACTTTGAAATGTCAAAAAATAGCAAGAAAAATTGCAAAAAATACATCAAAAATTGAACTTCCTTCTACTAAAATGCTTCTCAGTCACTCACAACTTCTTGGATTGATTTGAAATTTTATACACACAAACTAGACTAGTATATGCAATTTTTAGAATTTTTTTTATTGGAATCAAACATTGTATGAAGAAGAAACAAGCCGCTGAAGTTCATTGTAATCCAAAAATGTCAGGATTTTGAACTTCAAATTGCTCCCAAACATTCAAAACAACTTGGATTGACATGAAATTCTACTACAATAACTAGACTTCAAGGGGAACATAACCCAACAAATTTTATTGAAAACAAACTTTGGATGAAGGAGATATAAGCCCCCGAAGTTGCAGCCACCAAATGTAGTTTGCTGAACTCAAATTGAACTTGTGAACTTTGATTGGTTTTCAAAAATTCAGAAAATCTTGGATTGATCTGAAAATTTTACCACTCAAACTAGAAGAGAGAGCGCAAAATCTCCAACAAGTTTTATTGAATTTGGACATCGGATGCAAAAGTTACAGCACTTTGAATTTGATCTGAGGACACTTTTGTTCCCCTTGGGCGGTGAGGGGTTAAGGGCTTCATTAATAATTGACAGTCCATGTGTTAAAAAAACACTTATCAGAGTCTCTAAGAGTCTCTACTAACAAGATATTCTTGGTCACCAAGCACATCAATCGACAAGCAAATCCAAAAGTTTTCCATGGGTTGTGCGTATAGGAAACCAACAGCCTTGTAGACGAAATGACTCCGGAATTTCTTCTTCTGATACTCATCAGCCCTTTGGACGAACTCTCGTCAGACCTGATCGCAAATATGAAGCAACCTCAAGTGGAGTCTCATCAGGTTCATGAAGTTGGATGTCTTCATGAAAAGTGGCTCCCACTTTTCTCCTCTTCCCAGGTGATGGACCTTTCGCGTTTCTGTAAACAACACCCCCCTTCCTCTCGACCCCCTTCACAGACCGTTTTTGGGAGCAGCGTAGCTTCTCAAGAACCGTCACTGGAGGACTGGTAAAACCACTTTTCTCGCAAATCTCCTGACACTGAGAAACAACGGCCTTTTTGCATGGTCTGTGCGACCTGCAAACAAAACGGGTAATTTTCCTGGTCTAAATCTGGGACAGGAAGAGCAAGAGTAATACTACAGTAGAGTATTACAGTGTACCGGTATTGAGTAGATTAATCTGGGGCAATAAAGAGCAGGACACTCTATGACTGAATACACTGTAAGCACCGAATACACTGTAAGCATATCCAAATCCCATCTTGCGCAAATGTCCGTTCAGTGACAGTCCAAATGACATAGTGAAGAATCTCACCCAAATACCCAGAGTTTTGTTCTCAAATCTGGCTTTGATTCTTGAAGAATTCCCCCCTGTAGCAAAGTCAGAGCATAGTTTCCACGTAAGTTAAAGGATACTAAAATCGGTAGAGACCTGATACCGTCTCCTACAGTGACCATTATTACGACTAACAACTCATCTATCTATACACCTCGTTGGACATAATTATCAGCAAATGGCGTAAGCATGACTCGTCTAAATCAGTGTCTACGGCTAATGATCTTTGAATGGCAATGGAATTTTCTACTGTCATTTATGTTGATTGGCAACCTCCCATACTGAAATTGCATAAGAAAATCATTTTTAGTTGTACTAGAAAAAATTTGTCCACAGTCAAAAATCAGTCAAAAATCAAAGTCTTGCTTAAGTTAAAATGGTTAACTCTGTATCGTTGCTCCATACACTAAGAGTCCGATAAGTGACAGAGAATCCTTCCATGTAAGGCAGAAGTGCAGATGTTTAGCCTTGAAATTTTGTGCAAAAAGGGCAGGTCTTGTATAGTAGTTTGACCCTCAATGACTCCTTTTATTTTTATTTTTAAAGTAGATGATTTACATTGTATCTAGAAGGATGATTTCCACGGTGACCAGCCCGCCTTTACACTTATAGGCTTGAAGTGACGCAAATAGTATTCTTTACCTAGCTAATGCTAACCAACAGACCAAGCATGTGCAGTTCTCAACTGAAGACACAGAGAAAAGCAATAAAAACCCAAGTTGGAAACCTCACTGAGGCAGATTAGTTTTGTTACACATTTTGGAATATTTCGCATATTGTTGCACACTTCACGATAGTTGAAAGAAGAAAATTTGTGATGGCATGTTGATAGACAGTCGCTACTCTCTCTTACCAGGTCCACTTACCAGTGTAAAATTTGAGGACTAGAACCTAACCTTAGGGTCCAACAATTCCGTCCGACAGGTAACATTCACAACTGGTGCATCTGCATTCAGCTAGTCAAAGAAAGAACAGAACTGTTTAGGCTATAATTGTTAAGCTTGCAAGCAGAAAATGTAGAGCAGCACAAACAAATGGCTTGGTATTCACCAGCAACAGGTCCTTATTGAGTGCTTACAAGATATTCGAAGTTGAATAAATCGTGTGTACAACTCAAGTGACATTGTAGGCACTGCGAAATCAAAAAAAGCATGTGAGACATGTTTGAAAAGAAGAAGAAAAGGAGGAAGTAATAATAAATTGTATCAGATTTGAATCAAAACATGTGACATGAGTGAAATTCCTCATAAACAGTTGTCTTACATCCTCAGAGGTTTCACTTTTTGGTTTTCGAAGGTTATATGGCATAAACTAGCCACTTCTTGTGCACCTCTTATCAACCAAAAAGTGAGATCTCAATGCCCATAATTGCATGCATGCCACCCAGTTATGGACAATAACCATCTCAAGCCTCTTAGCTCTTGACAAGTTATCTATTTTGTAGTGGTCCGCATTGTCAGACAAGACAGAATACGAAGACTACCGTATACAGGTCATTACAGTACAGTACAGTATAGAGAACATTTGTAAAATAAAATGAGTATCAAACATAACCTTGAAGGTGTGACATTGCGTAAGGCAAAATGGACAGGAGTACCTCTCCATCACTGCAATCATACCGTGTGCATATATGTCAAGAGAACACCTGAAACTACAAATATGTCCAGCTCAATATATCTGAAAATATTCTGCGCGTATTGATTCTTCTCATACAAACTACGGCATCCAAATATATTTCTTAGACCTTTTCTGAACACAATAAACAATATCCTGTCTATGATGATTGCGACCACTTTGGGCCATATAGGCACTTCAAGGGATGAAGAATCAGTCACCTTCTATCTTCTCGCAGCGATTGAAGTAGTAAAGGAAGTGGAATTCCACGCGGCCTCTGTAATTCCTGATTATAAATCACCCAACTTCTTGTAAGCCAAATCTTTAGACCATTGAATACTAGACAAATGTACAAATAGTGGTTAGTAGGCAAAATTGAATCCTTCATAAAGAAGGCATACCCAATACCAACACCATACCTAAAACAAACTTTATGTACCAATATCAAACATCTAGGGACCTTGAAAGTATGGTTGTGGTACATGTGTCGGTATTAGGTTCAAAGTTGATTTGGGATATGCCTATTTAAACTATATTTTCTGAAAAATAGTCGGGCAATAAGAAATTGCACAATGCGCTAGTTAGCAATATGAATACCTAGATGGTTGAGATGAACTAAGTTCCTCAGATGTTCCATTCAAAATAGGTTCATTTAGAATGTTCAGCCCTATTTCTTCAGCACAAATACGCCCTTGCAGCCTCATCTACAACACCATCCAGATTGATTCCCACAATTTTCAGAACTTGTTGCAGATCTAAAGAGAGAGATCAGGTCATGGACATTTCCTGTTAAATTGAATATTTTATCATTCATTCAACATGCAAAAGTGGAGTACCTCACTTCTCCTAAGGGAAGTTAGTGCCTCTCCGGTTAACGGCCTCACTTGGATCATCAGCCCAAGCGCTTTGTCAAAATGCTGCAAGTTCCAGAGAGCTGAAATAATAAGACACAGGTCTTGCATGATTCATGTTTCAACTATATTTCCAGTCCAGTGACTTTCTTATACCCTCGATACTTATGTCACTAACTTAACACATGGTTTCCCATTATAGTATTATCAAGACGTGTATATAAGAAGAATACGTAAACGTAGAGTAACAAACCTAGTCTCTAGTAAGAGCTTTGTACCTGCAACTTGCCCGGCCAGAAGTCCAGAGTGCAAACAGCATGAAAACAGGGACTACGAATTCCTGATGGTGATGTATCCCAGTTTGCATTCCATAACCACTGCGTGCAAAGCGTTGTTATGCTCAGTGTGCTCCACAGCACATTCCCAGAACAGCTTGCTGAACACAATGGCAATAAACATGAGTACAAAACGTCTCATAATCAAACCAACCTTTGCTGTGATAAAGACGCAGACAGGAAAACACCAAGAAGACAACCAAGGTAGAGGATACGAAAACCGTTAGGGACCTGGTCCTGTCTCCAAAAGTGAGCAAGGTTGTCCTCTATTCATACATTTGGTTGGACTCATTAGCAAGTGGCCTAAGCGCAACTTAGCTAAACGCCTATTGCCACAGAACTCTGAATGGAAATCGTTTCCTACTATCACTTATAAGGTCTACAGCTGCCCACATTGAAATACATTCATGGTCATAAAAACTTGATCACAAAGGATTTGGCTCATATACCCAGAGCTCAGTACATCTGCAAAAAATCAGACTCCTAAGTATGCTGAAACGCTTAAAGAGTGGCAAATAGTATCTCACCTAGATCTCGTATTTGTTGTCTGGCTGTCTCAAACACATCTCGTGGATCAACTATACACATGTTGCGAATAAGTCATTTAGTATTAGTTATAAGCGATTTATCTTAAATGCACAACCAAGAAGCTGCTCCGGATTGGTCTTCCTATTGTCATTGCTATTTTCGACTGAAATCTTAATTATTCTAAAGACATATATCAGTGGTCAGACAAGCTACTAATCGTTGTCAACATAACTTTGCAAAACAATGTTTCTAGATTTAAAGTTTCTCAACAAGGTTTCTCTAGAATGTTATGAAGGTTTTAATGTCTATGCATACTAGGTTTTAATGTCAAACAGGGTATTCTAATGACTAAATTTCTGAAAAAGTGGAAAATAGATTGGCCGGAAAGAATCAAAGGCAGTAGAATTGCAAGGAATAATACTGAAATTTGATGAATAGATGTCATCCCGTGAGATGACATACCAAAAGCAAAGAACAAAATGAGGTGTCGGTTTTTGGCATGCACAAAAAGTTTTGCGAGCGGTGGTAATAGGAAGGTCACTTGAGAGCTAAGAGCACCAGCATCCCTCAGAGGCACCCTTGCCACCTTGTAGACCTTGCTTAGTGGAAAAACCTGAGTTGAAGCAACAAGGTCATTTAGTAATTGTGGGGTCTTAAACAATGCAATAGCAAAGGGCGTACTTCTTGAGACTTCCTTGATGTTGCCTAACTCCTGTCAATTTTCTAAAAATAGAAGCCGATTAGGTGTCAAATAAAACATATGGTAGACGATACTAAACCATTAAGGACGTAATCCCGTCCCCTATCCTGACGCCTAATACGTATTCCAGCAGCAGCTCATTTGTTCATGTACTTGGTTGGGCTTATTTAAGTGGCGTGATCATGACTTGGGTAAATGTCAAAAGCCTGATCTTTAAATGGAAATGGGGTTCTCAACTGTCACTTGCAGTGGTCTAGAACCTCCCACTTCGAAATTGCATACGAAATTCATATTTCAAGACCAAAAATATTGGCCGGAATAGATTTGACTCTGGCATCCAAATTTCTCTTCACAGTTCTACACATCTCCACTCTTGCATATGTTCAAATAAAGTGACGCAGATGGTATTCTTTACTTTAAGTAGAGTGGAATCAGAGGCCGTAATAAAATTGTCAATTGTAAGACATCCAATTGAGTTCACAGTATTACCCCTTGTGGAGACGAAGGTTGGTTAGTCACCATCACAAATATTGGTAGAAAAGGAGGTGATGGTGCAGTGCTTGAAACAAGGTCGATATAATCTCTGCAACTGTTCCATTGTAAAAAAGGTGGCATGTTGACAAGTCCCTGAACCTGGAGCGCTACTTTCAGGCTGAGAAGAAACACAATATCAGTATACCGCCAAAGAAATCTTATGTGAATGCCATAAGATTCCAAAAAGAGAAAATAATTTCAGTGAATTTGCAATCAACTGAAATCCAATAATAAAAGGCTTCTAGATGAACACCAACTGATCAAAATTCAGTAAAATTCAAACCTAGTCTCTCTCATAGCGACACTCACCGTTTCTGTTGCAAAGCATGAATCCTGTAATTGAGACATCTTTGAAGGAAGACTGGCTGCGCACACACATTTAGACAGAATTTAAACGTAGTCTTTCACCTGACTGACACTTGGAATCAGCTGAATTCTACCTACTTGCCATGGCATCCATCGCTACCAATTCTTTGAGATGGTGAAGTTGAACTATAAGTTGTGATGGTGAACATTTTAACTATTTGTTGAAATGTTATGTGTTGATTTAAACATCAATGGTTCAACTTTATAGCAATTTTCAGATGGAGACTTGTCAGTGGGGTCAATGTCAACACCAACTTTTGGTTTCTCCTCAATTGACCTACGGGGGTGAAGATGCACTAAGTTCATATCTGTCTCAAAACACCTCCAGACCATTATCTCACCTTAAAATATGCCAAAATCTCCTACACTGAATTCCAAGAAATCTGATATAAACCTAATTAGAGAACCACAAGAAATATTGGCTGGCACCTTAGAATAGTTAAACGCAAAGGTTATGAGATATCATCGTACTTGACGTTTGAACCTGTCCCGAAGAGTATTGTACAGCTCCACAGGTTTGCAATACAGGGCCAGGCTCTTGGCAGCAGCTTTCTCATCTATGAACTCATCGTCACTGTTCTCATCATCTCTGGCACTAGCTTTCTCATCTATAAACTGGTCTTCACTATTCTCGTCATCCCCGATGACCTTACTCCGACAGGGGTCCCTCATAGCTAGAAACTCCCCATTCCAAAGAATTGTCGACTCTAACACTCATAATTTAATTTCGTTTTTACACAAAACGGAAACATTTTACTTCAAGTGCAAAAAACAATTCTCAAACAGCATATTAAAATTAGCATAAGCTTCACCCGGTCAGTAACCAATGCAAACAAACAGGAAAGCGCCAGAAACCCTAACGCAATCTCCTATAACAAATATTGAACCATCATCTCTTCCCTCTTAACACTCTGCCGTTCTACATTCTCATCTCTTGATCATTATTCTTTTTCTGAAACTGTATCCAGATCAATCGAACCTGGCAAATAATATATTCCACGTTAAAGTAATTCAGTAAAAAAACATCACAATGCATGAGCACAGGAACAGCTTGACACTCACTGCCTGTATTGCCGCAATGTGAGATCAACTGTTGATGTATTTTTGTGGATTTCTCGAGTTCTTAGAACTTCAAACTTTACATCAGGAGCCTGTCAGAGCTTGTAAGCTTCACTAACACGGCACTCTTTCATTTCAACCCCAAAACGATACCACCATTATACAATGCACCTGAAAATAAAAAGCTGCACACGGAACCGCATTTCAGCATTCAAATTAGTCATGCAGAAGTTGTGATTTCTCCATAAAATTAAGAGGATTACAAAATGCAAAGCACTTCAAAAGCTCATGCACGAAGAGGATCGGGTTCTTCACCACTTTACAATTCCGTCAATGGCTCTTCAAACACACAAAATATGCCAACCACCAAACCCTACAGTAATAACAACCATGCGGGATCAAAGGCCAGTTAACTATTAACCCCTAAATGCCCAAGGCACCCAAATGTGGTGTTTGGAGAACTTTGAAGTTAAGTAAAATCCAACCAAATTGCTATTATTAGTAGTTTATATTTTTGGATAATTCTTTTTGAAGTCTAGTTTTAGGATCAAAAAGTTGATCTGAAAAATAAAGGATTATGATTTTTCTATTGAAGATTTTGTGCAAGGATACTCAGTGCAATCTTGACTTCCCGTAGTGTTGCGGGCTCTTGGAAATGAGCCTCAAATACACTAGATCTTGGAGGCAAAATCACATTAGAAATTCATTTAAAAAAATTGTAGAATAGATTTTGAAAAACAGTAAATTGATTGGGGTTGTGCATGCTAGGCCCTATAACCTCATATTTTTTTAGTGACCAACTTTTTAGAGTTGACATGCAAAAAGTCAATTAAAAAATTTTCATAGTTTTTACACCCTCATGATCAAATATTATAATCTTTCAATCTGTAAGTGATATTGTTATGTTTTCTTTTCCTATGTGATCTCTAATATGTCTAGTTTGAAATTGTATGGTTACAATTCAAAAGAAATTGGTACAACTTATGAAAATGTTGACTTTTTGTTCAATTTAGAGAAAATTTCAAGAAGCTCCAACCAAGCCTTGGGCATTTAGGGGTTAAGAGCTTAACCTAAATATAACTTAGTACTGTAAAATTACTTTTGAAAGTTTACCCTCCATGAACTAGGTCACATTCAGCATAAATTAAGTCATTTTTGTAAAAAAATACCACATGTCATTTTGTGAATGGTGTGAGGTGACATAGACCCATTAGAATCTGATGTGGAAATTCAATTTTAGCACTTGAGTGTCGAATCAAACTTGCACATATAGTGTAACATATAATACTAAAATTAATATAATTAGTGCACCACTCATGAATAACACTTTCACATAATAGTTAAGTGAATTTATGAGGCTCACTAATATGGGGTTTCAAAATCAATATAATGTAGTCTATATTATTTTCATATTATCTCATATATTGTGATTTTCATCATGCTTCCAATAACCTTCATACAAAGTTGTCCAATTACATCTTTTCTTATCTTAAACATCATCCATATATTCACACTAACAAGATTAGATTCATCCATAATTTCATTCAATTATTCTATAGGCCTTGCATATTCTTGTACTAATTCAATTAACTTGACTAGTATTGATACATGTCTCATCTTTGTTTAAATTAGTATCTTTTACAAGATAGGCTCAAATAAGAACCCTTTCTATTATTGAACGAGAAACTATAAAACAAAAGTTGTTAGCATATGAGCATAGGATCTTGAGCCTAGGAGCCTACTGGCACCTATGTTATATGTAATTTTGCCTATGTTGTAGGCACCTTCCATGGTTATAGGGCACCTATTTATACCTAACTTGTAGGCTTACATTTCTAGGTTCACACACTAGCATCATCGATTATGTCAATGCATAGCTTCCTCTCCTACGATCCAAAGTCAAAAATGTTATTTTGGTAAGCCTACCTTCAAATGGAAGTGAACATAATGGCAATTATTCTTACCTTGCCTCCACTTTAAGTAGTCTTGGTCTTACTCCAATAAATTCTTTGGAACTTGATATGGCCCTTAGATGAACAAATTCTTAATTCATGTCAACCTAAACTTTGTTGGAGTCATTTCTTCTTATTTTGGTCAAAAGAACCTTTCTATAATTTAATAATTAATAATGCACACAAGCATGTTATGTATTTATTGGCTTTAGATTGAAGGGGAGGAGAATTTGCATTGACAAAAGCTATCTTGAAGAAGTTTGAGTTGCTACCTAACTCAAAAAAGCAAGTCAATGCTCATAGAGACACAATGCTTCTTCTAGCTAGTGTAGTTGCTTGTTTTATTTTATAATATTAGGGACGCATGACACCTAGAGGCTGGGCAATTCCTTTTGAGGCCAATTTTACAAGTTTCAACCTTTTGTCTAACCCCTAAACATCCAAAGTCATCTCCATAATTGACAATTTGAGAAAAATCATTATAAAGTGTTATTTGGAAGCATATTTTGGAATTGATTTATAAATAAAAGTTGTACATTTTGATTTGTAGATTCCATCTATAGGATTAGATTAACAAATGCTATCAATAATATTTTTTTATAAATTTTGAAAGGAAAATTTCAAAATTCTTTCAAACTTTGATTACAAGCAAAATATTGTGACTTGTTGAGTAAAATTTGTTGGAATGGATATGAAATGAGGTTCTCTTGACATGGTGATTTTTTGAAATTTTTGTGTTCTTAAAGTCTATGACCTCATTTTGGCAAATCTAGTTTTGGACTAGAGTGAATATAGTTTTGGCTTGGTCATCCACTTGACATACTTACACATTTGTAATTTTATAAAAATATATGTATTCTAGTAACACTAGATTCAACCTTTAGATAGAACAACAACTTGATAAAGTATCTCTACAAATTATAATTACTTTCATCCAAACACTTAAGCGTATAAAACTCGAGTATCAATCTGTTCATCGTCCAAAAAATAGATGTCAAAGCGCTTAGAGGCTAATCAAGTGAGAATTTGGGGCCTCCTACACAACAATTTGGCCCGGCCTCTACGAATAAAGCATCCTTTAGTGTGGACATGTGTGATAACTTCATTCCACAGCAGAAGAACAAGTCTCAAGCATGTTTTTATGAAGAATCTTTGAATTCTCAACTGAAGTGACATCAAAAGTAAGATTCTTCAAAAAAATAAATTAAAACTTGATAGGAAAGGGTCAAGCCCTTCAACAAATGCCTTTCCCGCACTGCATTCTAAGCTTAGTTTGCCAGTTTGTCCCCTAATTGAACTTTCCACCTTCCCGGGGCCCGGGTCAATGAGCAGTCCACGACTTTCCCACCCGTTCCCCCTGCCACCGCCCAGTCCTCTCGCTCGTTTCGCACGAGCTCCTATAGGAGCGAAGCTTTGAAAGCTCCATGCATCCCAGTATCCACTCCCGTTTTTTGAATCTTCACAACAGTGTTGAATCTCCAGAAATTCTCTCCCAGCATTTCAGTCTGAAAACATGAAATCTGAAGAGAGAGACTCACCCACCCACCAAGCGGTGGTGCTTTGTACTACCCCACTCGCTCGTCCGCTCAATTTGGGTCCAGAAATTTGACCTATTTTCAGTTGTAGGTTGCAATTCAGTCAATTTGCAGTAACCCCAGTGGTGCGAGTGAAAATTCCGAGAATTTGGATCGTGCGTGGAGTGCGAGGAATTTCGAACGAAGAAGTATCGGTCGATTCGTGGACTGGGGTCGTCGTTGCTGGCGATTGATCTCAATTGGTGCATGCTTTCCTTGTGAGCTCTCAATTAGGTCAGTTCTACCTCAATTCATGCTGACATGGCGTTTGAAACAAAATTCTGATAAGAATTAGGAGAGGCTTGTGCACTCGGCAGTTTTGTGACTGATTGAATCGCACTTAAGGTAGAGGATACTATTTGGGTCAGTTTAAGCATTTTAACATATGTCGGGGTGAGTTCTGGGAGATGTGGAGAGCTTCACTTCGCGGTATTAGAGCCAAATTTGTTGAAAGGAAATTTATACCTCCTTGTCTGAATTTCTTGTGCAATTGCAAAGTGGGAGGTTGTAAGTGGCAGTAGACCACCCCTTTTCTATTGCAAGATCTGTGGCTATAGACGTTCAGCCAAGTCATGCTTCCTAATAAGTCTAACCAAGTGTATGAATAGATGAGCTGCTGCTGGCAAAATGGTCAGCGTACGAGCAGGAGTCAGGTCCGTAACGGTTTTAGTGTCCCTTACCTCAGGTTTTGAATTTTGGATGTTGTATGGATGGCGGGGAGAGAGCATGCCAATAGATTCAGCTATGTTTACCCTAAATTTAAGTCGGAACTGGCCGATCTCGCTGGGATTAATAAAATTGCTTACGTGCTCTGTGAATCCAGCACGGTTAACCTAGTTTTGTAAAGATAGATCGGGGGAAATATTGTTTGACGCTGATCGTGTGTGCATGGTTTCTGTCTTGCTGTGATGAAACAATGGGTGGCTTCATTCAGGATGGTCCAGTCGGTGCAAAGAGGTGACACGGCAATGGAAAGGAATACCTGGCCTGCAGGATCGGATGGAAGGCAGATTCATGATATTTGTTTGTCAGCTTCAGGCTCGCAGAGGCGCATGAGAACCATCTATTCCAATGTTGTAGGTATTGCGAGGACTCATAGGTATGCAGCTTGTTTGCACAATGGCTGAATGTTATAGTGTTGCGGTGTTACGTGAATCCTACTCTTGACTCTTTGAACTTAGGGTTGCTTATATTGGGCGTATGGTAGCCTTGGTACAATGTCACGTGCTTCAATCTCTTCTCTATGTGCCTTACCCTATTTCTTTGGTGGACTCTTGGAGACTAGGGTCTATCACTCACATACAAAACCAATAGGGGGTGTCAGAACTTGCGACATCTACTCCAAGATTTCACCGTTTCTTTCAATTTGGGGTCGTGCACAATTTGAGCACCAGAGACACTACCTGTGCTTAGAGTTTTCAAATTGCATTTGACAATTGCTTCTTATTGTGGAATTGATCAAATTCTTACTGCTTGCACTTCAACATGCCCTAATAGAGGATGTCAATAGCTTGCAACATCTACTGCGAGATTTCAATGTCTCTTTCTCTATTGGGTCCGGTGTGATTTTGAACTCCGTCCCAGAATTACTAAACTCTATAGAATTTTCAAATTACATTTCAAAATCGCCTCTCATTGCAGAATAGAAAGTTCGCATGCTGACACCCTCTATTGATCTTGGCACAAGCAGGCAACGACACCACACACGAAAACCGGACACACGTCCAAGAGAGCCTTCAACAAGAACGTCTTCTCGCACATCATTTTGGGAAGGGGATTCTCCATCTGCGTCACAAGACCATGGAATGCATGTAGCGCTTGTAAACATGGCACCGGCACACAAAATTCCAGCTGTAATTGGTTCATCTTTGAGTAGGAAGAGCAACATTAGTCCTGATGCCTCTGGCAGATTAGTGAAAGATTCTTCGGTTCTCCACAGAAGATTTTGGACAGAAAAGAATGAGATTAGGTCAAAGGATGGGAATAGTAGCTCAGGAATGTTACGGTGTTCTGTCGTGGTGACTACATCCTCTGATACAACCACCACTGCTGCCACATTTTTGCCTTTTGATGTCTTGCAACGTATTGCGGGGTCGTTTTCATGGCACGACCTCTGGTCTGCCACGTGTACGTGCAAGACGTGGAACAAGGCCCTGGCTCCACTTCGAGAAGGAATGCATTTTTTACACTGGGGTAAAAAATTTAAACACGGCCACGGAGTGGCCAAAAACCTAGACAAGGCTTTGCAATCGTTCACCAAGGGAGCTATTCGCGGTTGTGCTGCAGCTATGGTGGATGCAGGCCTGCTGCTTTGGGAATTGGTTAGTTGTCTGTTCCTTATCATGCTTGTTCATGCTTCTTGTTTTTTGCTCCACTCTAGTACGTTGCATATTTTTAGTGATTACCAGAACAACCAGCTTTTATTGAGGAAAACTATAGCAGCAGCAGAGACTACCTTCTGTGAGCGTCTATCCGATTATTAAGGAGCTGGTGTTTGTTAAATGTTTAGGGGAGGCGTGATGAAGGGATCAAATGGTACAAGCAAGCCGCAGAGCTTAGACATCCAGCTGGAATGTGCAACTTAGGTCTTGCTTACCTACAAGGTTCATTTTCTTCTTTACTCTCAAACTTGGATGAGCAATAGTGTTTGGTGGAGGAAGATGCTAATCCTTCAGTTTTTAAGAATCATTCGTTCCCTTGACAGATTTCAGTAGTCCAGTAGAAGCAGTAAGGTGGCTTAAATTAGCAGCCAAGGCTGGTCATGCTCGAGCACAATACAGCTTGGCTTTATGTCTGCAGCAAGGCAAAGGAATTGAGTATAACATTCAGAAAGCTGTAAGTCCCCAACCATCCCATCATTCCATGCTTTCTGATCTGGAAATTGTGACTTTGAATTGTGAAGCTTGATGGTAAGGTAGAAGACAGTAAACTGTTAGGGACCTGATTCTGCCTCCTATATTATACCAACAACAACTGATGCATTCCTACTCGGTTGGACTTATTAGCAAGTGGTATAAACATGACTTGGCTACAGGTCTATGACCACTGATCTTCGAATGGCAATGAGGGTTGTCGTCTGTCACTTATAGTGGTCTATAATCTCGCACTGTGAAATGGAAATTCATGCCTAGTGATAGATATTTGATCTCAGTAGATTTGGCTCTTGTATCTAAAGTGGTCTCTCCACAGCTCTATAGATCTCCCAAAAACCTCACTCCTACATATGTTAAAATGATGAAAATAGTATACTCTACGTTAAACCTGGCGCCCAATGATAACATGCATTTTGGTTCTTAACAATTTGAGTTTGTAAAACCTATACGAACTTCAGTTCTTCTGATATGCTACTGGGGTGCAGGCCTGGTGGTACTTGCAATCTGCCGAGGGTGGTAGCTCACGAGGCATGTACAATACCGCATTGTGCTTACGGTCAGGTGAAGGTGTAACTAGGAATTTATTCGAGGCTAAGCGTTGGATGCGCCGAGCTGCAATGGCTGGTCACGGCAAGGCCATGTTTGAGCATGGCCTAACTTTATTTGCGGTATGTATTTGAAGTTTGAATGCCAGACTCTTCTCCTACAGCCATTGTCATCTTATGTCTTTGAGATGAGTGCATGACATTCTTGAGGAGCTTCCTGACACCTTTGCAATCGAAGAACAGTGAGCGAGGAAAGGAATCCAGATTCGTTTTGTATACAATCTTGAGCTTATGATATGTTTGCCAAGGCAGTTGCGGTTTTTATTAGAATAACTGATTTCGTTTCATCTAACCTTAGCTTGCATGTGGGCTCACATAACAGTGATTGCATGCCTAGAAATGGAATAAATTGCTTCGATAGGGAGGTAGTTCTTCAATATTTTAGTGCTCCATATTCTTTTTTGTTTTCGTGCTACTGTGGAAGGCGTGCAAGCTGTATACTACTCTAGAATTTGATGTGCATTTGGCTATGGATGTCGACCTAAAATGTAGCGGATAGTTTGCAAGCCACTGTTTGATCCCCTCCTCCTACTAGACGACTTAGTATGGCATTTTTTTCTTTTTCAGGAAGGGGAAGGCGGGCCGGCGTTGGTATTTTTGGAGCTGGCTACAAGGGCTGGTGAATCCGGAGCCACACACATCCGAGATGCCTTGTTGGTGCAATTGACTCCGAGACTCCGAGCTCATGCTCTCGCATGTGCTGATAATTTTCAAAACGGGAACAAGTTTCAGAGATAGCTATTTTCGACAAGAAAGACCATTCAACAGAAGCTGTCCTTGTTCTGTCCTTGTTCTTTTCTTATAGAATATAACTCTGCATTGCAAGTTATTACCCAGAGTTATTGATTTTCTGGAGACAACAAAATGGTACTGAACGATGTATAATTGTACAAATTGAAGCTGACTGGTTCAGTTTTTTTTTCTAAAAACCAGTCATTCGATTACAGTTTTGCTAGTTTTTCGGGGGATTTGAACGGTTGCAGGAATCGTTAAAAGAATGCACGTGCAGGAATATCACGATTGAATTGGTCGTATGCGTGAACTCACGCTTGCCACAACTCCACAAGGCTTGTAGATGTGCAACTTTTTCCATGGTACAGTTTGGGATGCATCTTCCCAGACTCTTATATAAATTCTTTTGGGGATTCTTATCCAGCTCTTTGCAATGGTGGGTCGAGTTGCAGCCATTGGAAGTTAGGCTGTTTTCGGATAATGGACTTGGAATATAAGGTTTAGGGTCAAAGCTGGACTTTTCAAAGCTGGCCTGCAGAAGAAGTCGATTTCAGTATTTGCATTCAAAGATACAATTGTCGGAACTGTACCTCATTGTGGCCCCTTTCTAAAACCGATCTCTGTAGATTCTTGCCGTACATGTACAATACCCTCCAATAAGTCTTGCAACCCCACTATGAAGCTCTTCAATTTTTTTGATTTGGACTCCATTTTAAAAACACTCTATCAAAACTGTCCTATTAAATCTATTGCTTTATGGAACATTAATCAACATATGAAATTTCAATGTCAAAAAATAGGAACTCCATTTTTGGTGAATTGTTTCATTAGTTTTTCATGGCCTTACATAATAATTAATTGAAAAATATATGTGATGGTTTTTTAAGATTTGATTGCACAAGTATTTAGGGAATATCATTGTTCACATCTTTCATGTTACAAAAACTCACATTATGTATGTAAAAATTTTCTCTATGTGATTTTGCAATTTTCTTTCATAAACATTTAAGGCAAAGAGAAACAAGCCCATTTATAGAAAAAAAAATTGAACAAATGTTGTCAAATAGGGTATCATGAGAAAGCTCTAGTACTATAGAAGCCTAGTATAACATGAATTTTACATTATGTCTTGTTCATTAGCAACTACTTTGCATCAAAGTGGTACATACTCTACCATCAAATACTACCACCTTGAAGCTACCATCACAACTTCTATTCAGTTTGGCATTATAGAAATTAACTTTTTGATACTTTCTTGAGATATATCCTCCCAAGTCAAATTCACTAATGTCCACATTTGGTCTTTGTGATGGGGTCTACACCTTCTTTGCACTTGATCTTTGACTTTCTTCCATAAGTTTTCTATAGGATTGAGGTTAAAAGAATTTGGTTGGCAATCAATGACTTTCATATTATGTGTAGAATACCGATCAATAATTTTTGTTATAAATTTTTGGTTGATTTTTATGTGTCTTTTATTGATTTTGAGTGTTTGTTTTTGAATTGTTTGTCTTAATTGTGTGTTTTACTGGGTTGATTGAATTCCAATTTGGTGTGTTTTTGGATGTTGAATGAATTTTGAATGAATGATTGTGTTGATTTGGATGGATGTTTCCTAATTGGAATGGTTTGGCTATCCAGCCAAATTCCAAATTTTTTATGTGTAATCCAAATTGGGTGGTGGTTCTGTCCAAGTCGGATTTTTAAGTGGTGTGTGTGTCAAGTCCAGTTGGTTGATTGTGTGGAAGTTAATTCCAATTTGGGATTTTGTTTGTGTGTGGCAATTGTTGTGCAGTTCCAATTGGGTAGTTAGATGGTAGTTGGGTTGTCTCTTCCAAATTGGTAAACGCCAAGTTTGGAATTCCTATTTGGTCTGATTTTTATTTCATTTGTCTTTATCCACTGATGAGAATTCCAGTTGGAGTCCCAACCAAGTAGTGCTGTGTATTTGCGTTTATTTTATGTGCATGTTTATGTTTATGAGTGAGGGAATGCTCATGTTAATTTGGAGTTTTATGTGTGACTGTGTGTGTTAATTGATTTAATTGAGTAATGTGTTTGTATGGTTCAAGACGGAGATGTTTGTGTCCTAGTTGGGAAGGACTAGAAGTTGAGGAGATTATGTATTAATGTGAAATTTAAATATGTGGTGGTTGTGCTGTGAAGAAGATGGCAAAGTGATCTAATCGGAGATTTATGAGAACCTAGTTGGAAGTTGTAGTGAGGAGAATTAAGTATTCCAACTAGGATAAAGAGAAAAATTAAAATAAAATAATAAATAAAAATAAAAATGTATGTTTGACTGATGAAAATGAGTGTGGAGAATGTTCCAAGTTGGATTGCTGTGAAGCAAAGGATAAAATTGATTGGAGATTTCTGAGAGGACATTGATTGTATCGGTGATTTAATCACCAATTCAGAAATAAAAATAATATAGTATTTAAGTTGAATTGGTGTGTTTGATGGAATGTGACTTGTGTTAATTTAAGTCAACATCCAAATTGGGTTTGCAATGTCGTTGTAGTTATGTTTTGGGGTATGGAATTCCAAGTTGGGTTATTGAATAAGTCAAGATATTTGATTTTAGATATAGAACCTATTAGCATAGAAATATCCTACTTAACCATCTCCCTTGGAACGAACTTATTATACTAATAGGATAGTTTCCAATTCAGTCATTATCCTTCTTCAACATTATGTCAAGGTGCAAAGTTAACTAACACTACTTAGAACTTCACAAAGTTTGCTTATAGAACTCCTAGCAATACCACATACACAATATTCTAGACAAACATTGATCTTTTTTCACAAAACTTCTAGGCAATGTCTACAAGCAACAATCACTAGAAGCATGCATGTAGTAATGTTGATCTTCTCAACTCCAAAGTCGGTTGACATCTACTATGTGTGATCTCCTACAATGAAAAATTTTAAATGTAGCATTGTACCTTTGAACTCAACATAGTGTTTTCAAAATCAACCACCTCTCACAAAAAGAGATATTTTTAAAAAGTGAAATGAGTTACAACAAGGTACATAACTCACCTTGTCCAAGGTAAAAAAATCTCAATCAAATACCTAAATTTACCTACCAAGAGTATGTTTTGTGATCAAATTGCTTGGTAGAGAATTAGACATGGAATTGCAAGACTTGTTGGAGGGCAATGTACATGCACAATCTTTTTTTATGAGAGCTTGAAGTTGATTCTTCGTACACCGATGTTTTGCACTTTGAAAATTCATAGGTTATTTATATGGTGTATAAAAAATGCATTCTAGGAGAATCTATAATCTCTTCTTAATTTCCAACTAGATTTAACAAAAACCTTTGATAGTTTAATAAAAGGAACCTTGCTCAAAACTTTATTCAATTTCAATTTTAGGTGTTGTTATCTTAAAAAGTCATACTACAATTCTCCATAGTCCATATTAGGTCTTGTTCATTTTATTGGCTTTAGGATAAGAGGCCTTGCATTGACAAAAACTATATCTATAGGGAACCATAAATATTTATTCAACAAGGAATGTTTACCAACATTTTTTATATGGACTATATATTACTCTTGTTAGAGCATTTAAGCCTAACTACTATGTTCCATCTTAATATTCCTCAATGCTCAGAACATTCAAGGTTTGTACTGTTCCAACTAAAAAATGGCAATGTTGACCTTAACCACCAAGTCCAGTCTTTGAACTAATATTCAAAGTATTTTTTGAGTTCTACCAACTATTTTCCTTAAATTCCTATATTGAACCAATTTTTCAAGTACTAAGTTAGAGTTTTTCTCTATTTTTTACTCCAAATAGAAATTTTATTGATTTTTTCACTGGAGGGTTCTGATGTTTTCAAATTGCAACCGGTTTTTTTTTCCCAATTCCAATGAACTAGCCGGTGGTAAGTTACTCTCCAAACATTGATTTGAACTGAGAAGCAACTGAAAGCTTGCTCGTAAAACCGAACCCTCGCTAGATTGATACCCGTTAGGGAGAGGGGTAGCAGCCGCCAATGTATCCAGACATAGGGCACAAGCCTCAGAAAGAACTGAGGAGCTGCCACTTGAGCACACCTCGCTGCTTTCTTTTAGAGTATCATCGCGAGGCACGCAGGCAGGCATCCTGCATCCATGATCCCCCATCATCATCTTTTGTGGTGTGTCTGATGAGTCACTAAGTTACTGATGACTGCGATTGCCATTCTGTTGCAGCAGCTGAACAGAGCAGATCGTCCTCCTAATTAAGTCTCTCACAAGTAGCCGATGCAGCATTGCAGCCGTGGTGGCACGTAAAGAGCGTTTCCTGGAGCTCGTCTGTCTGATTCTTAGACAAACAAGTGTGTGTTACCGTAGTAGCGCTTCCTCGATCTTCTACTATCACTTTGTGGATCTTACATTCTCATCAACAGTCGCTGGTGAGTATGGTGTTTGCAAGTGGTGATTTTGGGCCCTGATTTTGGTTTAGGTTGATGTGATTCTTGCGCCACTCTCATTGTCACCGAGACTCGTTGTTTGCATTGGATTTTGGGTTTGGGTTTGGGTTTAGATCAGGGTGTGTAGTTCTCGTGTTGCTCTCATTATCATCGAGACTTGCTGGTGGGTGTGGTGTTTGCGAGTTGTGAGGTGATTTTAGGGCCTGATGTTGTGTAGATTTTGGATGGGTTATGTGGCTCTTGTGCCACTCTCATTGTCATCAAGACTTGCTGGTGTGGTGTGGTTATTGTGAGTAGGAGGTGATTTGCAGTCTGCATTTGATTTGGGTCTGGTATAAAATCAGGGTATGTAGTTCTCTTGTTGCTCTCCTTTTCTTTCAAGACACGCTGGTGGAGTGGTATTTTGTGGTGTTCGCGAGTGGGAATCGATTTTGACGATCGGGGTGCTTTGGGGTTATGGCAGAGATCATTTGCGTTCAGGCAACATGCAAGGGCTTGTGAAACTCGTGCAGACTCAAGGACGAGCACTCTCTGGGAGTGTGCTGCAGCACGTCCGGGTATCGGCTCCCTGTTCCTTCGGCATCCAGACGCGGCAGGAGTCGGGACAACCCAAAAAGAAAGAGAGCTTGGAGGAGCACGGGTTTGAGAGCACCACCATTGCTGATATCATCAAGGAGAAGGGCCAGAAGGCCGATGGCTCCTGGTTGTGGTGCAGTGTGGATGATACAGTGTACGATGCTGTAAAATCGGTAAGCACTTTTATATTTATCTTTACGAGCTTTCATAACATTTTTGTAAGGAGATGCACACCCGTTGGATCTAATGAGTATCGAAGATGCTTAAATTCTCTGACATCTTCTTTCTTTAAGATAGATCCTTACATCATAGGTTCGAGAATGAATAACGTTGGTACTCAGCCTTGTTTTATATGGAATTGTGATTAGTCACAGTTCTAGTGCAGACGGTGGCCGGTTAACGAATTTTATGTAAAAAATGTCATGTTGCTTCTCAATTATCTTCTCACCAATATATATGTATCTTGGAGCTTTTTTCTTTGCCTAACCAGAGCCGATTTACGTCTTGGTCCTCTGACTGTTTCTTTTCAGATGACTGCAAACAATGTGGGGGCTCTGTTGGTGGTAAAGCCGGGAGCAGAGAGGAAACTTGCTGGCATTATCACTGAAAGAGGTGAGTTCAAACCCTAAACCCTAAATTCTAAGCAGCGGAAAGGAGCATTGTATGTGCTGATCCCTATAGGCCACTTGAAGACCTCAAGTGATGTTTTGATGGTTGACATTGCATTGGTGCCCTGTTTACTTCCCTTAGGCTTTCACCTATTTTCATTGTTTTCTGCAACGAGAATGGTAATTTTTGGTTGTTCTTGTCTCCATTTTTGAGAGGATCCCAACACATTAAAATACGCATTATTTGGATTGTGTATGAATAGGCTATGAATTGTTGAATTTTGAAGTAGTCAGGTCTTAGTTACGGGCCTATACAATCCCGAAACCATTTACATGGTATCGCATGGAGGTATCTTTGAGTATAAAGGAGAACCTAGACGTATCTCATTTCTTCCAAGCCACATATGTGGGTGCAAATGGGTCCTTTCCCACACTTGGTGTGCCTGTTCACGTTGTTGTGATGACGTTGTGCACGAAAGTGAGAAAATGTGTGTTTTGAGGATTGTTTTATCAGCAGATAGTGATGTAAAGGTTTTTTCGCACTGTGTACAGATTATCTCAGAAAGATCATCGTTCAGGGCAGATCTTCCAAGACAACCAAAGTCGGAGACATCATGACTGAAGAGGTACAATTTGGGCACAACTGACCCCTAGGCAGTACCCTTTTCTACTGTGGAGGTTTCTTATTCTTTGAAGCCAGTTGCTTCAATCTGTGCTATCTAAAGACAACTACAGACTTATGCTTGTTGATTTGACCTTGCCAATCTAAAGTGGCCCAATATTGTTGACATGGGACGGTTGTGAAATTCATTTGCAACTGGAACGTGTCAGACTTGATTGTATCATAATGTTGTATCCTGTTCTCGGCTTGCAGAACAAACTCATCACAGTGAGCCCGGATACCAAAGTGCTGCGTGCTATGGAGCTGATGACCGGTAGGAATTTTTTAACTTTTGGAATTATCTTGTAATGGGGTATTTTTTGCGATCACTTTTTAATGGCTTTTCCCAGGACAAGATAGTAGCGGCTTTCACTAATACAACCTATATTGGGTAGCACCATTTGGTAGTTATTATTCCTCCAATGTTGAATTTGGATGCTTAAAACAGGTTTTTCAGTATTACAACCCTGTTGAGATTCTCCCGATTTGTGCAGATAACCGCATCCGGCACATTCCTGTGGTGGAGGACAAAGGAATGAAGGGCATGGTGTCAATTGGCGACGTGGTGCGTGCTGTAGTGCACGAGCACCGTGAGGAGCTGGATCGTCTGAGCTCCTACATACAGGGCGGCTACTAGCTTCCTTGCTGAACTTATAATGACGAAAACTTTGGTGTACTCGGTTGTCAGGATTAGCAGTCGTTGGAGCATGAACAGCAAGTGGAGCTCAGGCTCGTGAGACGTGCACAGCAATGTATATAGAAAAAGTCCAGTCAATGAGTGCATTGCAGACGAATGTGCAAAGTGTTTAGTGTGCAGAATCAGTGTTGGGAGGAACTGGAAGGACAGGGAACTTGTTTAGGGTGGAACTTAAAATGACGTAGATCCTGTTTATGTTGGACTGGTAGACATGCCACTTGTTTATGACGAACTGGTAGCCTGAGAACTGGTTTATGATGAACTGGAGTAAAAGATCGTCACTCTGCATCAGATTTTCTTATTTGAACTTTCCTTACATGAGTATGCGGAGCTTCTTTATCCTATTTTTATTGATGCGTCTTTTAAGCGGGATCTGTCATTCTGGGGTACATCTTAGGGTTGATATGTGCTCGAAAATATGAATGGCAAGGCATGTGATGGTATACCATTAGTAAGCGTAGTTTGATGGTGCATTTCTGGTCACTGAACCTATACAGTCAAATACTGGTAACTTAGTACCAGTGTCTGATCTATCGTTTCAAATTGTATCCACCTTTTCTCACCCTGTGCCATTAATTTCAAAAAATGCAGGAATTATGTAAACAAATAAAGTGAGTTCAAACAGCAAATATTGGAATAGTACTGTATCTGTATCTATATCTATGTATGTATTTTCATGTGTATATGTAAGTTTATATATGGGGGGTGCATTATTTCTTTTCTCTTTCTTGGGCTTTTATTTAAAAACGTGGAGTTCAGTCCAAGACCAAGAACAAATGGCATCAACAATAGCATTCAGACTGGAGATTGATAGGGGAAAATGTGATTAATCCATTAAAATTACCGAAGGAATTGATAGAAAAAGCACTGGTCTGGTAATTTATCAAACGTAGACCTAAGTGAAGTATTGGGTTCCCATTAAGAAGCCCATCATGCGGCAATTATTGTACAACTCCGTAATCTTAGGATACCATCTTGTGTTTAAATAAGGAAGTTTTAGAGGGCATGAGTCTTGAGGCTTTGGGCAAAATATATCATAGCAAAGCTATAGACATTCCCCCCTACATATTGTACATCAAGTTTGAAACTAGAAGTATTATTCTTCAATTGTTGAAATTTCTTAGGTGCTCTTCAAAACCCAATTTGCACTTCATCCACTCAACATTTGCAATCACCACGTGTAGAATTAAACAACACAAATCACTAAAAGACATTATATCACAATCTTTTGTATTCGGGTACATCGATGTTCGAGGAGGGTACAAAAAAAAAGGAAACTATGTGGATCAAATACAAAAGGAGCATTATATTCCTTGGACCTACAAATTATACTTTTTGTAGAATTACCAAATCATCATGACAAAGCAAAAATGAAATTTATAAATATTGAAGGATGTCAAAATAACATGTCTAGTAGGGCCAACTTGTTTTATTTAATGAATATAATTTTATATGATTATTGTGTGGTGCTACATAGTAGTAAAGAAAGCTTAAAGTTATAATATTGTACAAATTTTGCTTGTCAAGAATCATAGCTTCATACAATGGAGAAGAGGTGGTCCATGCTTGGTTTTTTTTCTCAAGGCAATGTAGAAAGTCATGTCTAGTAATATCTCTAGTTGAATTGGGAAGCAATTTTCATTTTTTGGCAAGGATGAAACAAGAGAAATATGGATGACAAAATATTTATTCATTGAAAAGTGATTGCTTTCCTCTATAAAAGAGAAATACTATCCCTAGATTTGGTAGCAATTAAGCAATTTTATCCATTGAAAGTATCATCACATATTCCCTCCAATAAAATTGGCATTGCTTTTGAGAGAAATTTGTATTAAAATTAAATAATGAGTAGATGTCCATGATTTGTGGTCTTCAAAAATTTTCTTCCTAGCTTATCAAACAAAAAAGAAGATTTGGCAAGTTATGAATAAACAATTTCAAATTAATTTCAAAAATAGGGAAGAAAAAGTGTTGAATCTAGATTGGTTGAGGTTTGAGCCATAGAACCTAATGTCCTTCAAATAACCACACGCAAACTTGAGACAAAATGAAAATTTGAAAGCTAATGAAGGAAAGGGAAAATTTCTAATATAAGATGGAACTAACACTGTAAACTTTCTTGATCAAAGAGTAGTAATTACTATTAGTAAGAGTCTTGGCACAATAAAACAAGGCACACCTTGGATGGATAAATATCTACATCCTTCCTCAACGACGATGAAGCTTGCGTAGTAGGGGTGTATCTACTATCATTTATTGAATGGCAAGTGCAAATGTTAGGAAAATGTTAGTATTGTAACATAGGGACTATCCTTATAGGCCTGACATTAAAGTGCAACAAATGTCAAAAATCTTGTCATTCTCATTAGAGATGTTACTAGTGAAAATTTCCCCCAAGTTAGCAATAAAATCATGATGGAGAAAAAAACTAGTGTAGATAAAACTACTATTGCAACTTATACTACATGGGTACCAAATGTTTGACTATGGTGTAACCCAAGTTCATCTATTCAAATTTTGTTTTTTCCTTAAATACACATCTATAATTTATTAAAAAAATTGAGATCGTGGAAAGAAATTTATTCAAAATATTTGCAATTATTAGGGCAAGATAGATATACACACTTAAGTTCCTCAAATATGTCTTGTCAAAATATAAGAGTTTAAATGTGCAAATGAGCAAGGATGCCTATAAAAAACCAAAGGGTTCTTATTTTGATGTTTTTATATGTTGTCTCCATCCTAGTGGCCTTCATTTGTATTCGATTATGTTGTGGAAATTAAGAAATTTTTAGAAGATTTTATAAGATGCATGTGTGCCAAGTAATTATGTGCTTTGAATGGGAAAAAATCAAGATCCAAAACAATACCCTAAAAGACTACTCATACATAAGTTGACGAATTTGACAAGGGGATTTAAGCTTGGAATTCATCAAGAATTAAGTATGCAATAGTTGGAGGGTATGGAGACACCTTGATACAATACTTGAAAGATGTATTTGCAAAGATTTTGTGGCTTTCAAACTTTCACCTAGCATAATGTCTTCAATCATTTAAAGAGAGAAAATATCTAGGAGAACATCCATCATGAAGTACATATATTGTTTCCATGAGCACAATAAGCTTCAAGAGTTTGGATAATGTTGATAAATTTCTTACATTAAAATAAAACATTTAACTTGTAGCAAAAGTTGGGACTTTTAGCTACAGTGAACAAGGTTTTTATAGATCAAAGCTCAAGTTTCCTCAAAAGCATTCCTATTTACATCTACCTAACATTTTTGTCTTCATAATATTAGACAAATTCATAGAAGTAGATAGGATGCAATTGAGAGGAGGATCCATAACATCTATACTAACTTTACTTGTATAGGTGAAAGAAGCAAAAGACATATTTCAGGGTTCAATGAAGGAGTCATATGATTGGAGAGGTATATCATTCAAATTCTTCATTTGCACTTAGTATTCATAGAAAAAATTAGAGCCCTTACAAGAGGTATTTGAAAAAGCATGGTGTATTTAATGGATATTTTTTTGTTTGTATATCCAATTTTTGATGCATGCACTTAATGACATTGAAGTCAATGTAGAAGTGTTGGACTTTAGACAAAGAACTCCCCAAAGCAAAGTCTAAGAATCAAACACATGAAAGTGCAAATATTGAGGTGCAAAATTCCTTGGGTCCCAATAGGAATAGAAGTTGCAAGGGATGGGACCCTAAATCCTAATTCCAATTAGGAAAAGGAGTCAATTAAATTATATGCACTATATTTGTTGTCATTCCAAAAATGCTCAAAGTTGTATCCAAATTAAAATTCAATCTAGAAAAAAATAGTACAGTTTGGGCTAAAGAGAAATTACAAAATGGGATTACAAACCAAAAATTTCCATGACTTTTCACATACATTTATTGTAATTCAAGGACAAAGGGAGTGTGTTGTGAGCAATGATCATAGAAAGCTATAATGTGATGAAAGATAAATTAAAGGAGCTACATGTGGATTAAAAAGCAATTAGCAAGCACATGATTGTTCATTGAAATTGTCAACTCTAAGTTCTATCAATTTTAGTACATGTAACTATACTAAGTGATGAACAAATGGTCAATCCAAAACAATTTTTGTGAATATGATTAAGAAGTTGCACATGTATTGAAATGAACCTTTTTTTTCCTATTTGCTTTTCAAATGTAGTTTATTTAATTTTAAAAGTTCTAACTAATGTTTAAAAATTCATCCAATTATCTAAACTCTCACTTGAAAATCAAAACCACCCTCAAATATTCCATATGATTAATCTAATTAATTTATAGAATACAATTAACAAATACATACTTCCCACCTAATGCATTTGCATTATTTAGAAAATGTATAAAACACTATGAAATAACAAGGGGATTTCTTATGTCATCAAGTGACATTTTTTTAATTCTTTCATGTGTCTTTTTTTTTTTCATGAAATGACTCTTTGACATGGTCCTCCTTGATTTTCTACTTCAAACATGTTATTTATCTTTGTTGAAAGTTGTACATCAAGTTGAAAAGTTTGCCCACTTAGTTAAACATTTAAGTTATGAGAATTTATGATTTTAAATTGACCAATTTGATTGATCATATCGTGGAAAGTATAATCTAAATGGAGGATTTTTAATATCATTAGTTGTGAGAAGAACGTTGCATTTGTTGGTTCAAGAAAATAATTATATGAATCAATAGAATTTCCAATAAATTTTTTTCAAAATTGTTTAAAAAAACCATAAGATCCAATGTAGTTTTCTTAGTAATTAAAGGATTAAATGACCAATTGGAAATCAAAACCAAACTTGAACTTCAAGTAATTGGTCAAATCAACTTTACATAACCCAACTAACCAACATTTACCTTCCAACTAAGTACCTACCATCTTTGTAGAGTATTATAATCTCTTAACCATGTCATGTACACAATATACAACTAGACATGGTCAAAATTTTATTGAACACCTTGAGTTTAGAGAAGAAAAGTGAGGAGTCTTTCATCTTCTAAAACATAAGATTTATGGTGGACTTCCATATACATGAAATCAACTATAACAAATAGGAAAGACAAAACAAATTATGGATTCTTGCATCAATTTGTACATTGATAGTTGCAAGATGAGAATTAGAAGTTTGGATCCAACAAAAAATTTTGGAGAGGCTCTTGAAAAATAAGAGAGGCTTTTGACTTCTAGAAATCTATTTTTGACCATTAAACTCAAACTTTTTGGTTGCTTTTAGTTTGACAACAAGGCAATGCTACTCCTAAAATACAATTTCTTCGTATTCACATAGGTATGAAAGCTTCTTTAAACTCAATGAAGAAAATCTTGACCCCATAAAACTTTGAAATTCATTTTTGATTCTGACACTACATGAAAGTTTGCTCTTACTCTTGAGACAAAGCCAAAACATTAAAAAATTTTGAGCACTCCCATTGACAAAGAACTTAGAAATGGTCCATCCTAAACAATGAGAGATTCTCTTGGCTTTAGGTCACAGGTCGCTCCACTAATCCACTTCCAGATTTTGGGAGAAGATGGCTGCCTTCAGTGGAACTGACGAAGTGGCCAAATGTGGTAATGTGCTCTTGCCGCTCGATTGATGCCGCAGCTTCAATTCCGGTTAAGTTAAGTACTTCCTTTTAGAGATCCTGACTCCGAAGAAATGGCAGTAATCTGCGCAAATGTCGATGCTTTTAGGGCTTCATGAAATCACATATTATATTCGAGTATATCACATTCTTGGAACGGATGACATATGGCGGGCACATGCACCGTGGAGTCTCGGGCTCTCGGCAGTGAGTGAATGAGCTCCTCGTGGTGCTCATTCTTTCACGAGATCTCACTCTGTATAGATCTTTGCACGACAGAGTGCTGATCGTCTCCCAGTCGGCGTGAAACGGTGCTCGGATCGATCCATTTGGAGCCGTTTGGGTGGGAGCGCAGGTTGGAGCTTGTTGGGGTTCGGAAATTGGGAGGTGGGAAGATTTGCACGAGTCTCAGGACTCGGACGACTTAGAGGATCTGGTATTGGTTGTGAGAGAAGCGAAGCAGGATTTGATTTGGTTGAGTGATTTGGTTGAGCTTCATAAATTTTAGGGCTTGGTGATTCTTGGAGATTTTCGATATGATTAGGGCTCAGTGGAGATGACTGCAGTGAAATTACATGTGTTTTAAGTTTTTGGACAATTTTAGGGTTTCAGAGGTGGAGAGAATGAGTAGGGAGGCGAATTTGAGCCACTGTGATGGACGGGGGCCGGGACTCTGATCTAGAGACAGGGCTTTACTCTCGCCGGTTACGCAAGAAGCGATCGCTCACGCTCTGGCAGAAGATGACGCTCTTAGGCCGGCGTTATCGGAAACTCCCCGCGCCTTTCGTGGTATGCGTCTCCCTCTCCGTCTCGGCTCTCCTCTTCGTCGCCGTTTTCATGTACAATGAAGCTTTCGGGACGCAGTTCGCAACCATTAAATCGAGCAGCCAGCTATTCTCCGAACACGACTCGCCCTACAGGGCTCTGTCGAGTCTGGTGATGGTTGCCGGGCACGCGGTCTACACGAGCTCGAACTGCGAGAAACCCGAGGGGGAAGGCTCATGGTATTTGGAGCCGTACCAGAAGCACCCTGGCCAGGCGAACACCTTCGTTCACCACATCCAAGCAGGTGTTGAAGCCGCGGCGCAATCCGAAGGAGCTTTGCTCTTATTCAGTGGCGGCCAGACGCGTCAAGACGCCGGACCTCGCAGCGAAGCGCAAAGCTACTGGAACGTGGCCGAATCCAAAGACTGGTTTGGGAAGCGCGAGAGTGTGCGATGGCGTACACTTACCGAGGAATTTGCTCGCGACAGCTTCGAGAATCTTTTGTTTAGTCTGTGCCGGTTTCGTGAGCTCACGGGACACTATCCTTCGAATGTCACCGTGGTGAGCTATGATTTCAAGGAGCGGAGGTTTACGAAGCTCCATCGCCTTGCATTGAGGTTGCCAGATTCACAATTCTCCTTTGTAGGGGTGCCAATATCACCGACTTCCCAGGTGGCAGCTGTGAAGGGAGAGGAGAAAGTGTTGGATATGTTTCAGGAGGATCCGTATGGCTGTAAAGGCGAACTTCGGAAGAAGAGAATCAACCGCGATCCGTTTCTACGGGCTCTTCCTTACCCTGTTGGTTGTCCTGAAATGCGAGGGCTATTTGGTTACTGTGGATCCGATTATTACTTCGGCAACCTTCCGTGGTAAACGTAGTTAGGGTTTAGAGCTAGTAACTCGACAACTTCGTCTCTTCATCTTGCTGTGGAGGTGGAAGTCTCTCATGGAAAATGATGATAATTGCACTACTAAACCAATTTGGTTAGCCGATCCTGAAAAGTGCTCGCTGCAATAGCGGGGCTTTCAGGACTTACTTACGATGCTCTCATCAACTTCACAACCACATGGTTCCATTCTCTTAGCAAAGAAGATCACAACAGGGACGAGATGCTGTGGTGACATTCAGTGAATCGATAGCGCCTCCTACCTTTGGCTTTATTCTTTTTCTTCTGCCTTCATTCATTCCTCCCCGCATCTTCAGAGTTCAAGGTACTACAATGGTGCTACTCATGCTAGCAGCATGACTGACTTCTGAGCAGAAGCCAGTGTCTGTACACTGGGATGCTCAATCGAGCCAGTTTCAAGGACATACGCAGAAGAGTACTGTACGAGAATCTTCCAGAGGATTTTTGGACAGGATTTATGTGAGAAAAATCTCTGGTGCTCTGGAGACAATTCATTATTTTAGATTACTATCGCGGTATCGCCATGATGCGACGAGCGACCTGATGTACTAGTATTATTGCATTGTTGCAATGAGGCACGAACCATGTTGTGAAGTTACTGCCTGATTCTACCGTGCAAGTCACGTTTATGATGATGGGTGTTTTCTTGTCGACCAGCCTCTTGTACTGTACTTTTATTTTCTCACTCTGTAAGTTCATTGAGATGAACGATGTTTGCGATTTCACGGTTTGAATTATTGTGTTGATGGCAGCTCCACGGAGATGCAACAATCAAGCATACATCAGAAACTGGTGCAGAAGCGTCGGTGCGGAGCTTGAGCAAGAATGATTACCCGGGTTTTGAGACGCAACAGAAATGAAGAACACTCACTCACTAGCTCCATGAGTATGTCGGTCATGCAGCATAGCCCTGTGCTACGCGTGATGTAGCCTGTCACTTTCAACAGTGTTAGAATGAAAGCAATCATAGTAAAACAGGGTTTTTAACTTTTAAGTGATGAAAAAGTTGGTTCATGTATTCGGGGCTGGTAATCAAGTACCATCGTCCGTCTTCAAGCTGTCACTGTTCTACAGTAATACTCAGAGTTGTAAAACATGTTCTGCAAGACCCCACGATAGCTAGCTGTTAGTTCCCTATTAACTCCATTGTCGGTTTGAAAGCTCCTGGGTACCCTAGCTCTTGCAAGGAGCCATCAAGGGGAAGCCACGCTTGTGTGAGTGTTCTGCATCACCTGCAATGTCACTTGCTGGCACCCCAACAGCAGTATCCTCTAGTGATGCAGTGTATCTTAATTGTGGATTCTCTGTACTCTTCTACTATAGTAGCAACTTTGCATCAAAATTAGCGCTTCACTGACTCCAGTAGTTGCTCTCTAGCAATTGCCCTAAGAAATGGTCGATTGTTCAGAAAAGCTCGAGATCTCACGCGTTTGTGTCACTGGCAAGGTGCAGCTTTGCATCAAAATTTGCGCTGCCTTAGTACAGTAGTAGTATTCTAACAATCGTCTCATGAAATCGACAATTATTCAGAAAAGCTCCAAATCACACTCGGGTGTGTCATTCCTGGCGTGCAACTTTGCATCAAAATTTGCGCTCCTCTGACTAGCGCCCTGAGTGAGTTCATTGTATGCGGCAAAATTGTAAGAATGCGAGAATTATTCGGGAAAGCTCAAAATCATAAACGCACGGATCTGACATTCGTAGCCAGAGAGATCATAACGTCAACGGAGCCCATTCCTGTAGGGGTAGCAAGTAGCAACCAACCCTTGGTTCATGGAGAGCATTCAGAGCAACCATTATATCTCATAACCTTTGCCTTCATTTATTAAGGGAGGCAACCCATTTCTGACCACTTAAGCAGGTACACATATCTGCAAAGGTTTCTAACAGCGGGGAAATTTTCCCATGTGCAGAAATAGAGTTCATATGGTTTCCATAATTTTTCAGATTTTTACTTCTCAAAACAGATGTACTATGAATTTTTCAGCTGAAAATTTTATTCCACCCATATTGGTCATACAGAGTTTCCTATTTCCAACCAAGGGCTAGTTGCAAAATCCAACAAGGGTTGGTTGCAATATTGAGAGTCTTGTAGCCAATCATAATGCGCCATAGCTACGCCACGAAGTCTCCGAGCATTAACCCTTAAATGTGTTGATGTCCATTTTCTTAACAATGAACAGATTGAAACTCCAATTTCATCCTCCTAACTACTTGGATGAAGATTATTTTAATTTGAGAAGATACGTTATCAAGTTGTTGTCGTATCTAAGGGTTGGATTTGGTGTTACAAGAGTTCCTATTTTTCTAAAATTACAAATGCGCAAATATGTCAAGTGGTCAATCTGCATTGACTTTAGTTCAAAACTAGATTAGCCAAAATAAGGTCATAGATAGGAAGAACACAAAAATTTCAAAAAATCAGCATGTAAAGAGAACCTCATTTCAAATCCATTCCACACAATTTTAACTCAAAAAATAATATTATTTTACTTACAATCGAATTTTGAAGGAATTTTGGAATTTCTCTTTCAAAATTTATAAAAAAATATTGGTGATGGCATTAGTGAATCTAATTGTACAGATGGAATCTACAAATCAAAATCTACAACTTTTACTTGCATTTCAATTCCAAAATATCCTTCCAAATAGCACTTCATTATGATTTTTCTCAAATCGTCATTTCTAGAGATGAATCTGGACATTTATGGGTTAATCATTGTTAATTACCTCCCAATCAAAATTACTCCATCCTACACTGCCAAAATGGGGTGGTGATCAAGAATGGATTGCCTCCCTTATGGTGGTTTTAGATCCTTGTTTGAATATGAAGGAGGATGGGCCTCTTCTATATAATTCCTGTTAACTTAGGTGAAGTGTCTAAGGGCATCCTTGGTGCACTCCTCAATAAACTAGTAACTTTTCACAAGTTTATAATTAGAACTTGAATTATTATTTTTTATATTGGAAGTGAATTCCAAAGTCCTTGGATAGGGTACAAGAAAACTCAAATATAAACATTTGACAATGAAAATAAACTACTTCAAAAGTTACTCTAAAAAAAGTATTTAGTGTCACCTACACTAATTGTTTTTTAAATGCTAAATATTTTTACCATCTATGATTATATAGATCTTCCTCTTTGAATAGTATTAGTATGCATGTTCTTGATAAAAATATTTGTAAGTAGCTAATATGGGTGATACTAAAAACAATTTTTAGTGTAGCTAAAAGACACAAAATTATAATATGCTTTGGTAAGTAAGATTTGCCAAACCTCTATAATTTGTCTTCTAGCTAACTTTTGAAGGGATTAATTTCATTGTCTAATGTCTAAATTTGAGTTTTCTTGTACCTATTCAAAGTACTTTGGGACACACTTCCAATGATGAAATTTGAAGTTCTAATTATAACCCACTTAAGAGTTAGCAATTTATTGAGGAGTGCATTAAACAACGAATAGAGTTTGAGACAACTAAAGATGCTCTTAAGAGGGAGAAAAGAGTGGTATCCAATTTACTACACTTACCTAAATGTAATACCATAGAATATTAAATGATGAATAAGTTAGTTTGTCCTATTAGTCAAATAGGAAAACTAGCATTACATTCGAAACTAGTATCACTACAAAATTTTACTTTTGTAGGAATTGGAACAATATAATGATATTTCCACTTGTACTAATTCAAAATAGTGTGACTTTAATAAATCATTGCCTTATGCACTTAGTCTATTACTAGCTACTAGAAAATTCAATTTTTTTGTTGTTTTGGTCGCATTGATTTGTTTTAGTTTTCTGTTGATTTGGTCACATTTTTGTTCAAATCAACAAATTATTGTCCAAATCAATAGAAAGCTAAACTAAATCAACACAACAAAAACAACAAAAAAGTTGGATTTTCTAGTAGTGTATTAAGACAAATCTGTGCACTTAACTACATATATTTATTTTGAGAAATTTTCATCGCCTTGACAATAGAAATTGAATTAGACTTTGATCATCTTTGAACCCATATACAACATCTAAGTAAGACACAATGTGATACATTGCAATCCCCTAGCTATGGTTGACAAGAACCATTTGGTCATTTCTATAATAAGAACTATAAAAAATAGTGACATTAGGTTGCCTTACCCAGAAAAGTTACCTCATGACTCACTTGCTCGAACAACAAATATTTGTATAGCGTAAAATTTCGGGAAATTAGTGAGGGGCAACCTAATTTCACTATTCAGTGTGGTATATATCCATTTTGAGGTGTGGTTACCTTATGTTTATTACCACTTTCTTACTTAGTAAAAACTTGCTAAGGCATTAGTACATCCGTCAGGAAGTAATTCCATTACAATGAATTCTTAACGGGTTTTTAAGTGACAATAATTCTGAAAAGAAGTACTGAAAGAGAGTTTGACTGTCAGTGGACAGGCTCACTTACAGAAGCTGCAATGACGGAAGCCGCCACTACTGGCGATTGGCAGACTTGACATGCTCTCTTCTTCATTTGGAGCTCATGGCCGTTGTGTGTAACATAATTTCCTGTTGCAATAAGTTAGCTAGTCCCTGCGACATGTAGTTAGCTGCTGCCTGCATTCCTCTCAAGCTCTCCGTCACCGTGGTCTCTCCTCTGATTGTTTTCTTCATCATAGTGTTTTCCCTCTCATTGCTTGGACCTCTCAAATACCTCGTGTTCTGTGGTTGGAGCTTTGCTTTTATCCCATCAGACGTACTGCGCATTCAGGTAAGAGCTTGATTCCGCAATGTAGCAGAGCATGACTATTTTTTGCATTGGCAGCATTACGATGTGTCCATGTGTCCAGGACATGGTAGCTTCCTTCTCAAACTCTCGAATTGGCAGTGTAGAATCTCTGTTTTCATGTGTTGACAGCATAAGAATGTCAGGTTTTTTGGACTGCCCTCACCTCTTTAATCTTACCGCCTTTTTCCTGTGGCATAGTTTGAATGTGTGATAAGCGTGCCACAGCTTGGAAAGTATGCAGGATATTCTTGAATGTCGTTTTAGAGAAGGCCAAAAAAGGAACTTCGAGTGTCTCGAATTCTCTAACGAGAATTTCGGAAATTGACCGGCATTTGGATAGGCCAGCCGTTACAAAACTTATGTCTCAATGTGTGTTACTTAGCAACTTAATGTGCCTTGGAGAAGTTGATTTTAGCCAGAAGCTAACTGCAACTTTCTTCGGGTATGATGTACCAACGTTGGGGCTTGAATTTTCATATCCGTTTACACAATTCTCCGACCAATTTTCTAACGTGTTGCTGTGTGCAGGAGACATGGCCGCTTCAGTTTGGCGCTCATTGTACTTCACCGTGTTGTTGAGCTCGATAGTCTGCAACTCAGCGAACGCCATTTCGTCAGGGTAAGATATTCACTTCTCCACAGGATGTCTCTGGCTTTCAATTGTCCAGAGCGAATTCAACTTTCTTGTCTTACTATGAGAATGCTTTGGACTGACTCTAGTGCGTTTCCTTCTGCAGGCCCCTCCCAGCTCCTGTGCATGCACCCCAGTCCCCTCCCACTACATGGGCTCCCTACACTCCACCTGAAGCTCCAACTCCAGAATACATTCCTTCACCATTGTATGCCCCAGAAATTGCCCCGTCTGCTCCATTGTACGAACCCGTGGCAGCTCCTGATTATTCTCCAGTCCCTTCTCCCGCGCTGACTCCCACACCCACTCCCACGCCGACTCCGACACCCGCTCCTACACCAGTTCCAACACCTTCTCCTACTCCGGGTATGTTTCTGGAAGGTTCCGTTTGAGTTTCACCATTTGCGCTTGAGAATATCAGGAAAGTTTCGTATTTCCTGTGAACGAAAAAACAGTGGAGAATAAATTGGTCTGTCTACGCCACATGGACATACCCATGCGCGTGTGGAAAAGGAGGTCTTCGATACCAAGCTGTTTTGTCAGGTCATTGTGTCAGTAGTGGTCTGTGTTGGTGATGATAACCAGCTTGGTGATAATATGGGCCTTTGGAACCATGTCCTCACATTGAAAGTCGGTGCTCCAAAATATTGTGTGAGGTCATTATATCTGTAATGGTCTGTGTTGGTAACCATCTTGGTGCTTGTCTGGGCCTGTGGAACCATTCCCTCACATTGTAGTGTATGTATGCTCATTTTTACAGATTTTGCAAAGTGGCAGTATACTTAACTTCTCTAATGACACTTCCTGGAATTGCACATTCTGTGTAGATCCTGAGAATCTGGCTTGCTGTGTACTGGTATCCGAATATTATACAGTTTTGAATCCGTGTGCAAGGAGCCCATATGTTCCCTTAGCCGGAGGGGAGGGGCTTCAGAAAGGACTAAGTTCTATGAAGAGGCCTCAGAAAGGGTCTGCGCATCTGATGTTTTGTGTCTTCGTGTCTTTTGTTTCAGTTCCATCTCCTGAGGTCTCACCTGTACCGGCACCGGCACCCTTTGCATCCCCACCTGCTCCAGCTGCCTCAGCAGAAACTCCAGTCTCCCCTCCACCGGTATGTTTTTCTATCATCTGTTCCTCAGCTTGCATTCTTTCTCCAATAATACTCTATTTTGTATCACCAAGATGTAATGTAACCCCGAAATAGCGTGCCTTACGAAAATGTAGTCTTTTTGTTGACTTGCACACCTTCAAGAAACGCTTGGGTTAATAGTCAATACCAGCCCTTTTTTTTGTCACCATGGGGGGCCAGATTGCCCCATTTCAAAATAAATGTCTAGTTTTCACTAGATGAAAATAATCTCTTTTCGCCAAAAAATTTCCATTTCCATTAGAAATGTGGGTGAAATCATCAAATTTGGATGAAAAAGTGCATGGATATGATTGGAAAGAGTTTTTCGGTACAAAAGATGGATGAATACAAAAGTACAATGCTTGACTTTATTGTCAGTGATTGCCACTCTGGCTTTCTCAAAAAGTACCGAAAAAAAAGGAAGGGCACTACTGTACCTGGTGATGTGCATTGACAAATATATTTCTAAAAATAGATGTCAAAATCTTGGGGAAAATGCTATTTTAAAATAATAATCTTGGAATGAAAAAAAAGAAAAACGAATCCTTTCAAGATATTTTTCTACTTTTGATCATCTATCAAATCACTTTACCTAACTTTATTTAATTATTCAGCCAAGAATGCCATCCCTAACCACCAGGTCCCAAAAAAAGGAATAACGACCCATCATGAGATTCTGAAAGCTCAAAAATATGTAACTTCCATCAATAGGTATACCATCAATGTGATGTTCATTGTGTCTTCTAGGTCTTAATTAAACGGGGGTTGGTATTATATTCTAAATAAAATATTTGGTGCAGCAATTGTGTCAAGTTCCGCACTTGGTCTTTGATATATATATTCTTGTTGAGCTGGTTTGCTGATTCTGTCTCTCGTCTGTGAGGATTGGCAGAATGGCGGATCGAGTTTTTTCTTGCCATCCTGGAGGCTATTGGCAATGACAATGCTCGTGAGCGTTGGTACCGCAGTGACGTTATGAAGCAGAATGAGAGCTTGATAAACTTTTAATTGCAACTTGGTGTCCTGCTCCGCTCACTTCCTTTTTCTGTATTTTTTGGACCAATTTCCCCCCAATTACAACAAATTCAGGACTTAACTTAAAACACCGGAATGTTTTTCTGGAGTACTGAAGGATTGACAACATTCAGGTAGATCAGTGAGAGTACGTAAAACTTTTCATTAGATGAGCAGACGTAGATAGATCTTGGTGAACAAGACTTTGTTATTCTGTGGAAGGCTGTACCAATAATATTTCTGAGAGGAAAGTCGGAGAGATGAAGTTTCGAGAATAAAAGAAGCACCAACTGCAGAACGTTTTCTGCCAAAGCTGGTATCAAGTTTGCAATTGCGAAGCTTTTGAATTATTGTCAGGAGGCAACCTGTAGGGCAGTCTGATAGAGAGGATGATGCATGGATTGAAATCGCTTTCGTTTTGGGGAATGTGAGATGGGTATCCCTCAACAGCCAACTTCTTGCTACTGTGCCTAATTACTACAATTAGACTGGCTGAATTTTCATATTTTCTTGTTGGCGAGTGGAAGGAGGTTCCAACGCACCAAAGAATGCAACAACTGCATGCTTGCTGTTTGCAAAAGTCAGGAAGGATCAGAATAAATTGGTAGATGTTCTAAAATCATTTCTTCAACATATGTACATCTTGAATTTGGAAGTGGATATGTTGTCAGTGTGAGTGTTCAAAGGATATGTCCAAAATTGCATCCCCAGATAGGGGTGAAAGTATGCTAGACCTTGTACAATTTAGGTGGAATTTTGGTGTACTAAAAGGAAAAATTTACCCATGAAAGTTATATAGGTAGAACCACAATATTTTTTGAATTTTGTAGGTCAACCATTTCATTTAAATGTAGCCAAAAGCACCTACATTCTTAGTGGTGATTTTGAAAAGTGCACTTTTCACAAAATTATCCATTGCCAACTACTATTGTACTATTTTCCTAAATCTTTGCTACAAGAGTGATGTGGTTGTAAATTCAACAATAGTCTTCAGTAGAGGATCTTTGGTTGTCTTTTTTGAAGAAATGAAATGAAAATTGAAATTTCCTAAGACCAAGATTTTTGTACATTTTCACACGATTGTAGTACAAAATTGATTGGGATTTTTACAGAAGTACAAATTCAATACACTCAAAGAAGTTTCAATCCAAATCGAGTGATGCACATACCGACTATACATATGTAGTATTAAGGAAAACAAAATAGAAGTTGTAAAAACAACTTTTAAGTGTGAATGTCACTAAGTAGAAAACCATGTTCTTTGAGAAATTTGAATTGTGACATAAAAAGTACAAGGGTCTAGTGTATGCTTACCCACATGTGGTTTTCCTCTCATAACTTTTGTGTTGTATGTTCTTTTTTCTATGGAATTTGAAATGAAGGTACATGTGGTAGTTTTAGACATTGTATAATTTTTTTTTCCAATTTTTTCCAATTAGTTTACGATTTTTGAATTGCCCTTGATTAGATATCTCCCTTTACCATTTTCGAAGAGTAATATTGTTTTTGACCTAAATATGTGAATTTGAAGGTCAAAATTGGAAGACAAGGACTTCTATTAAAGTTATACAAGCCTATGAAAAGATTTTCTAAAAATAATAAAATGTCCACCTTCCACATGTGCTCGAAGTGTACTATCTTTGTGCACGTGCAAAAAACACATTGATTTTTTTCCTCCAAGATGCAAATTGTTGAGAAGGGGCATCTTTAAGTTAGGAAAAATGAGTCTTTTTCTTGATTTTTCTTAATTTTAAAAATATTTTCTAAAATTTATAGATCAAATTCCAATTTATCTATATTTTGGCATTTTCTATCACTCTCTTTTTGTGCATAAATTTTCTAGGCCTTAGATTTCACATATATACCATTTTGAATGCCTTACAGATTATCTACATATATATATAAAATTCCAAAAATCATATTACTCATTGGAATAGTCTATTTTGAGACCAAAACAAGATGTGATTCTTGCAAACGACCTAGGATCAACATTAAGTCTCAAGCAACAAGCTTCTATATTTTGAAGCAAAATGATTTGGACTTTATATTATATAAGATGAGATGAGCATGAGATTTGGTGGACTAATAATAGCTATGTTTGATACAGATATGAGGTCTAAATTGCAAAAATATTTTAATCTTGAAAGATGGTGGTTTTAGTTTATGGATTTGTAAATTACAATGCTTTGGGGAGGTTTATTGATTTATTATTAAATTTAGATAAGAATTTGTGCTTTTAATCAAGAATCATATGGATGAGTAATTGGTGTTAAAATTTTACATCTATCATTGTTATATTCCATGTTTTGTATAGGCAGTATGAGTGTAAATAGGTATTAAAAAGAGTGGAAGAAGATGAGAGCAAATATATACTTTGGGATAGCAATAATGTAGAAGATTGTATCTCTTGAATACACTTTTAGCTAGATTTGACAATTGTGGAGGGTCTCCATGTAGTGAAATAAACCATGCAACACAAAATTAATATACCATAAAAGAATTGTGGATAGAAAAATATTCATGAAAAATATGTCGCTAGTATAGACGTGCCACACAATCTAATGAGCCAATAGTTGGGTTGGACTCTAATCACATTGACAAGGTATGATTATGGTATATCTATCATGTCATAAATGATATGATAGATGAGTTATCACTATGATTCAATAATAGAGTATCAACTTCTAATACATGAAATGTTGTCTTTTACTTGATTCTTCTTTCAATTCCTATTCTAGATTGCATTGAATTCTAATTCAACTTGTTATTTTACATGAATGACAATAAGGCATAACTGCATGCACTATAAGCACATTGAATTGTTTTCTCCATATATTGAGATTTGGGTTTTGCCCATGACCAATGCAACCTTGACATGGAAAAATGCACCACCTTGAGAAATTATTTTTGAATAGAAGTAGAAATCAATGAAAAGATTCATTTTGCATGCATTCATTATTGGGAATAGAAGACTATTGTAGAATCACTATAGAGGGGGAGAAGGAACAATAGACTATTGTATTGCCCAAAGCATTGGCCTCCTATATTGCAGAACACAAAGGTAATACTTTTGAAAACAAGACTTGTACGTATATCCTTGCATATGGTATGTATTTGATTGTTAGAATACAAATTGTACACTAAAATATGATAAGACATACAACATTGAATCACTAATTCAACAACAAACATCTTTTACTGGGATGTCATTGTAACATCTAAATCTTAACAAGCTCAAATTTGACACTACATAGGGAGTGACCATTTGTAGCTTCTTACATATGTAGAGTGTATAACACTGATTGTACAAATTGGGAATGTTATATGTCATTTGATCTGGTTCAATATGGGAACAAACTATATCAAAATAGTATGTATCTCAAATCATGCACCTACTATGTTAAATACACAATAAACACCATGTTGTCAAAAATGGGCTTCCTAAACTATTAAGATGGATTGGTGATTTTTTTTCTTCGTAGTAGTATGACACCTCCCTTTAAAGGCAAGTAGAACAAGCAAGTCATCCAATTTTATTCATCCATCCATCCATCCCTTCTTTTTATACTTTCATCCACAATATGATCTAGATAAGATTAGCATTCTAAAGAGAAAAGTTGGACTCTCTAGAAGGCTAAGACATGTCATTCAAATGTGCAAATATAAAAAATTAAAAAATAATAATCTAAATATCTCAATCTGACATGGCACTTAAAGCAATCATGTGGTACATGATTTTTTTCAAATTATAAAAAAATTCAATTTTTTTTCACTTGTTATATTTGCACATTTAGCCAATAGAGAAATGGCCCTCTAGAGAGTCTAGATTTTCTCTATTGTAAAATTATTTCAAAAATTTGAGAAACTTTACATTTCTCAAAGTTGTTTTTGGTAGCTTCATCCACTCTTTTTCTCTATTCCTCTATAATTTCTCTAGTGTGATGGTAGCCACCCCCCAAATTAGGCAAAAATTAGCAAAGAAAATAATCACAGGTCAAGGGTGAATTCACGTCAATTATATCAGAAGCTGCCGGCATTCATGGCGTTGAATCCGCTACTGAAATCACTGAAAGCACACCGATCACCGATGAGTTGCATATCACGCCGCCCGCCTGCCCACTCCAGCATGTGGCCTACCTTAGTTTGCATTGTTTCCAGCTCTCCATAATCCATACCTTTGCGAAAGAAAATTCATGACCTGCCAAGTGTCGAGTTGCACCTCGTAATCTCCTGCATAATTTGCAACCAGTGATCCATTTTCTATGAACTAAATTACATAAATCAAGACCTTGCAGACACCTGGTTCAGTTTATTATTGAGATCGGCTAAGGTTAGTACCTTTTTAAGTGAAGCACCGAAAGTTGTATCCATTCACCGTGAATCAGGCAGTGATGAAGGCTTCCGAACCACAATGCTAAATTTTTTTAATGTATTTCCTTCGTCACCAGTTCAGATCAACAGAGAGAAGAAAACGGTAGCTGCACCCATCGATCTTTCTCCGCCACAAATTGAAAGCTTATCACAGTAGTCAGGCTTAAAACGTCCAACCGATGAACTACATTTAGCTAGGGGGCGTGTCAAGCTTTGGGTTCCAGAAATAGAGATCTATGATTTCGTTCCGAGACTTGAAACTCAGTCACGACAAATATTTTGGAGACAAGAATGCGATGCAACTTCATTCCTAGCTACCGTCTTGGATAAATATATGGCGTTGTAGGTGCAATGCAATCTGTGCATTGTAAGTTGATCATACAGTACCTTCAATGTGCTTGATCAAATTGCTTCTATTCGTGGGTTTCAGACTTCATGAAATGAGATGCATTCCACTTTAAAATGCAAGCTCTCAATACTAGATCAGGATTTCTATTTAGTAGTCTAGCTGGGTCGATCTGGGCAATTAAATTTAATTTCCGACACGCATTAAACTCCTTTTTCATTGCTTGTTGCTGGTTTCTCCGTGCTTGAGCAAGCATAGGAAACTACCGTAGTCCTCTTGCATCGAGTAACATGATATCCCACCACTTAGAGTTCGTCGTCTAAGTTTCTTTGGAAGTGAATGTTCTGATCAGACACTCATGCATGATCCAAGTCATCGCAGGAGATTTCTCTAAATTCCAAAGTCCATTCCTTCAGATCTGAAACCCACTAATGTGAGAGTGGTTGAATTTGGCAGGAGAGTTTGGTATGTCAACCTTGAGCTTGGAGCTGCCAGCATTGTCACGAATTGAAGAACGGTCGAGCATTGATCTTCGTTTCGCATTTTGTGCGTTTCTCAGTTCATTTTCAACTTCCTGAGTTCTTGAGCTACAACCTCTCAGAAGCAATTGAAAAGCGCTGGAAAAAGGTTGGAAACAAGTCCTTCAAGCCGTCCTTGGCAATGATGGCTGCAAGATTCATGGCTGCCATGTTCAAATTGAAGCCATCCTTGGCAACCACGTCCTCGCCGCGATGCGCCACAACACTGCATCTCAAATTCTTCGTCATCCTCGAGGCAATGGTTGCAAGACTCATGTCTGCCATATTTAAATGGAAACCATCCTTGCAAACGACGTCCACGACGCGACGCGCAACTACTTTGAAGCTCAAATTCTTCGTCATCCTCGCGGCGGTCGCGAACCCCAGCACCTCCTCCGCGTCCGATTCTTGGAGAGTGGTGGTCTCCAACTGCGGCATCAACGCCATGCACATGACCACCACCCACACCAACAAAGTCATCATGTTCGACCGCACCGACTGGGGCATCTCCCCTCTCCCTCTCCCTAACCACCGCTGCCGCTGCAACTCCAAAGACAGCGTCACCCCCGTCGTCGACTGCTCCGCGCACTCCATCCGTTACGACTCCGTCACGAACGCCATTCGCGCACTCTTCCTGTTCTCCGACACCTTCTGCTCGTCCGGCGCTTTTTACCCGAACGGCACGCTCCAGCAAACTGGCGGCGACCACGCGGCCAATCGCACCGTGCGCACCATCGGCGCTGGGGAGAATGACGACTGGGTGGAGCGTGATGCGTATCTGTTTAAGCGAAGATGGTACGCGACGAATCAGATTTTGCCTGATGGGCGCATTATCGTAGTTGGGGGCGCGGGAGAAGCGAGCTATGAGTTTGTGCCAAAGAGTACGCCGTGGCCAATCTGGTTGCCGTTGCTGTCCAAAGGGGGTGCAGAGAATAATCTCTACCCGTTTGTGCATCTGACTCCGAGTGGGCATTTGTTCATCTTCGCGAATGTGTACTCTGTGTTATGGGATTACAAGACTGGAAAAGTGGTGAAGACGTATCCCGATTTCGGAAAGGATCCGCGCGTCTATCCGTATTCGGGAACGTCCGTGATGCTTCCCGTCACGGCTGCGGATGGTTTTGAGAAAGTTGAGATTTTGATCTGCGGAGGTGCGCCGCTGGGGTCGGCCGCGGCCGCGAACGCTTCCGAGTATTGGCCCGCGTTGGATACGTGTGGGCGCATCGAGATTACGAGTGAGTCGCCGTGGTGGCGAGTGGAGAAGATGCCGTCGCCGCGCGTGTTTGGCGACGGGATGTTGTTGCCGACTGGGGAGGTCCTGATCGTGAACGGTGCGAAGGCGGGGCTCGCGGGGTGGAATATGAACCGGGAGCCCGCATTCTCCCCGTTTTTGTACAATGTGGGAACGCACAAGTTCACGGTGCAAACCGCGAGTGGAATCGCGCGGATGTACCATTCCACTGCAAACGTGCAAGCGGATGGGACGGTGTTAATCGGAGGCAGCAACGACCAGGCCTCGTATAACTTCTCAGGAGTGAGATTTCCCACTGAGCTTCGTCTTGAAAAATACTCGCCTTACTACTTGAGCAAGGAATTCGACGACGTGAGGCTCACCATCACCACGGAGTGGCTGCCGCCCGTGAAGCTCGGCGGGGATATTCGCGTCGCGTTCACGAGTAGTTCATGGGTAAAGTCTGTGCAGATTAGTTTGTACGCGCCGCCGTTCACCACGCACGCGAATTCGATGAACCAGAGGATGGTGATTTTGAATGCTACGGCGCCCGGGGAGGCCCGGGGAGCGTGGGAAGTCGTCGCGACAGCGCCGTGGAATGCGAATGTGACGCCGCCGGGGTGGTACATGCTCACCGCGCTCAACACGGGCGTGACGCCCGCGATTCCGAGCAAGGCCTTGTGGGTGCAAATCACGCCCTAAGAATCTAAGATCGATCATGTCACCCAAAATTTGCATAATCTCGACTACATTTGCGGGGGTTCACAGTTCCCGATTTCAGACGAGCAACTCTGTCGGTGGTTCCACTTGTAGCCTGTGCAGTTTTGAGTCTCCAATTCTTGATTGAAAGTACTAGGCCCCTCTTAGAAATCGCATTGTCCACATCTCGCTCTTTCTCAGAGTACGAAGTCTCTGCAAATCTGAAAACACACTATTAGGGTTGCAGAGCTCGCGATTCATGTTTTGGGACTTGCAAATTGTTACCCATTTGGACAGGACACGATTGTTATATCCGCAAAGTACTAGTCCCTCGTACAATTTTGGAACACAATTCTGATGAAATCACCTTCTTCTGCTAGGCCAGCTCTCATATCCCTTGGGGCCTGCGTACTTCAAGAGAACGAAATTCTGAAAAGAGACAATCACTTCAAAACTCTACTTTTAGGGCATTACGGCTAGCACTTTTGATGATAAATTTCGGGCTCATGCTTGTGCGAGGCTTAAAAAAGAATGAAAGACGAGAGTCTCGCAGCGGGAGTCCTAATGCGATCATACCGAGCGCGTAGCCTGAGCTCTATGTACACCAACTCCCGTAATTTCAATCATTTTCATTGCAAATCAAGCAAAAATGGCGATCGAAGTCACATTCTGTTGTAGGCGTGTTGCCGTACTGTCAAGAAAGCACGGGCCCACCCACTAGACCTGCAATGGCTACGTGACAAATATTGCGTGGAGATCCACCAATGTGGAAAGCGCGACCATTACTCTCCACTTTCGATCTCCATCGCTGTGTGTCTGTCACCTTAACGGCCAGATTGCGCCGACACGCTCCACTTGGCGGATGCGCAGTGAACACGAAATCACTGCGCTTCTTGATTACGTCTTCGATGGGGCAATGCTACCACTCCCACAGTACCAATTATACCAAGAATACTAAGAGCTTGCAATTCTCCGACGCCGTGGTGGGTTGCGCTACATCGCTTGGCAAATTTAGGATAAAGTGGTGGAAGCGGCGAGATGGCTATGGAGATGGACGTCTGTATCGTGGGCGGTGGATTGGCGGGGTTGGCACTCGCGATCGGAATGCAAGAGCGCGGCATTCGAGCGCACGTCTTCGAGAAGGCGCCTAAGATTCGACCCCACAGTGGCACCGCCCTCAGCCTGGCTGCAAACGGTACCAACCCTGCCAATGTTGTTGCAAGTGATGGTAATCTAGTATATGGAGGTCAATTCATTCAAATGGCAGTTTTCCGATTGCCAAATTAAGATGTTCTTCTTCAGAAACTAGGATAGGTCTAGGTTTTAGTTTGGTACATGCAAATGAAGGGAGTCTAGTGTATGGAGATCAATGCATGCAAAGGACAGTTTTCCCAAATGCCAAATTGAGATGTTCTTCATCAGAAAACTAGGATAGTTTAGGGTTTAGTTTGGTACAAGCTTGCCCAAATCACTGAAAACTTCCATTGTAATGAACATATTGGTTGCCACGTGCAGGATTGCGAGCGTTGGACGGGGTGAAACCGGGACTGAGCGCGACTATGATCAAAGAAGGCGCGCACATCAAGCACTTGCGAGCGAAATCGTCGCCGGGGGTCCATGGTGAGCTGTTCGACGAGGTGATCATCCCGTGCCAACCAGGTCTGATGTGCATGATCCCCTGGAAGACGGCCCAACAGACGCTGGCAGACACTGTCTTGGATCAAAGCTTGTTGCACTGGCGCCACACGTTTCTTGACTACAGCCTCACAGAGGTACGGCCTAAAATCCTCACATGGGTTCACCCATTTTTTCCTTATTTTTTCGTTTCTTTGGAACGTAAATGGCAGCTTACATCACACAAAACTGCACTGTCCTATCGAATGAGTTTTACTAGTGGAGAGAATAGACCGCAGGGTTCACCGATTTGCCTGTCATGGATTAGGTACTTGACACTAGTTGCTTCACTTTAAGTATTGTGAGTTATGTTGGATTGTGATTCTTGGGAGATCGCTGTAGAGTTGTATACCGATTCTTGCACTGTAAGGAGGATAACATTCTTTAGCAGTTGTGAGAAGTCACTTAAATGACGACTCAGAAATCTGACATTCGCTGTAGAGAGCATGCGTGTGGAGTGCACGGCCCTCTTCTTCGTAGCCTTTGTTGTCTTTTACCATGTGCACAAAAAGAGTCTAGATTCCTTTTCCAAGTTTGTTGAGGCAGATCCTCATGAATGTTACGGAGAGATCCATTGGAACGAATGCCAAATTTGTTGACTACGTATGGATTTTTTATAGAATCTTTTAAATTGGGAGATTTGAAGACCACTATGGAAGGGATAGTGGGCAACCCCATTTGCATTCAAGGACCAGTGGTCTTGGACAATCAGCGTAGTCATGCTTACACTAGACTACTTGCTAGTATGTCCAGCCAAGTGAATGAATAGATGAGTCGCTGATAGTAAGTGGGATTATTATGGGATATTATAGGATTCGAGCTCAGGCCCTTACCGTCTTCCGTATCCTCCACCTTAGTGCTTGCAGCCCCTTGCATTGGAGGTTAGACTGTACCGGGGATCAGGGTTTACATTGGAGATGACGGTTTCTAGTCACTGAGTTGAGTGAACAGGGCGGTGTGGAGGCAACCTTTGAAGCAATCGTCGATGGAGAGGACGGCCAGTCCTCCGTCCAAACAATTTTAGTGCGTGCCAAGTTGCTTGTGGGCTGCGATGGTCTCTGGTCTCAAGTGCGTAAGATTTTGGTGGGTGAAAAAGGTGACGAGCCGCGGGATCTGTACCTTAACACTTGGAATGCCGTAATCCCCACAGAGCCTGTCAGGTACCATCACGTTCTCTAGTATCACATCCTCTGCTCATATAGCAAAGCCTAGGAAAGGGACATAACCAGTTCAAAATTTACTCTTTCCTCTCACTGTCACTCTTTTCTCTCACAAGAAGATGCATTCAAATGTGATAATAACAAGTGCGGAAAGATTTCTATCCCTCACTCACCCAGTATTTCTTTAATGCCACATTTTCATGTGACACTAAAGCCTGGGACTGGGACTTGAAGAGGTATGAGTGGATATCATATGTTTCATCCTTGCATCCTTCGGCTCTGTTCCTAACTCAAAGTAATTGCATATTGGTGGCAGGGATTTAAATCTGCACGAAAGCAATGAAATCAGCATCTTTCACTTCGTGTCAAAGAGCAAACTATGTTATCTGTCCGATTCTGGTAAGAATCTGTCAACACATCTACATGCTCTTCATCTTTATACCTATGTACATGAATTGGTAACATTGCTATATATATTATTGCACTAGGCTTCCAGTCAGCTTGTAGGTTACTATTTATAACTGAAATTAGTATTTGCCGATTGCAAGTGATGAGGGCTCTGAAACTTTGGTTGTAAGCAGGACAGGGACTTGCAAAAATGTATTCTAATTTGCTGGTTGCATCAATGACTTGTATTGAGGGGGATATTTTGTTGCAGGTGCCGGATTAACCCTCTGGCAGGTGCGAGGGCCTGATGTGAGTGGGGAAATCACAAAAGCTTACGCCTCAGATTTGGAGGCCCATGGCCCCGATGTAAGAAAAGTGCGAGCATTGAGGCAAATGGAGGGCCTGGAGGGCATGGAAAACATGGTCAAAGTCATGAAAGACACCCACCCTGATATGGTTCGGGAAGCTCGACAAGTCGACCGCCGTGCTCTCACAAGCTGGAGTGATTCCAGCAAGGCTGTATTACTAATTGGCGATGGTACTATCTGCATTCCAAGATTAATCTTTCGATGGGGAGATGGTGTAGTAGTTTCGTAGGTTTGGGAAGACGAACAGTATCTGTTTTCTCATTTTCATTCGATATTTAAATCTCGTTATTACTCAATTTGTAGAAGAATTTCTTTTTCTTTATTGGATATTTGGACCTCGTGATGTTCGTACATTTCCATTTCTTGCCCAGGTGGTATGAACAGGAACATGACCAGGTCTGTCTTGAATTGGACGTGTTTGCAGCTGCACATGCGATGTATCCGGGGCCGGGAGAGGGAGCTCGAACATCCTTCGAGGATGCCCACCAGCTTTCCAATCTCCTGCAAGAGGTTTTCGCTAGTCCTCCCAAAACAACCCTTCAGGACGCTGTGACTAGGTAAACCATTTGACCAGGAATTGATCTGGAAAGCTGCATTTTCTCCTTCCACGTGAAATGTTTTTCGCTCTGTTGTAGATATTGCACGGCGGTAAAGTGGAGATTCGTTCTTCGAACACAAAGTTTCTTGTAGAAATCCTCCATTTGTTTCTAGCAAAGCAGAAACTTATTGTGTTATCATCTGGACCAGATTTGAGAAGATACGCATCCCCCGCGTTTCTAGAATCCAAGCTTACGCTGCTGAGAGAACATACTGGCCCGAGTATATCCCGGAGTGGGCGCAAAAGCTCACTGCCGCGGAGAAAGCTCAAAGGAGCAAGGAGTATGTGAAGTGGGTTCTTCAGTACCCAGAATGCATGTTTGGAGACCCAGACTCAACCTACTGGAAGCCATGAATGATTATGCATTATTCGTTGTGAAGTCCCAGGGAACTACTATATATCATTGATTGACATTGTGATTAGATGATCCAGGTGACACAAAAACATAATTATGTTTGTACAGATGTGCCCCTCCTACAATATGCCACTGTCTGATTGCCTCAAGAATGTGAAAGTGCTATTGAGGTGACTCAGCATTTGGCATTATAAAATTTGACTTATCTAGAGTGCTGAATTCTCCTGTTAGGAGAGAAGGTGCGGGTTTATGCCATTTAAGACTTTTAACTGTTTTGTGAATACGCCTAGTGAAGTTTCTCGAGTTATGAAATTGATGTCAGTGCTTTGAGTTGAGTCTTGCTTTGTGCACATATGAAATGAATCAGTTCTTGGTGTTTTTCTTTTCACTTTTGAGTGTCTTCGTAATGTAGGGTACGCACTCACGAAACATGCATGAATGAAGCAGAGCTGTGGTGCGTCCCGCCGCGGACAAACTTGCAAGATCCTAGCACAAAGTTGACTTTTAAAATTCTCTTCAAGCTTCGGTTACTCCCACTTTAAAGTAGTGATCCTTATAATTGTTGTGAAGGAGGTATATCTTCAAAGTAGAAGAGAATTATCCCAAAATATTGTTAGCCTTGATGCCCTTGTGACTGATAGGCAACTTATTTATAGAAGAACTTTCTAAACTCCCATGGGCAAGGACATCTTATGTCATAAGGGCACCCATTCATCAAGATTTAAGTTGGCTAAGGTGTCTCTTCTTGGTCAAATGCAAAAAGAAGATGCCCTACACTTGTAGAATGAAGGCACCTTATTTTTGCAAAGGCCCTTGAAGAATTGCCTTAGCCTATTCTTTAAATTGGACAAAAGAGTTTGTTTGGGGGTAGAAATCTTTAGATTCTTGCTACCATGAATTATAGGACAATTCTACTATACTAATACGTTAGTGTTGATGAATCTTGATCAAAACTTATCAACATTTCAAAGATATCTTATGTGTAAATTTCTTCAAGATTTGGGATATCCTAAAATGGGGTTAATGTTACCTTCAATCTTGTAGAGGTCTACATTGAAGGGGAGTTGCATTTAATCAGATAAAAGGGGGTTGCTTGAAAGTGATTAGATTGGGTAGAGGATCTAATCTATTGAGATCAATTTTCATCACTATAATTTTGACTTAGAGCAAACTTCCTTATTGTATTAACCCCTAAAATTCCTTCATTATGTTTTCATCAAAAATGTTCCAAAACTGCCATTTCTAGCACAAGTACCAAATTTAAGAAAAAAAACATTTTTGAACACATGTAACTGTAGGATCTTGTAGTAAGTTGTGTTGGAAAGATGTGAAAAAAATTCAGAAATTTCCACCGTGTGGATTGCAAGACATTAACATTTGAAGTGACAAAAATCATGTTTTTGGTCGTGCAAAAAACCAGGCAGCAGTACTTTAGAAGGTCACATTTGTATGAAAAAATGTCCAAAATGGTGGTGCATATTTGGATTCATTCTTCAATTCAAGTTGGCTAAGTGCTTGAAAAATTTCGAGTCATTTGGAATTGTACAACATATAGGAAAAAAATTGTAAGTGGAAAGAAGTAGAGAGTGGTTCAAAATACTAAATTGTCAAGAATTTAATTATGGAATTAAAAATGCCAATCCCAATGGTTGTAATGTTGTAATAAACAATCTACATCCTATGATTTTATTTTTTTCAAAAAATATTAAAAATCGAGTTAAATAAAAGACTTCCAAGTTTATTTTAGAGTAGAGATTCCATAACTGCTTGCAAACTAAAATTCCTCATAACTTTCATCTCATTTGATCAAAATGGATTGATTCAAAGCTTTCTCCATATATATAAATCTAGAAAACCAATTTCAAATTTTTATTTTTGAAAAAAGTGATTTTTTCTGATCTGCCCGAGCTGCCCGAGCTACCCGAGTTGAGAAACAAACAACATTTTGCATCATAACTTTTCACTTGTATACTCAAATGAAATGAAATTTAGCACACACGGAAGATATTCCTCGTCCACACCTTGAAAAGAAATTTCAACCTAAATAAGTCACATCTCTGCTCACATGTACCTACCCAGAAAAGTAATGTTGCCCAAAACACAAGGCCGGTCCTTTAGGGGTTAAGATCAAAAATGAATTTTGAATTTTCTAGAGTCAAAAATTTTTCTCCAAGTTCCATGAGTACTCTTATGTTTCACTTCTACAAGAGCTATAAAAAATTAAACTAATATTTAGGAGTAGTTTTGCCATGTTATAAAACTAAAAGCAACTGAAAAGCTCAAAATCAATGTTCAAAATAGTATTTTGGACAATAGAAACTTGTCTCCCTTTCTTTTCTTAGGCTTCTCTCTAAAAACTTTGCCAACCATCAATTTTGACTCTCTTCTTGGATACTTCTATGTTGAATTCTAGAATTTCTTTTGTGTTTCTAGCAAGTGTTTTTGGCCAAATTTGCATGCATAGAAGTTTGTTCTTATACAATATCAAATCGAAAAATTGTCAACCATTACAAGTAACTTGAAATAACCACATTTTATTAGCCATAGACATTCAACCAATTCATGCTTGATTCATATCCACACCAATTATTTACCTTATAACACTATAGAGAACCAAAAGTGTCCAATGAAGAATCTAGTGACTAAACTAGTCATATTTGAAGAATAGGTTAAATTCACTTTTTCTTCACATTTAAAAAAAATGGATGTACTTCATCCATTTAATAATACTCAATGAATAATTTCTCAAAAACATTTCCCAATCACCCATTAGATGATAGCTCTCTTTTTAATTTAACATTGAAATTAGGATGGGCCTATGACCAATTTTTTGAACTTAAAAATCCTTTGATATATATATTTTCACATTTTGTGACTATAAGTAACAAAAAATTGATATATATATTTTTTTAATTTAGATTACCTTAGATTTTTTGAAGAAAAAGTGAAGAAAATCCATATCAAATGCAAAGTTGACTCAATTTTTTTGAAATATTCCCTATGTTTATCTATAAAAGTGTGGTGTAAATCAAATTTTTACATTTTTCTACCAATATCCCATAGTCATTGAAACAAGACTTGATAAACTTTACTCCATACTTCATTTGTTTGGCCAAAATTCAAAATATGTCATTTTGGGGGACAAAATTCAAATCAAGACCAAGGAGCTAGATGTGGCCAAAATACACTACTACAAGATGATTCACTAATTAAGCATATCTTCTTCTATAGAAAAGTCAAAAATACCATTGTGATAAATTTTTCAATGCTATCTACAAAAAATGTATCCAAGCAACTCCTAAAACAACTAGACCAAAATCTATCTTTTCCATCATGTAGGAATCTTAGAAGTCATCCTATGAGCATCACCATTGGGCATGGTGGCTTAGCTTGAAAATCAAATGAACTACCCCTACGAAGTCCTTGTTGAGCAATCAACCACCAATAAGCCAAGGAAGGCTGTTTTTAGGCCGTGCATTGGCTTGCAAAACAAGACCTAGCGGTTTGCAAATCAAGTTGTCTACTTGTCTTATATAATAGATGACATCTTAAGATGTTCATCTACTTTTCAAGCCCAGTGGGTATGCTCTAAGAGCATGGCCATGTAGGTGCACTACACAACCGCAACACTTCTGTCACAACCCTAGTAACACCTTACAACTCCAACCAGACTTCAAGAGCCCTTCACAACTTTCATGGCTCATCACGCTCCAATACCGGTTTGACTTAGGCCCAACTAACTAATACTGCACATGCCACGCATTCACAGCATTAGTTTCCATTTCCAACTCACATTGCTAAGTCCCAGTGCCCAGGACTTCTAGCACGCACTCCACTCGTGACACCTAGCATATCACTTGGTGACATGGGGCGGAACTTCCATCTTACTATGCTAGGACTCATAGTGGCACTACTTACCACGATCATAACCGCCCTTGGTTGTCACCCCACTTCATACTAGGCTCGTTGTGCATTTGCTACTCTCACACCAACATTAATTGGGACTCACAACTCATGATACATTACCAAAGGCCTAACAAGGAGTGGGACTCCAACCAACCAGTGCCCCGGGACATACATATAAGTGTCCCAAGGAACCTTGAAGCCAGTAGTGAAGTTACATCACCACCCATAAATCATTGGGACTCACTAAGGCTCCAAAAGGGAGTGAGGAGGGAGACCAACCCCTCCCTATAGTACTCTCTATAGTCTTCAGTAGACCCCCCCTTTGTGAGTCGAAGGGACTTCCTCAAACCCCCTTGGGTTTTGGAAGACCACCCATTTCCAACCGAAATCCCCAAGTTCCCACTCCGTTTAGACTCCCGAACTTCCAAACGGTGTAACTTTGTTGTCAGGTCTTCAAATACCACATGCAAGACCATTTCGGATATCTACGTGACGAGTAGATGCCGATGAATTTCTCACTTGTCCCATTTGGACAAGTTCTCACAAAGTTATGGCCCTCCAAAGATTCGGGTTCACTGAGAGCAACGCCATGCCTTCACCACGATCCTTCTCTTGGCCATAACTTTTGGCTCATGGCTTAGAACCTTGTAATTCTTGGCATTCTAGGTTCCTTGTCTTTGTATATTTTCAATGATATACTACATGCCGTGCTTTGTTGAGTGATTCATTAGAAACCCCTCACACCTAGCCTTTGAGTGTCCCGGCGCCACCGAGACACCCCCAACTTTGAATGGCCATAACTTTTAGCCTACTTGTCCAAATCACGCGTTCTTTGGACGGTTAGAAGCTTATTCTCAATATCTTTCCAAGCATGTATGATATGCCACTATAACCTTCTTAAACAAGGCGCTATTGTGCCATGTTTTCTCGGGAGTCTCTCATTTATTCCTTCTTAGCCTATTGCAAGGCTTGGGAAGTTACCCCCAAGGTCCCCCTTGCTCACTAAGGCACTTTGGGCACCCCAAGGATATAGGGGCATGACAACTTTCTATAGTGCCCTCAGGGAATTTGCACCTCATTGTCACTCTCCCAATAGAGCAACCACTTCAAAAAAGGGCCCGACCACTCAACAAATGAGAGTCCCTTCACTAACACACAACCGTGGATTGAAAAGAATCCTTCCTGACTCTTTGTTTGAACCTATCAAAAATATCCTACATAACAACTAGTAATACTTCACATCGATTCAAGATGTTGCACAAGTCACCACATAGCTCTTCAATATACTATTGTGTGGAAGCACAATACACAAGTGTGGAGGTTTGAACTCCATCCTCAGCTCTGTGACCCTCAACAGACACTATGGCGAGTCATTTTTGACGTGCTTGGGTGGCCAGGCTCTAAAGACAAAAATCAACATTTTGGCCTTTTTCAAGGTTGTTTGATGCATTCAAGCGGCAAGCGTCAAATCCAGTGAATAGAAAGGAGGGTGCATTAGTGTGTGTGTGTGTGTGTGTGTGTATTTTAGCAAAAATTCACACACTTTGATAGATTTGAAATTGTCGGTCTCTGTCCCTCCAGAATTTGCGCCCATGGTGTGAAGACTTGTGGCAATTCTTGTTCCAAAAAACCAACTTAGGTTCCATTGTCAGGGGTATTTCCTCCACGTGATCCAAATAAGTGGTCTAGAAAAGCTATTGGTTAACCCCTAAAGTTCCTTGACTATATTTTCACCAAAAGGGCACCAAAACTGCCATTTCTCGTACAAATACCAAATTGTACCAAAATGAACATTTTGGGACACATGTAACTGTAGGATTTTGTAGTACGTTGGTTTGAAAAGTTGTGAAAAAAATTTGAGAAATTTCCACCATGTGGATTGCAAGATATCAATGTTTGGAATGACAAAATTCCTTTCTTGAGTCTTGCAAAAAATGGGCAACTGCACTTTATAAGGTCACATTTGTATGTAAAAATTTCTAAAATGGTGGTACTTCTTCAGATTCATTCTTCAAGGCAAGTTGGCTACATGCTTGAAAATGTTTAGATCATTTAGAATTGTACAATATATAGGAAAAAAATAGTGAGTTCAAAGAAGTAGAGAATGATTCAAAATATAAAATTGTTAAGAATTTAATTATAAAATTGAAAAATTACCATCTCAATGGTTATAATGTTGTAATAAACAATCTACCTCCTATGATTTTATTTTATTTTCAAAAATATTAAAAATTGAACTAAATAAAGGACTTCAAAGTTTCTTTTAAAGTAGAGATTCAATAACTATCTGCAAACTAAAACTCCTCATAATTTTCATCTCATTTGATCAAAATTGAAAGATTCAAAATTTTCCTTCTATAAGGTAAACCAACCCATGATAGCCCAACTCTCTAATGTAGACATCTACAAAACCACCCATTACAATTTTCTATCAATCCATAGGGGATTTTTTCTAATTAATGAGGTTTGGACTTCATTAGGTGGGTTAATGTCAAAAATCAATGCTTTGTATCATGGGGTGTTTGCAAGAAACACTTCATGTTTTTTGCTCAGAAACCCGATTTTTGGCCGTAGGACTAACAATACTACAAACTACTATCAATTTTGCGCGTCAGACTACACGTGTGAATCTCAACTGTCAATTTCGGGTGCCTGCAAATTTTAACTGTTGATTCAATACTATACAATACTATGGAGTACTGTAGAAGCCACTGGGAGCAGAAAAGGGGTCTATGGACCTTTTCATTTTTAGTAATTCAAAAAAAATTCAAAAAAATTCTAGAAGAAAGGCATTTTTTTAGACAAGCCTACTCTCATATTGCACCAAAAAATTCTTCAAAGAAAATTTCCTCTTGCCCGAAAAATGTGCAAGAACAACGGTCACTTTGGCCCCATGTAGACACCTCATGCAAAGGTTTTTTGCAAAAAACTCTTTCTCTCTCATTGGAATGCAAGTACACCTCCAACTTTTCCAATTTGTGGCTTCTAGTTCACATTTTTGGGTACAACTTTGGACCAAACCCACCCCCACCCCCACCCAAATGGCCAAGGTAGACACCCAATTGGGGGCACCTTAAAAATAGTAAAGTAATTTTAAAAAACAAACCAAAAATAGGGAATGTGTAAACCTTTTATATGTACCTTCATTCCAAATTTCAAGACAAATGGACTTACAATGCAAAAGTTATGACCAAAAAACCACATGTCCAAGGACAAGAAGACAAAAAATAGGACAAGTGTTTCTTGCAATCACCCCATGGTGATGGACTTATTAAAGATTGATTTCGGAACTTCCACCTTCCAAATGTAAAGTCATTATAAGAACTAACTTTTTTATTCCATCATGCCATGTCCATGTTAGAAAATGTTGCAACCATATTAGGAAATATTGTGATTGCTTAAGGTAGCATAACGACCATTATGGGCACTCTTTTTGATGGTTTGGGGATAGCCTACAGACTATTTTGAACCATTTGGATTGCATACTTCAAAAATCCTGAACAATTTCATACTCTATCAAAAAAATGAAATTTCAAATGCTCTCTCCATTTTTCATGTTTATCTTTCTATGGAAAAAAATTTTAATTTTCAAAAGTGCCAACATGGCAAACCAGACAATTTGCTTGAAATAGGTTGGTTTACATTTATGTAATTCTAAAAAACCAATTTGAAAATTTTATTTCCAAAAAAAAAAATTATTAGCTTGAGCTACTTGAGTTGAGAAACAAACAACATTTTGCATCATAGCTTTTCACTTGTATACTCAAATGAAATGAAATTTAGCACTCGTATGGAAGATATTCCTCATCTACACCTTGTAAAAAAAATCCAACCTAAATAAGTCAAATCTTTGCTTACATGTACCTGCTCAAAAAAGTGATGTTGCCAAAAACACAAGGCCGGCCCTTCCTTTAGGAATTAACCCTTGAAAAGCCTTAGGGGTCCTCTATACAACTTGTATTTTGCTTCCTCAACTGTGGTGTAATATATGAATTGTGATACATTGTTATTTATGGACTATCACAATCATTAATTTACTTTGTATTGAAAAATATTTGGTTCATGTTTTTCTAATCAAATACCAACAAATACATAATATACTATACGGTGGCCGCAAAGGGCTTTCCAATCCTTCAAAGGTTAAGTACACAAAATAGTGAAATTAGGTTGCCTTAACAATTAGGTTGCCTTGCAACAAGAAAGTTATTCTACAAGCCATCAAAGTCAACAAATATTTCTAAAAATATTTTCCTTTGTATACATGGAGGTTCATGAGTCCTAATTACAAAAGTAATATATAATTCAAAAGTAGTACATTCTTGTGCAATAATTGAAAATATTTATATAGTGTCAAATGTCGAGAAATTAGTGTGGGGAAACCTAATTTCACTATTTTGTGTAGAGACTCCTCCCGTATCATCATCATCCTCCGCAAGAACGTAATCCTCTAAGAAACCAAGGATAAGCGGCGGCCACTCACCACTGGGCAAGTGGACTGCCAGATTCCACCAGCGTCTCATGAGAAGCCAACTGCCGCACTGCGGATTGGGGCTCGAATGTTACTGATCGTGCGTAAAGCGGCTGAGAGGGAGGAACAAGCTTCCAAGCAAGCGACGAGGAATTCGCCGGCGTTGTTTCTGGTGAGGAATCCCTTCTTGGAACATTCCAATCCGTCACCTTGCTTGCTAGGCAGCGCAGGAGGTGCAATTCAAGGAAAATACGGCGGGTACAGTAGGGAAGGGACTCGCCTTCGGAAGAGCACGCCCTACTCACTCGCCTGCGTATCACCAGCAGCCACCACTCTCGCCGAAGTCGCCAGGTTGGAGGCTGTGCGTGATGAAGCGGTGGAAATTCAGATGCCCTGTCGAGTGTCGACCGCAATCTAGCAATTCAGGGCCGCAAAATTAACCCCTCCAGCTCTTTCATCTTACACGTTTAGAGGCCCGAAACTGTTTCAAAATACTAGTCTCCAAAGCAAGGTCAAGGTGGATTGATCCCCTCCTTGCCCAACAGTTTACCCCTGGGGAAAACACTGAAATCTTTTTATTTGCAACACATGATCAAATTTGCAAATTTTGAATTCATATTTGCAATCAAAAGGCCCCAAGGTATACAGGAGAGGTGAGGGAAATCCGGGAAACGTGGCACAAAATAGGGTGGGGGAGATTTCTTACAATTACCCTTCTGCGAGGCAATGAGGTGGGGTCAATTCGCCCTAGCTTCAAAGCAAGGCTAAAATCTTTGTCTATTTTCATTTTTTAGCAAATCAAATTGTAGGATCCTTTAGTTAACTTGTTTGAATATACCCTGGATCCTAAAATTTCAGAATAAAAAATCTTAACACTTGCATCATAATGATGCTTGGATTTCAAAAAGGAAAGTAGTTTAAACTCTTCTCCAAATGGTTAGATTTCATCTGTCAAACATTTTACCCCAAAATGTGTAGATTCCATAACTTGCATCTCTCCATGATATTTTGAAGAAAAAAGTTGGGAATCCATATAAAAATTTTCAGAAAAATAAATACATTCATATTCATGCTTGAAAAAAATAGCATTAGAGGAGTTTTGGGGGTTTTGGAGGGTTGTGTGTTCCCCTAGGTTTGCAGACCCTGGGAACTACCCCGCAGCAACTACCTAACGTGGCATAGCGACTACCACGTCACTTTTTCTTTTCTTTTTTGAAATTTTTTCCAAATTTCTTTTACATTATAAATTTTTTTTTTAAATTCAAAAAATTCAAAAAAAAAGAATCTGACAATGGCCGTTCCCAGACTGCTGGGGGAACAACACCGGGAATAGGCCTGAAACGGCCCTCCAGACCCCCTAAAACTCCTCTTTAGTAAGTAGAAAGAAGTAGAGAATGATTCAAAATATGAAACTGTAAAGAAATTAGTTATGGAATTGAAAAATGTTAATCCCAATAGTTGTAATATTGTAATAAACAATCTACATTGGGCCTATGATTTTGTTTTTTCAAAAACATTGAAAATTGAGTTAAATTCAATCAAATTTTATTTTTTAGAGTAGAGATTCCATAATTGCCTACAAACTAAAACTCCTCATAACTTTCATCTCATTAATCAAAATGGAATGATTCAAAGCTTTCTATGTATATATAAATCTAAAAAACCAATTACAAATTTTTGTTCCTTAATAAAGTGAATTCTTTTAGAGTTGCTTGGGTTGAGAAAGAAACTACATATCATACAATAATTTTTAATTTAACCATGTATTCAAAAGTTACAAAAATTCTTGTGCCTTAAATCTACTCCTCAACCACATGTTGTATGAAAATTTCAAAGAAAATAAAAAGAAATTTTGTTCTTGATGTGCTGCCTAAAATTCTATGTTGCCAAAAAATGTTGTTGGGTCCTTTAGGGATTAAGCTCCTTCACTTGGTATCTGGGTTGGATTTTAAAGGCTTACTAAACCAAAAACAAGCTAGATATTAACTAGCCTTTAGCACTTGAATCCTTTCTTGAATTTTTGCATATTTTTGCTTATAAATATATATTGTTTATCTCAATTTCATCAAACTCATTGTACAAAAAATGTTTTTTTAAAAGTCAAGCATTGTTTTGGATGAATGAGAAGTTTTTAGTCAAACCAAAAACCTTCATGAGAAGAAGGCCCCCCATTGCATCAGTATTGTTGCAATGGTTGAACAATCCAATATTGAAATTGGATTGTCGCAAATATGCAAATAGTATTGCAACAATATATTTTCAATTTTCCTATTGAAAATGTACTGAAATGTATTGTTGCAATATTGATATGTATTGTTTGCAATATTGTGACAGTCCAATTTTAATACTGGATTGTTCAACCATTGCAACAATACTGATGCAATGGGGGGTTAGTTTCCTGATGTTCGAACCTCTCTGTTCATCATCCAAATTTTGGACGTCAAAGCACTAAGGGGTTAAAAAACATTCCTTCCCATCTTGAGACCTCCTAGAAATCATCCAAAGGATATAAATCATTCTCTTAGGCATTTCAAGGTAAAAGTCATACATGAGATGTATTTCCCCCCTAAAAGACAATTGTTGTCCCAAGCATGGATTTAAATCCTTTTAACATTCTAAGTGGGATGTATACAATATTTTTCAACGAATTTGGTAAATAATTGTTGATTATCCACTCATCTCCTTTCACACACATTTCTACAACCACTTGGAAGAATGCAGAGAGCTCCCCATTGTGACTTCCACTAGTGAGAGTTGGAAGATTAACCTAGGAAGGACAAGGTCTATAACCAAGGTAGTCAACTAAAAATTATCAAATTTATGGATGGATAGATGCATTCTTTGTTTCTATCAATCTAATAGTTTCTCTCAAAATCATTCATCATCTAATTTTTGGTTTATCAACTTATCAAGAAAGAAAGCAAATTGATTTTTTTTTTTTTTTAATTTGAAACAAATGAAACAAAATTTCATTGCAAAAAGAAAATCATAATACACATTTGCCATCCACAAGTAGCCTGGCACGGAGGGACCAGACCAAACATTGACAAGAAAGACGCAACAAAGACCATGGAAGGAGGAAGGCACGGAGTGCACAGCACAGAGAGAGGCCGTGAGGCCCCTCACGGCAAAACCTTGGGACCACTGATAGAACCAACAGAGCCGCGTTCAAGGCGGCTGGAAAACAAAGCCTTGCGAGGGGCCGAACAGGAACCACTTCGGCTGTCCGTTATCAGGATGATCACCCATTTCCGATCACTTAAGCAATTCAATCTATCTGTGGCATGGGAAAAGTTCAGGAAAAAATTTCCCTGTGTAGAGAAATAGATTTCAGAAGGATTTCATAATTTCCTAAATTTTTCCCCTTAAAAGCAAAATTATCACGAATTTTTTTCATGAAGATTCTATTTGTCCCATTCTTGATATGTAGGCAAACCTATTTCCAACCATAGGATGGTTCCAAAATCGATGTAAGGTTTCCAATGTACACATTGTGATCATGTAAGATTTCAATGTACACCTCCCCGACATTTTTGTTGTTCCCTGGGTCCAGCGGTGCATGAGCTGTCACTTACAATTCATCTGATCGGAAATGGAGCAGCCTAAACTACAAGAATGGGAGACTGATAGGAAATGGGTGATCTCCTTTAATCATTTTGGTGAAGACCTCCTTCTTGCACCTCCGCTCGACGAAGGTGTCCAGACACCTGCTCCGCAACTGAGGAGCCCCTGCCTGTTTTCTGGTGACTCTGTCCCACTCCCCATGCCCATACTCAATCAGGGCACTCCAGATGTGTTGCATCAGCCTTTCCGGGGGCCAAGCTCCGTTGCTTGAAGACGGTACCATTCCTTTGCAGTCACATGATCTAAAGATCAGACGTGCAGATTTCGACCCAGATCCTCTTCATAGGGGTGAACTATCGGAGAATTCCACCGGAGAAGATACCTAGCTTGGCGTCAGGTGAGAAACTGCCAAGGGCCTTGCGCTTTCACGCCTGGCAATGAGAACATTCATAATGTGAAAGACCCATTGCCATGCTCACTGGGAGGAGAGGCATTCCCCAAATCGGTGGAGGACCGTTTCCTCCGCACGCTGGGGGCACACTAGGCACCTTGTGTCCCACCATTCCTGAGAAACCTGTCTCTCCAATGATTAACCGCAACAGCCCTGTGCCAAATTAGTGAAAGGAGACTCGCTTCCTTCCTTGATCCCTCCTTAGCCCAGATTGCCTTCCACCTTAGAACCTCACCACTTGTCTACTAAGATGCAAGCTTAGCTTGCAAAATAGGGGTCATCCAATTTGCAAGCCAAACTGCCCCACCCATAGCATGCTATAAGTTCCCAAATTTGGACTGCTTTGTAAGGTCCATCCAAAGGGTGCTTTGAAGGAAAGTGCCAATGCTCTTGTCTCATGTGATTTGCAAGCCACGCCTTGGCTTGCAAAACAACCTAATTTTGCAAACCACCCAAGGCTTTTTGCCCGGTCTCTTAACAAGTTCATCCCTTTTGCAAGATGGGTGGGGATGCTCTAAAGCATCACCATCTACTTGGCATAATGTAGGGGTGATCTAGCTGGCATAATGGGAGCAAGCTAGTTTGCAAGCTAGACCCCACTTGTAGCCTAGATTGGGTAGCCAATTCAATAAGCTCCAACGTGTGGAACCAATGGACTTGAATTGTCTCATTTGGTTTGCAAGCCACCCAAGGCTTTTGGCCTGGCTTCTTAACAAATTCATCCATTTTGCAAGACAGGTGGGGCAATTTTGCAAGCCACCTTGGACAAGTCATCCTTTTTGCAAGATGGGTGGGGATTCTCTTAGTTGGAAATCGTTGTGGAGGGCTCCTCCCCACTTTCGTGAGAGTGGATTTGGGGGAACCTGGTGGTCCTTCCTGTGAGTAGGTTCCCGCCAAGCTTAGAGCATCACCACCTTGGGCCGGGCTCCCGTCCACGCCCAAAGCCATATGGCGGGCTCAGGTTGCGGTACTTTCCGGAGAGGCAACTCGATGCCCCACTGTGTCCCGCTCAAGAGGCTCGGTGAAAAGCCAAATCCCTTGAAATCAGTTTAATATTATTTCTATTTGCTATTTTTACTCTTCAAATTTCTAAATCCATTGAGTATCACGACCAAAAAATGATTTGATGAGGCACAGGATAAATTGACCGTGCACCGCAAGCTGAAGGGCCCGGAGGTTTTTTCAGCGCTCCCAGTTGAAAAAGTGCCCGTGCCCGTGACACGGTGGGGGGCGATTCACAGCCTCCCCGCTCTCCTGCCGTCCCGGGCTCATTTGGAGAGCAGGGGGGGCGATGCTCTTAGCTGGGTATTCCGTTACCGGGACGCTCACGGTATCGGTGTCCCACTCATGCTTGCCTGGATCCCCCTCCAGCTTATCGACCCGGCCATAAAACAAGAGAGTTGTAATTTATCTTCTTCGGATCGCGGATGGTCGGGATAACCCACACTCTGTGGAGCGTCCCAGCTACACTTCGGTCCCTGGAGACCTCGGCGATCTGAGGAAAGGGATGTAGGATGCCTGCTGTTCGGAGGACGGAGTAGCTCTGTTCGTCCCAGCTTCGACGTCAGAGTCACGGGGTGCTGCCCATGCGCGCTCCGCGCTCCCTCTCTCCCTGTAGATTGAGCCTCCAAATGAGGAAAGCTGTCGTCATTTCGGCCAAATACCACCCAACCCACTCTTCAGGAAAAAGGGATTTGAAATTCGTCACAATGCAAGAATCTTAACAATGTACGTATCCGTCGGGGTCCCACTGAAAGCGAAGCGTGAGTTGCTTTGCTTTCCAATTTTCCATTGCCCTCTCTGCCACGAAATCTCAGATCCTACAGTACAATTCTAGCATCCAGTATTCTTACTATCATGCAGTCAAGCCGGCTGACTCACTCGGATTATCTCGTAGCGGAAAATAGACGGCATCTGGAGTCCCTACAGAAATAGAGAGTTGACAATCTGCAAGATCATATTTGGTCTGGAAATGGATTTTCAATTCCTCCCAGCCGCACGTGCCCCGTTTAATTTTAGATGTCAAAAAACAAAGCTCAGATATTGCTCTAAAAGCTTGGAAACTCCATCACCGATGCCTAGCATCATCTTAAAGAGAGTGCGGTACAAGCAACATTTGATCAAACAAGATTAATCATTTGAAGACGTTTTATCTCGTCTCAATGAAGTTCTGGACCAACTGCATACCTCTGAATAGTAGAGTGCGAGATCTCAAAGAGTGAAATGGAAGAAAATGAATCGAAGATAATTGCTTAGAAGTTTGTAGAACCGAAGCTGTGTAAAGAAGAGTAAAAAAATGGCTAGTCTTAACTATTGATTGAAGAGAGAAACGGTTTCCCACCTCCTACCACATATGAATCCACAGCATAAATGACCAAACCCACTATATATGTCCATTTTGAGATCATGAACCTTCATAAGAGCATTTGGGTGCGTGACTCTGAATAGTTGTACCTAAATATTTGAAGCCTGATGCCAGGAATGTATTGACATGATCCAGGCCTGGCTCCTCTCGACTCAGGCATTGTCGTATCCCAGATCGTATTAGGTTTCGAATGCAGACATGGCAAGACAATGGCCTTGTAAGGATCTAAGGTCACACATTACTCTATATAACATTGGACAACTGAAAAAAATATGGATGCAACACAGGTTCTCAACAAATGGCAATTGGGAGCAATAGACTGTTATCACATGCTGGTTGAACAGAGAAGCGAGCAGAGTCGGAACCCCACCCCATGGAGAAACGTCAGAAAATTTGCAAAAATGTACACGAGACACAACTTTGGTAGCCAACAGTTCTGTGCTACTAAGGAAGTAGCATTCTTAATCATTACACACAGGCCAGCAGCCTGCAAACACATGCAACAAGGCATACCCTTGCTTGAGGGTCCAAGATACGAAAATGTTGGCCCTAGCAGGAGAGATTCTCCGCAGTACAGCAATGACTAAATCCTCATCGCAGATAGGTATCTTCATCAGTATCTTTACACAAATATGGTATCTCTCAAAATTGTAAAGCACGACGGGCAGAAGGCGCCATCTCCATCAAATTTCCTACTATCAAAACTAGTAAGTCCATCAACGCCAGCAGTAGCCCAGGTTTGGAGACAAAAAAGCTTTGAAGCTTGCATCTACTTGTCACTAAGTAAGACAAACTCTGGCGATACTTCACGCTCAGATACAAGATGTAAAAACTATTAGGTTCGCAGCAGGGATAACGCTAAATAAGAGACAAAAAACGGACCTGAACAAGGATTAATGAATCCTTCCCAGATGCGAAACATTCCCGTCGTGAACTCCGGCCCTGTTCCTGTCGCACACTGACAGACGCCTGCAAACATATGCCTTCAAACTTCCGATTCCTTTCTACTCCCCTTCAGTGTTTGATAGTGGTACGTACAAGCACCATATGAACGTGTTTCTTCCTTTCTGGAGAACCAAGTCTCCAGAAACAGACAGCCTCACATTCGAGGAGGTCAGAGATGCTTTTTGTCTCCACGAAAGACGTTTGACCGGCGTGACACCAAAAAGAGAATAACTAACTCTAAACCGCTTTGGTCAAACAGGTTCTCTCTTATCTGGCGCGATCCTGCCCCATAACCTCGGATTCTTCAAACGCGGGGGTAGCACCCTCCAGCCACCACAACAAGTGCTCGAAAACGCCAGGAGCACAAGCAATGCGCAAACCTCCATCGCAACAGAAACCGAACTCCTCTTCAGACTTGGCTAACAAATCTCGGAAGACGCTGTTTGAGAGATACGATGTCGGGATGACAAACCTTTGCCGCTCCTTTCCGACGTACACAGCGAGGCAACCTGCGGGGACATCCGGTGGAGGACTCGGGCATTCCACGTCGCTATCGTAGTTGTGGGAGCCTCCGTGGCTGCCGCTAAAGATATCTCCCACACTCCCCGAGGAGCGCCCTGAGTTGATTCCGAGAGAAGAAGCATCGAATGAGTTTGTGGTCGCGCTCGAGTGCCGCGAGAAAGATTTGTGCTGCCTCGGTTGCGGTAAACTGAGAACCCTTCTGAAGAACTTGGACAGCTTCTTCGGTGCAGCCATGACCACAATGCTGTATTCCAGGAAACGATTGTTCACCGAGAGTTTGAGTCACGCCTTTCGATTTCGCTTAACTGCAATTAGAAGAAATTATGAAGAAACGAGTCGAAAAAGAGTCGATGCCGAAACATCGAAGCAGAAAATTAGACGGTCTCAGAAGAAGGACGTCGTGAGCAGTAGCAGCAAAGACGGCTGACGAGTAGACGACAGAAAGAAAGTTAGAGCGCGCTCCTTAGACAAAGATTATTCCGATCTATGATTGGTGACTGAAAGTACACAAGTTCAAGCTTCCTTCTACGTGACACATCCGACTCTTGAACCAAACAGTTCGTCACAGGGTATGACTCAGGACGGAACGAAGAGGCAAAAACGCAATGGCATTCTCGGATATTTCTTCCTAATAAGGACAGGGAGAGTGAAAGCAGCAAGCAAGCACAATCATTTGCATACCAAGCGAGAGGAGACAGGTGCTAATGGCCCACGAAAGTCGTCAAGGGATCACAAGAGCATCCTTCCAAGGGCCGGGACACTAAGCTGACGGAGGCACGGGGACCACAAAGAAAAAAGAATTTGAGGCAGCATCTAGGTGTGTCACCCACAAGCAGCGACTCAGAGCTACAAGAAATTATTACCAGAGCTCCATGCAATCAAAACAGTCAAAACTATTAGGACCATCGTAGCTCGGGCCTTCCTCCCTCCTATTCGGCTACTTCCATCAAACCTACTACTACAGCACTAAAGCCCAGAGGAACGTTCATTATGTCGAATTTTTTTAATATTACCGAAGCTCCATACAATCAACACAAACATCTCTTCAATAGAACCGTCTCTTCAATATTAGCCTGACTCAGACCTTCCTACTTCCAACAAACCCAAGACGATACAACTTCCATTCATTTATATCTAAAAAAAGAAAACTACAACACTCTCCACTTCCATCGCAGCCGTCCTACCGGCACGATTCCTGGAGGCAAGCAGCCCTACAACCACGTCCCGCGAAGAAACCGGAACACCTACGACATTAACATAATTTCACCGAGTTTCCCTCTTCTAGCTCATTTCTGCACAATTCTGCGCGACATGCAAGCAAAGGAGAGACCCATTCCTTCTTTCCTTTTTCTTCTGCTTATTTTCAGCAAATGCAAGAATATCATTAGAAGCGGTAGCATTGAGGCACAACTCCAGAGGAAAGTCAACAAAGGCAATAAGTTAGAGAGCCTCCGACTGTCACCTCTTCCACAACTTGTGCACATTGCTGGTAATGTATCAACAAAAGCTGCATGGAAATGCAAGGAATTTACCTCGGGGTGTGGAAGCAGGAATCCCGGAGAGGCAGCTCCGTCGTCGATCGATGGAAAATTATACTAAGTTACTCTGTTCTCGAGGCATGAAAATTCCAATGATCACCAGCGAGACTTGGTGTTTGTTTTGAGCTCCCTGTCGGTCGCAAATGCACGAAGAAAGAGGAACGGCAATAGCACTGTAGCATCGAGGTCACATTCAATGGAACACAATCGGGCGGCGATGGAGGACTGAATGTGCACTCACAGCAGGAATGAGTCTGCAACGACGACGAAGGCTTCCATAAATACTGCATGTGTTCGGTTCATGTTCGCTTCTCGTGGATTCTTCGAAGATGTTGTCATCGTGAAGATCTTGACACAGCTTCAGTGGGATTGACTTGGATGAGACTCAGATGAAGTAGTGGACTTTCGTTTGTTGGGGTGAGAACGACGAAACCTACTGATATGTAGCGACATTGATTTTAAGTGACAATAGTTAATGACAATTGGCTTTGTTTAATTATTTCATTTTTTTTTCATTTTTTTCATTTTTTCATTTTCAGTTTTCCAAGGTTGGAGTTCTTTGTCATAGACTGAAAATGAACATTATAAGAGAAACAAATAACCATTCCATTATAATCTTCAAGTTCATGATTACTCAAGGAACTACTCAAAGATGTGACGAGCTTTCTATTATCATTCATTTGGAATGAAGGCATAAGTCAACATTTGGTATATATATTTGAACCAATGTTTGGAGAGAATTACCAGTTTGTTCATTGTTAGTCATTATCTTCGAGAAAATAACCATGGAAATGGAGGATCCAAAATTTGACAAAAAAATTGGTGGGACTGACAACCAACTGGTGTGCAAAAAAAGAAAAGGTCGATATGTAGCCACCAATTTCATGAAATTGTCAAATTTTTGAATCCAAAGCTAATACCTAGGTTGCTAGAAGTAGATATGTTCTTGGACAAGATTGATGGGGATCACTTTAGGGGTGGTTGTTCAAGGCTTGGAGTGCTTGGATAGGGTGAGGGCGAGTATCACTTTAGAGTTGCTCATAGCGGTCAACCCCTGCTCCATCATCCATGTCTGCCTAATATAATGAAAATTGGAATTTAGTTTCAAAACCAAGATATCTTTGAATGAGGAGGATTGTAGCCTTCGCAAATTTGAAATTGTTTTTTTCTAAACAAATGAAATGGAATTTCATTGCAAAGACAAAATACATGAAAGCTAGCCATAAGTGACCTGGTGGGGAAACAACCGAACCAACAAAACAAAGACCAACAAACCAAGACAAAGAACAAACACAGCAATAGCGAAGGATGACAAGTTTGAAGTTGAAGGAAAGTGGTAGGTGAGAATTTTTTTACTAGAGGAAATGAATCAAAAGTTTTTTATAAGAAGAAGATGCAACTAGTGCCTTCAAAGAAAAAAACCAATTCTTCTACAAAGACAATGCAAATTATTAGGGAAACTTTAAAAACTTTTGATTCATTTAGCCGAATGCTAATTTGAACTTTGAAATCCTTTGCAATAAAATTCTATTTCATTTGTTTCAAAAAAAAATCTAAAATCCTCTAATTAGTGTATGAAAGTCAAGGCCACAAATCATACATTGAACAATAATATGGTATGTTTTTTCACTATAATTATTGTGGGGTACATTGGAATTTATGACATGTTTTGTATTAAGGTAGCAATGCCCATAACCACCACTATATCCATACTTTGATTATGGAGTTCCCTTAAAGTGTCTCCAAGAGAACCTTGAAACCATCCCCATACTTATTTGTGGTTGGTGGGCTTTGATTTGTTTAGATTTTGGTGCAAGAACCAAGGCTATTTTATGAGAGGGTGCCCTAGGGAGTTTTATTGTGAAAATTCATAGAAATTAGATGCCTTATCCAAAAATCCTATTTTTTTTTAATTCACAATTTTCAATTGCTCCTATTGAAAACCTTTTTTTCCAGAAATAGGTGTCTCCAAATATGTTGAATTACTTAAATGGAAGGTTATAGGTGTTGCTACCTTATATCTTAGTGTTCTTTTCTAATTGAATCAAATTTTCTTGAAGTATCAATCAAGGGCTAAAATAAATGCACTTCCAAAGTACGGCTAAAAGTGAGAAACTTAACCAACTTATTAGAGTTAAGTTGCCCCCTTGCCCCCCAAAATGCACCATTGATTCTAAAATGCCATCTTCACTTTATGTACATCTCCAAAAATCAATTATGTACCTACATGGAAATAATTGTTTTAGAACCAAACTTTGTTCCTTCTTAATTTTTGTATACAATATCCAAATGTCACATTGTTTGGTGTGTTGGAACCTCCTTTCACTTGCAAATAAGACAAAATATGAAAATTTGATATATTCAATAATAGTAACTAGGCATAGTTAGTTTGGGGGTTACCCACCCTATGTTGTCCCTAAATTGGCAAACACATGTTTGCCTTCGATACTTCTACAATGAAGGTACCCTAAACCTTTTGCCATTTTCATCCTAATTTTGTCTTCATTCACCTTTGGTGTACATTTGCCAGTTCTGGATTGTACCCCATACGTACATAGTAAGGGTGGAATTGAGATGAGAGTGCTAATTAACAAATGGACTTTCTTTTCTATTTTTGTTCCAACATAACATTTTGCATTCTAGCGAGTCCACGAGATGCATTCACTCTAATATTTTTACTACTAGTAACCACTCTAATATATATGCGTGCAATGATTGGTGTATGTAACAACAAACATGCAACAACACGGGTGTGTAAGTTGGTATGAGTGGGCTTCGTAACTTCCCCTCCAAAGCTGTTCATGATTTATGAAGAGCTGGGCGAGAAGGAAAGCGTGAAACCAAGGACAGCTCCGTGTCCTTGAAAGTACTACTTCACCATACAATTTGTACACACATCCAATCTGCTGAGATTGTGCACCAGGCATTCCATGGTTCCACACCATTTTGAGTACAACCCCAACGAGAGGACTCCCAGGCCATTTGTCTGTTTTTCAAGAGAAATTGTCCAAAAAATTTGCTATTTAAAAAAAATTTAGTGCGTTGCCCAAACTTGAAACTTGAAACTTTGTTTTTGAACCTCAATTCTTCAAAAGTGTTTTAGAATACTATGACAATGACAATGAGTTGGAAAAAAAAATTCAGCCCATTTGATTATGTGGATTGAAAGATTATAGTGTTCGAAGTAAGATAAAACAACTTTTTTTTTCATTCTTGCAAAACGGGGGTAGCAAACTTTGAGCCTTCTTTGGAGTAAAACCTTTGCTCTAGCTTCATGAATTTGCATCTCTCTAGTATGGAGTTCTAAATCTTGTTAGGTACACTCAAATATGGAGTCTAGCTTACTCTAAATCACCCTACAAATTCTGACACAAGATGGGAACATTCGCTCCTTTAAGTAAATTGGCAATATACTAGTCGTTTTTTGATGATTTCTTGTGCAATAAGGAATTTTTATTTGAAATCCAAATGGCAAAAGGTTAGAGACAAACATCTAGAATAATGGGGGAAAATTTCAAGAATTATGAATTCAAAAACTACAAGATAATAGGGCTTGAAGTTAGAAGGAAATGTTTTCTTTAACCACCCTAACATAACTTACAAAGTTTGACTCTCCTTAAAATGTGATCTAAGAACTAAAATTTTTTTTTGGGGGGGGCAGGCAATTTTAAGTCGTATTTTATTAGTTATATACATGCCAAATTTCAGATGCCAATGAGAATTTAACAAAAGATGCTTGAAAGATGCCCAAACTACCTAAACTATCTGAATTTTTTTGAGAAGAATAACTTTTGATCAAGACATCCAATTGGGTTTTAAAAAAATCTCATAGTAGGTGTGAATGTTCTTGGCATCTTGTGTCAAAAATTGGAGAACATCCATTAAAAATTGACCTCGTGTGACCCTACCCGAGTTTCTAAGTGTTTGTTGAATGGACACTTGATCCTTAAGGGGTTAATTCTTATTAGGGATCCAATTCCTCCACTTTTTCTTCATGTCACACAAATTGTGTGACATGATTGAATTCCTATCACTTAGAAGTTGCAAGTACTCTTAGCATAACCATAAGTTTGTAAGTTCATTTAAATTGCATTTCATCTCATTCATGGATACCTCCCTCCAAAAACCAAATAGTTACTCATAAGTACCTCTACTGTTGAAAAAATAACGTTTGATTTTTATTATGTTTCTTATTTTTGTGTTATCCTAGCATGATTCTTTGCCTAATTTTTACTTATTGTAATTCTTAAAATCCTATTTGGTAACCTTAACCTCTAAAGAACAATTGTCTAGCCAACAAACTGAATGTTTCAGTAGGTTCCTATGAAATCGATTTTGGATGGATGTTTCTGAAATTTTGATAGGTTACATATACTAACCACCTTTGCAAGACTGTGTCGAGAAATTTTGAATAAGAAAATATTTTATTTACACTTCAAACACTATAATCATGCAATTTATATAGTCATAGATTTTGAAAAAAATTCCACGTATTTTGAATATTTGGCTCTATATTTTCACCATTTGGATTTCAAAAACAAAAAATCTATAGTGCTCAAGAAATAACCAAAAAATTTCTAGTGTATTAGTGAATTACTTGGCCCTCCCCATATTGCAAGGTGATTTAGAATAAGATAGACCCCTTATTTGCTTTTGAAATTTTGCATGAGCGTACCTAGTAAGAAGTACTAATGAATGTGAATAGACTCTTCACTTATACCAACCTCTTATAGGTTGACATTCTCTCTCTACTAATAAAAAGTATAATAAATCCTCATCTTTGTATAGAGAAAATAATTTAATCCAAGAAGGCTTAAAAGTCTATTGTCTTTGTCTAGTAGGGTCAGTTTAATTATTTTTCCAACTTCAAATGTTATAATCTTGTAATCAATGTGGTTAATGGCCTAATTTCTTTTCCACATATTGCAAAATGCTCTATTGTATTTTTGTACAGGTAGAATTCCCAAAATTTTAAAAATTAATTAATTTTCAATTTTGATTGATGCACCCCCAAATGGTAATTTCCAACAATTTCTCTTGAAAAATACTCTCCATCTTATAGGGTTTGAAGTGCTAGTAATACCACAATTCTACTAAATATAAGATATTCATTCTTAGGAATGATAACCTCAACATGACTATTATTGATTTTGACACAAAATGTTAGTCTACTAATTTTGGTTCTTTATTAGAATCCCAAGTTACAAGACTTATAATAGACATAAGTACCCTCATTTGAATAAAAAATTTCAAAATGCCATTAGCATTTTTAATACATGTCATGATTTTGAATTGCCTTGTACAACATTGTTTAATCTCTCCCTAAGAGATATGGTAATAATTTTGACCTTCTTCCAAAACATGGACAGAAGAATGAGAACCTACCTATTCAATATTGTACTCGGTGGTTAGGTTTGGCCAAAAATAATTCTAAAAATGGATGCCAAATTTTTTTGAAATTTATTTTACAAAATGTTTTTATAGGCAATCACTCTGCGGACTAGGAAACAATGTCTATCCATAGATTTTCATTTTTCCTCCTTGGCACTTTCTTTTCTTGACAAAATTATTGAGTCTCTCAAAATATTTTGTTCACTTACAAAATTGCTATAGCTAATTGAGGAATGATAGGTCTTAAAACAAAATTTGGATATGTTGTGGTACCAATACTACATTTGCACAAAATAAATTCTAAAAAATGGAGAAATACTTTTTTGATATTTTAGAATTTTATCAAGACTATTATTGAAAAACTTTTGTTGCAAGAAAAAAATGAAAGATTCTTCAGTAAGTGGAATGAGAATTCTTTTTAGAATTTTTGGGCAAGATTTTCACAAAGTTTAAAATTTTATTGAGTGAAATATTATTGACTCAAGTATGAATCCAAATTTTTCATGTTTCCTATAATTCACTCCAAAAATCTCCACATACCTTTATTTCCCATATTATTTTTTCTTCAAGATGCTTTATTTGCCCTTAAAACAAACATCTCTTTAAAAAACTCATGCATTGGATTCAATTTTAAACTCAAATTTCATAAGTTTTTCAAGAAAATGGTTCACATATTTTAGTGAAAATTTGTGAACAAGTTTTTTTTAAATTTCAAAATAAATAAAAATTATTCACTAGATTTTCAATTCAATTCAATTCGCAAACATGTTTTTTTCAACCTCAAAACTTTGTATTGTATTTTTTTTTTAATTAAAATAATTCAAAGTCTCAAACCTAGTATTGCAAGGTAACAAAGAATCTTATCTTTTTACTTTGAGCACTAATATTGTACAATGTAGTCCTTCCAAGTTTCTAAAGTTTATTCTACACATTTTAGTGCAAATATAATACTAGATCCTAAAGTTGAATATGTCCCCCAAAATGTGTGTTTTTGTATCTCTTTGCACTAAAAATGAGAGATTTCAAGTGATTTTGAATGAAAGTAGTCACAAATTTTTAGGGGTCAGAAAATTGGGATGTCTCCCCTTGCTTGTGCTAATTTATATAACTCTTCATTTCCACCTATATTTATTGTTCTGTAGCTTAGTATTGAATGAATCTATTGATAATTTCAATTTGTACCTTCTAGTATACGAGTTTCAAGAGATTTGGTGGGATCATGGAGACTATACCTAAGGTGCCCCCCTACCCCCTACCCAATGCATCATTGACCTAAAACACCCATCATCACTCTGGGAACATCTCCAAAATCAATATGCACATACATGGAAGAAACAATTTTAGAACCTCTACCAAAAACACTCTCATTGACCCCTTCATAACTTTTGCATAGGGCATCTAAATGCTGCATTCTTTGGTGCATTAGAAACTTCCTTTCACTTGCCACAAAATCAATGTGTACCAATGTGGGAGAAACAATTTTAAAACCTCTACCCCCCAAAACCTTTGATCCTTCATAACTTTTGCATGCAGGATCCAAATATTGCATTCTTTGGTGCGTTGGAACCTCCTTTCCCTTGCCAACAAGCAAAATAATATGAGAAATAGAACAAGTCTTAACAATAAACAAATAGGCCCAGTAGCAAAAAATGGCGGTTTGGGGTACCCACCTCCCACCAGAGACAAATCTGGGCCCAAATCAAAGTTGTTCATCTCAATCCATTCAGTCCATTGTACAGTCCTTGCGGTCCCATTTTCCATACTTGGGTTCCTGTGACTTATCAATACAGAATAACTGAACATGGGGTGCAGACTGTTCTCTGATGTTTTAGGATTCGGCCTTTCTTGAATTATTCAAATTGAAATATCCTGCCTTGCTTTCAAGGGGGGGGTATGAAAATGGCTGCATCCCAAATTCCCAAGAGGGGATTGGGTAATGAAAGTGTCCTGCCCATTTCTTGGCTTTTTGTTGGCCAATCAAATTTAATGGCTAGATGCGTCCGCCCCCCCAACACAAAAAACAAAACAAAAAACTTCAGCCTCTCAAACTTTCATCTGTTGAATTGGTTTATTCACTTTTAATATTTTGAGGGGTCACTACAAAATTTATAAGGTACATAACCTTATCATGAAAAGTCCAAGTCCAAAAGACAAATTTTATATGCTTATAGAAAATGTATGAAATTTTGTATAGTTATAGAAAACATTTGACTTGTAGTAAAATCATAAAATCAAAACCTACACAAAATTTTGAAAATCAAGGTACACCCTAAGATAATTACTATAAGAATTACTAAGATAAGTTGTATTGAATTTGTTTTTGAAGACAAGGATGCATATTGTAGTATTCAATGTACCCAAGGTAAACATTTTAGATTCAAGGTTCTTTTAATTCAACCTAGTTTCAACTTCAATAATTCAAAACTAATTCAATGAAAGTCTATAAACTATGAATTAAAAGTAGGCTATACTTATCTTTTTTAAGCAAAATTGATTGAAAATGTAAGCAATATCTAAAATTTGAATAAGTGCCTAGAATGATGCTTTAAGAACTCTTCACTTTTGTAATTGTTTTACTACAACTTATGGTGTGAAAATGACAAATACAAGTGAAAATGACACATAGTTGTCTAAGTCCAATCAATTTGTCTTTGAAGCATGTAAGCCTTACGCCATCAAGGTTGTACAAAGTAGGATGGTTTGTTCCATACATTTTGCCTAGTTTGAGTTCAAACAATTGCCCTCTAGATATTTAAGCTTACACCATCAAGGTGTGTACAAAGTAGAATGGCCTATTTCACACATTTTGCCTGGCTAGTCTAAGTCCAGTCAATTTGTCCTTGAGGTATGTAAGCTTATGCCATCAAGGTTGTACCAAATAGGGTGGTCCATTAGAGACATTTGTTCAATTCTTTGCAGCTAGAAATGGGACAATTACAATTGTGCATTTAATCTAAAGTCGTCATTCATGAATAATTAAGTCTTGAATCATTATAGAGTGAATAGTGGCTACAATCAAAATTTTGATTGACAATTATGAAATGAATTTGTAGATACAATAGGAATTTTTTTTTTGAGGTATAAAACTATTTCAACATGCAATTTTTGAGAGCCTTGATGTTGTAGTCATTTACTATGCATATAATCACTATTATGGATGTGTTTTAAGTTGGTTTCAGAAAGTCTATTGAATTTTTTAGGATATTTGTCTTCACACTTTATAAAATTCATAGCAAATTCCTATTTTTTTTGGAAATCTAAAATTTTAATATATGTAGCCTTTTCTTACATTTGTTTACATTTAAAGAAAAGATAAGAAAGGAAAAAATCCAATCATCCCATAAGGGCAACATTGTAAGGCAATTTGCTTGCAACAAGGTCATTTACATTAATTAATTCAATAATTTATAGTGTATGTGACTCTAACTTACAAATATTGAACTAAGGTAGTATGCTCTTAAAGCGACCATTTAAGCCTACCTAACTCATCACTGCCACTAATAGATATTTCAAGGAATATGTCACCCATTCTTAGATAGGGGTCACATTTAGAACATGGTTGCTTTTAGAACATGCTACCTTATTGGTATTTTGGATTAGAATAGGTTGAAATATCACTATTAATACTGAACAATTTTTGCAAGAATAAAATTTTGTAGTGTCATTGATTTTATAGGTGATAGTAATTCCCCCGTCACTATTAGGACGAATTAGTGCAATAGGTCAACCAACTTAGAATCACCATGTTTCTAATTCCACTATCATGTATGTATGGCGTACATTCCAAATCAAAAATGTCTGCTGCCAATACATGATGATGGCATTAGAAACATGTTTGGTTTGGAACATATGGTATTTGCCATGTTTCTCCATCTGCAATAAATTATGTTTTTTGAGACAAGTAGCAGGAGTAAATCACATTTTAACAATCTACTAAGTTCTTTGTAAGGTAGCACTGAGGTCCATAATTAAAAGTGCCCATTTCAGAGCTGGAAATTAATTTGGGGAGGTTAGACTAACTTCTCAAAATATTTTTCAGTAGATTTTGCTTGAAAGAGCAATGGAATTGGCATCTAATGCAAGTAGTTTCATATTTTTTGGAGCTTTGTGGAATTTATTATGAATTTTTGAAGTGGAAACACAGTGGTCATTAAAAGCATCCACCTTCGTGAAATGTAAATCATTTGTGTACAGGGTCCAATAATCTTACAAAATTTGTTCCTAGGTAGATTCAACCAAAAGTTCGTGAACTTTAGAAAGCTCTAGTATATTAAAAGATGAATATATTTCCTAATCACAAACTGCTTTCGAATTTTAATGAAGGGTAGTACTCGATCACCATAAAAAATATGTTAATGTGAAATTCAAAATCATACAACAATTTGGATCTTTTCTATACACTATGTACCATCTAGTGTTACCACCTTTTGCTAAAATTGTAGCTCACATTCTATTGGGCATATTAGAAATGAGCATTTGCAATTGTTGTAGAGAGATACTTCATTCCATATCGCTAGAATTGTTTGCATCATTTCTTGCTTGTTCTTTAACCTACTCTAGTGTTGCAACAAATCTTTGACTAACAATCTTCTATTGTGAATTAGGAAGCCAAACTAACTTCTTCATACCATGAGCTTGCCTCCATTGTTCTCTAGAAGTTGTTGTATGATATTCAAGTACACTTGACTATGATTCCCACGCAATTTGTAGTTTGAAAATCTATGCATTTTCAAGCATGTACGAGCATCTCAAAGTTCATGGACTAATTGCTACCTGAATCTGCATGGGAAGAAAAATTCGAAAGATTATTATACCCAACTGTACATTGGTGAAGCAATGAGAAAGCAAAATGTACAAACACTATACATTTCAAGAGGTGGACACTTTTTAGAGCCTTTTTAGAGCGCTTTATGGACCTCCTACCTCACACAGTGATATTGGTTGTTGACATTTCTTATGACTCTGGCTCGCTGAGTCCCAAGCCATGTGAAGCCCTACTGTAGTATGGTCATATAGTCTCGATCCAGAGCAGACTTTTCTTATGCAATCACTCCAAACTTGGAAATATTTTTAAGCAATTGTCATTAGGTTTAAATTTACAAACTGTCTTTTGACCGACCATCAACACGTTTGGTATGATTGTTAAAGGATTGCAAATTGCAAATTAAGCAATGGGTTTCGAGAACTGCTAAGGTTACAGCGAAACTTCAGAAGCTCAATGTGATTATTTTTAAGGGTTGTTTAAACTTGAAGCTGGAGTGTTGGAAGAGAAGAACTTGGAGGAAGAGCCAAAGACCATGACGGATTGATAATTATGAATCCTCTTGTACTAAGGTAAGTGAGCCCAAATTGTAGACCAAATGGGAGCAAGCTCATTGTGAGCAAAATTATAGTGGTGGCATACATTTCAGAACTTCAATGTACATCACCATAGCAATTTTATCTACTATGGACTTGTTCCCATTTGTGTCTGCAATGGGTTCATTTACATCAAGGTCTTCACTTTGCCTATGAGAGAAGCAACAAAACACCGTTGACTTGAGGAGGCCTTGTATTCAACTAGTTTTGTGCTCCCAGTTTTCCTCCAACTTCTTTTTTGAAAGATATTTAGGTGCACTAAAATTGAAGAAAGGAAAAGAAAAAGAGATGCAAAAAGGGAGTGAATCAAAGAAGGATATTTGGACTTGGGGAGAGAGTATTGGAGGCCCAGTATAGTATAACTTCATATCAGCTGAACGACTGTCAATTGCGTCAATTGTGGATTGTCTGAATATCACTTTTGTAAAGAATTGTGTGAGGAATGCCTCTCCTGTTTTTGTCCCTGTTTGTGCCTTGTCAGGTCACCAAACAAAGACAGGTGTTTTTCTTTTTCTTTTCTGACCCTTTGTCTTATTTTTGAATTCTGTTTTTTTTGGTAAAATGATTTACTATAACTTAAGTGAGATAAAAGAACCAAAAAATATTGTTTAAATGTTGCTTCACCCAACAAATGGAACTTGACAGGTTTGCAGAACAAATTGGGTCTCATGTGTTTTGAGCAGCTAAGTCAAGCAAGTCACATAGGGGTGTTCTTTTCTCCAATTTGATTTGTCTGTATGTATGTCTGGCTAGTGTTCCTTCACTATAATCACAGATGATAGTACCTCTATTTCTGAAAAAGACCCCTGTTTTGTATGTAAAATACAAAAGAAACATAAGTCTGGCTTTTTCAGAAGCAGAGGGAGTATTGTATGTAAAATACAAAGAAAACATGAGTCTTTTTCAGAGACAGATGAAGTATATATCAAATTTGGCCCCAGGCAACAGCAGATTTATGTTTTCGACAACATGGTCAATCAAACTGGTCATTTTCAAACCATGAATCCTTCACTCATCCTCGAAAAATAAAAAGGTGTTGACTCTATCTGTTTGTTACAGACAGAGTGTGAGGCGAGCCGCAAATTTTTGTGTGCTCTCATCAGTCAGCAACTCAACAAACACACAATTTTGACCGACATGAGTTTCTTTGTCATATAATTCCAAGCAATGTCTCGGAGAATAGAATTCCACCAGCCAGTGAGTTGTCCAGTCCTGCTCTTTTCTTTTCTTTCCTTTTTGAAACTAGGTTTCGCTTTTGTAACGACTTTGTTACAAAACTGTCCATACTCTTGCCAAAGTACAATTTCCAGTACCCTGAATGTACTTTACAGACATCTCCGCAAACCACTAAGCCCGCCCTCGTGATCCCTTCCATCTCAAACTGCAACATTCAGAGTTTCTGACCCCAAACTTCTGGTCCAGCAAACTGTCTTGGCGCAGATTTGTCAACAATATCCAAATAGTCAGTCAGTTGGATTTGTTTTTATTTTTATTTGACTCAAATGAAAGGGAATTGCATAGCTGAGTCAGTTGGAGACTGGAAGCTGCAGTAAGTTATAACCTTTGTGGCTAGCAGGCATTTTAATTTTATCTCTGCAATGAAATTCCGTTTCATTTGTGTCAAAAAAAGAAAAGAAAAAAAGAAGCTGCAGTAACTTCAGGTACTAAGTTAACTTATTATGTGTGTGAGAGAGAGGGAGTCTCATCAGTCCACTCTCCAGGCCACCCCCAAATGCCCTCAAAGGAGTGGAAAAAAAAATTCACAGTTAAGAAATTTTTTATTTGTGAGATTTTATTCCTCAGTCCAGTCCTCACAATACATGAAATTGTGAAATTGTTACAAAATCTTGGGGTGGGATTTATGGTGTGTTTTCCATTTGCCTGCTTGGAGCTCCAATTCCAAACTCTCCAAGTGCTTTCTTTGGCTGTTAGAGCTAGAACCTCGATCCCCTTTAGCACCCCTGTGGCCTCTAGCCCTTGCATTTCGACTTTCCAAAGTTGGAGGGCTTGCAGGAGGGTAATTTTGGAAAATGTCAAGGGTAAGAGCATCCCCAACCGTCTTGCAAAACGGATGACTTGTTAAGGGTGGCTTGCAAAATTGCCCCACCCGTCCTGCAAAACGGATGACTTGTTAAGAGGACTGGGTTGCAAGTCGAAGTTGGCTGGCAAATCGGGTTCATTTTGCAAGCTGGCTTGCAAGTTGGCTGGGGCTGGCAAACAGGAAGCAATAAGCGACGATACCACTCTGCAGTGCTGGCAGAAGCAATCGCACGATCTTCACGTGGCAATTTTACTTGCCGGTTTAACTCATGAGCTCTCTGGAGCGTCTTTGGAGCAATCTTTGAGGCAGTCTTTGGATCCGTGAAATTACCTCTCTTCTGTGCTAGATAACTGTAATTACCTCAACGGTGGTTGCTTAACAAGTTGTTGGTGGGTCACTCCCTCCCCAACCGGCTTGCGAAGTGGATGTCTGGCATTTTGCCAGGCGGTGGGGATGCTCTAAGGGTAGTGCCCCCCTGCACAACTGTAGCAAATCTTGCTTCTTGTCAATACCATTGTTGCCACTTTATTTTTTCTCCGAGAACAACTTTCGGAGGTGGTGTTGATGGAAACTACGCGCTTGCTTGGAGTATCCGGACTCCTTCTAGCCCCTCTCGAGGCCCCCAATGGAAAAGAACCCTTATTCTTATTTGCAGGTATGAGTGAGCAATAACATCAAGGTGTTTTTCATTTTACTTTTTTCAAAATGAAATTCAATTCCACTAGACCCCCCAAAACACACACACACACACATACAAAAAAAAAAATTTAAAATCTCACTTCCATTTCAATGAATGAATTTAAAAAAAAATTGATGATATATATTTGGCACTTTTTCCAGATGCATGGGCCCAAACACAAACCTATACCTATCCTAGATTTTAGAAGTTTAGGTCTATTTGAGTCACACTTTTTAGCATCTGCTGCGTGGGATCATCCAATTTCTTTTTAAATTGATTGATAACAAAGAGAAAAAGAAATACACTGAATAGGGGTATTAAGGGGACCAAAAAATTAAAGGGACTGATTGTAGAAAACTGTAGATGTTTGAAACATGATGTACATCCCCCAAACACTTGAATCACTACTGATGTACAACAAAGGTAGATATTTATGTAGTGTAGAATGTCGATTAATTACCGGTAGTATGGGTCCCCTTAATACCCCAATTCAGTGTAGGAAGCTCTGCAGGCGACACCGACGGTAATCACGGTAATGAGACAGTGAGTGAGTGAGTGAGTGAGTGAGCCCGCCCCAAGTCCTAACCTCCCAACTCATGATCAGTCCTGCACCTGCTTTTCTTCACTCCAGTTAAGTTTAAGACTTCAGTTCCTCTTCATTTACTCAGTTCTTCCCTGCCCCAACTGGGGCCTGTTTCTGTCAAATCCCCATTTAACTTACCTGCAGTTCCCTTGAATTTTGTCATCAACTCTGACGTCAGTTAACGTAACTTCGGTTGATTGCAAGAGCAGTCAGAACTCAGAACTGCAATTGATTTCTGTCAAATTGTGGAGATCTTTGCTTGTGCTTTGGCTTGGAAGCTTGTGGAGGGCACATGCCACATGCACTCGGGTAGGACCTGAGGGAGAGTGTTTGGGGGCACCAGCAGCAGAGTCTTCATGAGTTTCATTCAATGCTCTGGCCACTGCTACGGGACATTATTAACTCAAGAGGCGCATGGACAGGTGTCAGTAGTGAGTGGGGGGAGACCACGTGGCACGTTCTCTGCTCATAATAAAAAATATATAAACCATAATGTAGTTATTTAGAGCAGTGTTTCTTTTTAGGCAATTATATGCCCAATTGCCTCGAAAAAAAGAAAAATGGGCAGCTTCTAGCCTATAAAAAAGGGGGTAAATTTGTTTAAAAATGCTAGAATATCTTCATGACCCTCAACATTGTTGTCACAATGTTTCCAAAACCTCATTTTATCTCGGGCCAGGCTACTTGTGGTTGGCCTGCTTGTATTTCTCCTCTTGCAATGAAATTTCGTTTCATTTGTGTAAAAAAAACACCCCCAAAACCCTCATTTTATCCATCATACAAAGCCAATACATACAAATATTCTATACAAAAATTACATATTCAAAATTGTATATTCATAAATGGCCTCATTCGATTCAAATCCCCAAAATGAAGGAGCCAGGAAATGCAGAACCTTCTTGAAAGAAAGAAAGGCCACATAGCCATTTGTCTGAAAACCAAAAAATCAACACTGATTCAGAGAGTAAAACGAAACTCGGGCAGACGGTGTGGATTTTTATTTTTTTTCGGTAGGTGGATGTCAGTCACCTTACTGCCCGTTCTCAGAGTTTCCCATCAGTCGTCCTTATCCGTCAAGTCCTCCGTCCTCTGTTGCAGTTAGTACTCGTCCGTGGGTACGGACCGTGCAGAGGAGTACAGTCTGTCACCACCTTGTAACTTTTTTAACTTTTCTTTTTCTTTTCTTTTTCTTTTGGGGCAAGAGCAAAATGCTGCTGCCCCTGACATGATTGGACTGGAAGAGGCGGGATTTGGTGGGTAAGGTCGGGCAGATGGACGGGCAGCGGTACGGGCGGGCAGTACTGCCGCCTGGCTTCACTCACCTTCCGCTCATTCAATCGTAGTTCTGCATGTGATTGGGATTTTTACTATTTTATTTTTTAAAATTTTAAAACAAATGAAAACGACTTCATTTTCATTCGGAAGTGAAAACACCCAAAACCGGCTTGAAAATAAGCACTGATAGTCAGCATACCCTACGTCCTGTAGGTCAGTTTCGTAAATAATTAGGGGAAATTTGGAACATGTCTAAAATTTGAAAATTTGTACAACTATTCATGAAAATCTGTGAAAATTTCATTGTTGCTAGTTCAAAATAATAAAAAATGAATTTTTGAGGAAAGTTTAGAAAAAAAAATCATTCCATTCAAAGAGGTGTGTAGAAAAACTAGGAAGAGTGAAGTGCCCAAAGCCAAGAAATCTGTTGAACTTGCTCCAATGTCCAAATTAAGTTATTTCATCACCCAAGTGCCAAATCTAACTTGAATGTATGATAGTTGCTGAGGTACCTTATTCTAGAATTTTTGGGGTAGTATTAGCAATTGAAAATCATGAATTTTACCCAAAGACAACAACAACATTTATAATATTTGGATAAAGCATGGAATTACTATGAATTTTCAAAGTGTAACTCCTTAGGCCATCAAAACCATCACATAGTTGGGTCATAATATCGAAACCTAGACAAATAGATATCAACCAATTGTAGTTAAGTATGGGAACAATTTAATTGTATTTGGGGGGGACACTTTCAATAGAAGTCTACTTGTCAAGAATGGGTATATGGACAATTTTGGGTGTTTTCATCTTTAGTGAAGAGACTTTGTTCTTTTTTTTCAAAATAAGTAAATCAATAATTTGAACAAAGTGTTATTATCTTGTGGCATATTGAATTTTTAATTGTATGTGGTTGACACATCACTATCACATTTATACTACCTCCATTTTCAATTCTTGCAAAACAACTCATTTAGGTCTTCTAAAATACGTATTCCTATTTATCTAATGGTTTAAAAAACAAAATGGAGATTGTACATGCTTTTTGATATTATAAATATCTTTGAATCAACAGGGGCTAGCTCAAGCTTTTTGCTTAACCCTTAAGCTTAACTCCTGCTCAAAGCCACCGTAACTGAATATATGCACTAGGCTTGTTTGCCTACTCCACTTATTACTCCAACCCATTTGGTATGAAAAGGACGTCTGCAGCACAATGCAACCACGCCTTGTAAATATTTCCTTCCAGTTCTTTAATTTCATGCTGTTTTGAAGCTTAGCAATTCGAACACAGAAGCCTACTAGTAGAACATGTAACTATAATATGCAGCATTTTGACTTCTGCAACTGATACATCGAATGATCACTGAACACCTTCAACACTTGAATGTAATCTGATCATTCCACACAAAAAAAGAAGTCCACTGAGCCTTTGTAAATAATTGTCTTCTTTTTCCTCTCTTTGCAATCGAACTTTATTCAATTTGTGATTTGCTTTGGATAAAGAGAGAATCTATCATACTGATCAAATAAGATTCTGCACCTGTCAGCTTCACTAAATAGTGAAATTAGGTTGCCCCACACGAATTTCTTGACATTTGACACTGTATGAATATTTATTGTTATTGTACAAGAATACATTATTTTTGAATTAAGGATTGTTGTAATTGGGACTCATGAACCTCCTTGTGTACAAATGGAAATATCTATAGAAGTATTTATTGACTTTGATGGCTTGTAATGTAACTTCCTTGGGGCTTCAGGCAACCTAATCGTGAAGGCAACCTAATTTCACTATTTTGTTTCGGGACCAAACCTGCTTGTAATATTGTCCACTCTTACTGTCAACAAGTCATCTATTAATCCTCTCATTTTACCCTTCTATTCATACTCTTGATTGTCTTCTATTCTTACTCTCGATTGAACTGATTAGCAAGTGGTGTAAGCATGACTTAGCTAAATATATACGACCACTGATCTTTGAATGAAAATGGGATTATCTACAGTACACAACCTCCACTAACTTTGACACTTTCGTCAAAAAGATTTAACAAAAATTTGGTCTCAATAGATTTGGCTCTGGTACCAATTCGAAGTGATCTCTCTGCAGTCTTATGCTGATCTCTCAATGAAAGCACACTACACACATTGGTGAAAATAGAATGAAGTGCGCAATGCCTCGTCCTCAGACAAAATCCACATCAACAACGAGAATTCTGGCAATTCAGGGGTACACTGATATATGTTTTATGCTAAAATTCTTGACGTAAAATCCAAAAACCTTACTGCAGTTGAAGTAAAGGATGTAACAGTGCGAAACTTCAGCAGACACAATCATCTCACAACTGAGATGACATTTACAAAGATTTGCAAAATAGGGGGTATAGAAGTTCAAGAACTGTGGTCCAAGAAATGGAGGCAATTCAGGCAATGCAATGTGAAATTCCCGTACGGGATCCAGTACTTTGAGACGACATTTTTGGGGCTTCGAATCACGCAAGACTAGATTTAGAAACAAAGGACAGAGTGGCATGACTGAAATCAGGAAGTGTTACATTCTAATAAGCTGGCCTGCAGAAGGTACCAATTCCAAGAATCGCTCCAAAACCGTACAAGCGGGCTAACCTTGTACTTTGGAGAAAGAAGAATTGGTTGTGCTCAATGTGGTACTATCTGCAAATCGCGGGGTAGGAATCCTGAGGTCAGAAACTCACTAATGGATGATTGCTTGATTCCAATCGCCTCTGAAACCCTAATTCTGGATATGATATGCATGATATGTATCCATGCAAATGTCAATCTTTCGTGAAGTTGCGTGGTTTCAGTTTGATGCCGAACGTACTCAAGTAATTCACCTGCGCTTCGGTCACGACCATATATTTGGCTCCTGCCACAACAAGAACCCGCCGGCATGGTCAGATTCATTCAACTCATCTCAAATCTCATATCCAGTAAAGCCTTACATTGCAGTGCTACGTCATTGCAGTAAATGGATCTTCACTAGAAACCGAAGCAGTGCAATGATCGAGATGCTATTTTGGAACTGAAGCAGTTTGAGATCCTCATCTTAAATCTTAAGTGTAGATGATGTTTCCCCTTTTTCAGGAAATCCACGTCAAGGAGGAACAACAACAACCAAAGACTCAGTTCACAAGAGGTTATTTCACTTCCGTCACTCGTTAAATCAACCGAGCTATCTTTCGCTTGATTAAAATTTGCACAAGGGATTTGTATGAACTCTTCTGTCTCATGTTACCTCCAATGCAAAACTTTCCTACGATTGTCGGTGCAAAACTTTCTTGCGATTGTCGGTACAAAACTTTGCTATGATTGTCGGGAACGTACAAACCTGAGAATCATGCCTCGGTGCTTCTTGTCGGTCACGAAGCTTGGAGTAACTTGGGATTGAGTTTCAAGTCTTGAAAATCCAGCTGATATGAGAGATCTTCCTCCTGGCTGCCTCTCGATCCCTGGGGTTTCCTCATCCACTTTGCTGACCTTGTCCAAATCCCGGTTAGAATCCAAAGAATTCACATATACTAACTTAGAAATTTGCAGCAATTCAACAACTCATCTAGCTACTCATAGACGTGGTTAGCAAGCTAGGGGTGTAAACACGACTGGGCTAAACTTCCGTAACCACTGCATGATCTTTGAATGGAAAAGGGGTTATCTAATATCCCTTCAATTAGTCCTCGACCTGCAACCTCCCACTTTCACTGATTACAAAAGAACTCATCATGAATAGATTCAAGGTTTGCACAATTGTACTTCCCATTTAACTTAATCGACAAACTTCCCAATTGAATGAAAATCACTACATCAGTCATCGATAGAAGCAACCTAGCAGATATTTACCGATTTTCCTGAAAGCCAAATAACTGATCTCCAAGTTGGAAACCCTCGAAGCTGCGCGCAACTCAAACCTGAAAAGGTGAAATTGTGAACTACCTCTCGACAGGCGCTATTTATGCACTCCTCCCCGCAGATTTGAAAGTACAACACTAAGATATATATCCTTTAATGGGCCTGAAGGCTCTTTCATTCTTTATTGAAGATTTTATTTCTAGTCGGCACACGAGGCATCTTCTGGCTCTGTGCCCGCACAGGTACAATTTTGCTCGATGTCGGTAATGATGCTATCAGAGCTTCATAGAGACATCTGGTTCTACAGACTGAGGTGGGTCATACCCGTGGTTTTTTTTTAAGCATTCTTTCAGATGAAAACAGTCAAATGGTGAAATTCGTTTTCTATTTTTGGAGGAAAAGCTCATTTTCTTTGTCGCTTCACTGATTTTGTGTAGACCTCTTGCATACCAATGGGGAATTTCTTTAAAATGGGCCGTCATTCCACAACTTTGGCACTTTTATAGTTTAGACCCGGTGGTCTAAAATTTATACTTGTCCTAGATGTCACTTTACAGTTTAGGCTGCACAGTTTGAAATCTATACCAATCCTAGATGGCACTTTTGTGGTTTGGACCGTGTGGTTTAAAAATGGCATATGGAATATTGCCATTTCAATGAAATTCCCCATACTAGTGTCATGATAAATTTATTTCATTTAGAAATATTTACAAAACGATGTTAATTCCAGCCTGCACTAATTTAAAATGAGTTTGTCTTCATCAGGTGACTGTGTTTTTTGTGTTTGATGCCTTGTGTAGGTCTATAGGAGTTGTGATTGACTATGTGAATTGGCAAGCCTACACAAGTCCAATGCATGGGGTAGTATATCCTTTGTGCACCCAAATAGAGTGCAAGTGCTCCATATAGAATGAGAAAATTTTGAACCCACATTCCAAGACTCTGAAGCATTGTGCCTAAATTCATAATTTTTTTGGCAAAATGGGTACAAGCACGGTAAAGTGCTCGGAAAAAGTGGTTTGCCTACGGGTCATTAGTTTTGTCTCTGGCCAGCGTCTCCTTGGGCACTTGAAGGCCTATGGGAATTGCGTATGCCACTTACCCAGTACTGTACAGAAGTGAAGATACAAGAATGAATGAGGAGTACGCATGACTTTTGAGTTTTTAGGCGCACGATGCTTTTATGTAAGAATTCCACCGATAACACTTCAAGGTGCTTGACCAAGTTGACTTACCAATGCAAATATCGTGACAAAGTTTGTAATACTTCGAAATATTCTACACGTCCTGGATTGCCCTATACTACCGATATTTTGTTGTTTAAAAGCATTTTTCAAGTACACGGAATTGTTTCCATGCAACCCTGCAGTCCAAATATCCCGATTCAATCTCACAATGAAGTTGTCAATGGTGTTCTTCTATGGTAATTTTTAAAAGCTATTTTGGATCATTCAAACATACTTACAACCTCTGCGCATACTCAAACCCTAAAACATGGCCAACACCATATTGTATGGCCATCCCTTTACGGGTTAAATTGGCGGAATCCCGCCATTTTGGCATTTTTCAAGGCAAGCGGCCCGAAATTGTAAATCTACATTGTGTCGTAGTTTTTAGAGCTTGGGAATGTCACAATTATTGGCGTCCAGAGCCGTGCCAATTCAACAGAATTGTCGCCCCAGCTTATGAATGGCGTCACCATGTCAACGTCCAACAGCTAACTCACCGGCACTGCAGGAGACTGATAACCGCAGGGTCTTTTATGTTGCCACAATGTTGTCATCTTTCAACGGGGCTGCATACTCAATGTTCAGCACCGCAGGAAATTTTAAACTGCAACTTGCTGGTAATGCCAATTTCAATTCGTTATATTGGTGGATATTCACAACATTGACATTCTTCAAGCTTAAGGAGGGCATCTTGAAGGCTAAATCTACACCAATCTCAGTTTTTATAGCAGATGGGTGTCGCAATGTTAGTGCTCTGAATTGCGCCAATTGAAGATGTAGTTCAGTTGCAGCTAGTGATTTGCTATAAGAACTAGGACTCATGCGCGCTGTCTGTAGTTCAGATTGATGTGGTCACTTCGATCACAGGCGGCGAGGAGGTATGTCAATCGCACTTGGATTATTTGCACAGCTTGATATATTTATGTATGATGTGGTTCAATTCATTGCACTGATCTCAACTTGATCAACCCATGTCAATCAGCAGCTGGGAATTATAGCAACAGCAGAGGGCTCTGTCCCTTTAATAGTGCACGAAGAAATCTATGACCTTGAGAGATTAATTTTGTAGCTTATTCCATAGCGAAGCTGTATTGTAGAAGTATCTTATTTCATGTTTTAAACTAGGATTCAATTTTGGAGACTTTTTGGAAATTTCTCAGTATTCTGCAGATATAGCTTGAGTTGATGCAATTGTCCTCTTCCACTTTCAGTCGAGAGCCAACGAAATCTGGGAACATGAAATAGTGTCCATTACTACTGATAACGTCCACATTGCTTCCCATGCTGCTGCAGTCAAGGTACATGGCATTCAAGCAGGGGTTCGTGCATCAACCAACAATGTGCTACTGCTCACAACAGCAACCAAACATTGAATTTAGAGCCAACCAAGATCCCTGCCGGCGATCTGGTTTTAGATAAGTAGGTACTAGGGAGAATCAAATCACTTCAACTTCAGAAGGAGTATGTTAATGGCATACATACTAGGGGCGTCAAAGCTAGTCTGCTAAAGAACCCGAATTCAAAAGGAATCGCATTGTGTGCATGCAGCGTTACATTAGCTGATAAATTCAATGGGAGTAGTACGAGAAACCAGCGATGCAAGTGCAGTAGACGCGGCAGAAGTGCTAGACATTTGCGTGGTGGGCGCAGGACCTCACGGGCTTGCTTTCCTGACACACTTCCTGTCGCCGCCCGAGCACCTGGACTACAGTTTCGACGAGCACCCCAACAATCCCCACGCTTTACAATTTCCAGAATTCAGATCACCATAACCGAAGAATCAAGTGCAAAGTTACCAGGAAGAGTCACGCGCTTCGATCCAAGCGCAGCGGACGCGAGGTTTACGAGAATTACGTCGCCCGCGCATCGAGTTCCACGGACTCCACGGGATGCACCATTCTTCACGACGGATTGAAAGTGTTGGAATGCAAGCAACTAGATCGCGCGCGCCCCACGCGGATTTGCGTTCTGGACAAATGTCCTGGAGGAGAATTCATGCGGAAATGGGACACGCATTTCGACGTTCTGGACATTCCGTGCCTGCGCTCGACTGTACACCAGCATCCCGACCAGCTGGACTTGAACCTGTTGGTGTCGTTCGCGTACCACACCAATCGCCATGGCGAGCTTGTGCCGCTTGAGATTAGTGATGAGCGCACAGCGTTTCGTGGGCCGTTTCTGCGTCCCTTGCGGTCGCTTTTCAAGGATTTTGTACGAGGGTTGGTGAAGGGGTTCCATTTGGAGTGAACTGCGCGGATGTGAAGGCTGTGGAGGCCGTGGTGCGTGATGGACGAATCTCTGGGTTCCGGGTCTCGTACCAAAGTGGAGGTAGGTGCAAAATTTTCTCCCTCTTTGACACTCCACCACCAGTACAGAAGGATGAGATTGCAATAGTTCTGGAAACGGTTTTGCAATTGATGTCGGCCAGGAATCTATTAGCAATTTCGCAATGATATAGTGCAACATTGTGCAATGTATTTGCAGCAATTTGAAATTACAACAGTTTGGGCGTAGATATGCATTGTTTCCGCGCCTGCAAGACTTTTGCAACAAGTTTGCAGCACGTCTGATATGATTCGCAATAGTCCATGAGCTGCCAAATTAAAGACAGTACGGAACGGCTACAAAACCAAAGCAAACAACAATTGATGATGTGTTGCACATATTCTCCGCTTCTCTTTTCAAAAATTAACCGCTTAACGAATGAAGCTTGCTGAACTTGCGTATATTTCACAAACAACGAAGTCTGACACGAGTGATAACTTTCTTGCAACTGCTCAGGTGATGAAATTGTTGACAACAAACGAACTTAGGGTTTCATCTCTGCCTACAGTCCCATATCGATTAGTTTAATTTAGGTTAAACCTCATCTGTATATAAGCTGGGTGCTAATTCTTGCTTTTCCATCTTTCTGAAGTGTATCAACACTCCTTCGTCTAGAACTGCTGTAAGATCACAGCATATTTCTACATGGTATCAGAGCCGGTTAGATTAGTCGAGCTTTCTTCTTGTACAGGTCGTCGCAGTACACTAGTACGAGTAGAACTGTAGCTCGACTGAACATCGTTAGAACACGATCGCACTAGACATATAGGCACCATAATCCGTATCCTACTTTTCCACAGAAAAATAGTCATGGATCCCAGCGTCAGAGACGTACCTGAGTCCATGAAGTTAGTAGGACCTGCAAATTACGTTATTTGGAGCTACAAGGTGAAGATGATCCTCATGCAAGAAGGCTTGTGGAGATTCGTCGAACCGCAACTCGATCGTGGCCAGAGCAACACTTTCGATGCTGCAACATCAGCAAACTCTGCGAGTACGATGGCAGAAAGCCCAGCATCGATCGGAGAGGCAACCCGGACACCAACGGCACCACCAACGGTCACCAGTCCACCGCAGGCAGTCGACACAGCACCTGCAGTTACAGCAACCAACATTGAACGTGAGAACGAGCTTCGTTTTCGAGCAGGCCGCATTATTATCTCTTTGGTAAGAGACTCAATTATTCTCAGGATTATCCATCTTACCGATCCACAGGCTATTTGGCTCCGCCTGAGACACATGTGCGACGTTAGAAGTTCTTCTAGACGTTTGTCATTAAAGGAACAATTATATTCGTTGAGACTAGTCGAAGGAAAGGCCATAGGAGATCATCTGCAGGAAATCAACTTGATCATCACCCAACTCGCACAGCTGGGTGTCTCGGTCTCTGATGAAGACTTAGTCGACCTAACACTGAACAGTCTCCCCAAGAGCTGGTCAACATTCAAGCAAATTCAAAAAGGGAGAGAACGGTTACCTACGTTCCCTGTACTGGAAGGCTTGCTGCTACAAGAAGAGCTGGGGCACCACTTGGATGAACAACGTGATGAAGAGATAAACTTTATCAGATCTAGCAGGGGACCAATTCAGGGAGGCCAAAGCTTGCGTGGACGCTCCAATCGAGGACGAGGGCACTCCTCTAGTGATCGACACACTCCTGTCCAACACACAACATCAAGACCAGACGATGCAGCTTGGTTGACGATTCAGTGTCACAGCTGCGGAAAGCCTGGCCACTATGCCCGCGACTGCGCAAGGGCTACACTGCAGGACCAGATCAAGAAGCTGCAACTCCAACTTAACAACCTGCAACGACCACAGACACAACATGTCAACGTCACTGAAACCGAACTGGACGATTACGAAACGGAGCTAGACACGGAAGCAGCACCACCGCACATTAGAGCCTGCATCGATGCCTTCCAAGATGAATCAGAAGAAGCACCGGTAGAAGTCATCAACGCTTGTGTCACATCCACCGCTACTGAGGAAGATTGGTTTCTGGATTCAGGTGCCTCTTCACACGTCACTGGTAATTTACAACTACTCAACAATATTTCATCTAGCAAAATTCCGTATATCAAAGCTGCAGGAGGACAGATCATGCCTGTAGTTAGTTAGGGCACTGTAAGTACTATTGACGTTTCGGGAAAAATAAAGGAGATCAACAATGTTCTTTATGTCCCTGGTATCAAATCAAACCTCTTTTCAGTAGGAAAGCTTACAGACATAGGATACAGGGTTTTATTTGAATCTCGGCAATGTCTCATATACGACAAAGATCACCCAAGTGAAATCTTCCTGCAAGGGACTAGGGACCAACGCAATAACCTTTATAGAGTAGTGAACCTACTTGACCACAATCTACAAGGTCAAGCTTCGACATTATCATCACAACAGCTGGAAACGGCTAGATTGTCGTATACCTCCCCAACCTTAGATCATGATAGCAACAGATGTACACAGTATGACAACAGTTGTTCGCAACTTCCCGGCATTAACAAAACAGCCAAGGCAGCCAACTCCGAGATCCACCTGTGGCATCGAAGAATTGGCCACATCAACTACCAAAGTTTGTATCACATGGCTTCTCGCCAACTAGTTGCTGGCATTCCCAACATACCGTTGATCAAACTTGTCTGCCCATCGTGTATGCTCGGCAAACTTCCCAGAGATAGGATTCCCAAGAAACGAACAACCTACACCAATCGGCCTCTCCAACTAGTTCACAGCGACCTCTGTGGACCTATGCCGCTCAACTCTCGCAACGGCAACAAATATATACTTACCTTCATCGACGACTTCTCAAGGAAAACTTGGTTATATTTTCTCTCTAACAAATCACAAACACTGGAGTCATTCAAGCAATTTCGGGCGACCGTAGAGACACCTATCCTCAAGATCGGCACACTTCGATGTGACAGGGGGGGAGAATATATTTCACAGGCCTTCAACTCCTACTGTATAAAGCATGGGATTCATCGGCAGCTCACTGCAGGTTATTCCCCTCACCAAAATGGCATAGCGGAGCGGAAGAATCGTACATTACTTGAAGGAATCCGGAGCGTCGTTACTGGTACTAAAATCCCGAAGGCCCTATGGGAGGAAATAGCTCGCACAGTAAACTACATTCAGAATCGCTGTCCCACCAAGGCAATCAAGCTAAAAACACCAGAGGAAGTCTTCACAGGCATAAAACCCAATCTTAGTCATCTTCGTGTAATCGGCTGCACCGCTTACTGCCATATTCCAGACGTCAAGAGGAGCAAGTTCGACCCCAAAGCAACCCCGACAATTTTAATTGGCTATGACGAACAAAGCAAGGCTTACCGTTGCTACCACCCAACTTTGAGAAAGATTTTGATCACATGGGATGTACGCTTTGATGAGAATTGCTTTGATCTCCCCTCTGCAGAAATCACTGAACCATTAGAACCTCCGTCATTTCTAGATAGACTTCTTCCTCCTTCACTAGATTTTCCTTGTTCTACTTCCATCCCTCCTCAGTCTGAACCTGCAATTGCTCCTGCGATCTCTTCCCCTGTAACACCACTCATTTTTCCCTCTCCCTCCACCTCTTCACCCGACCTGGTTTCTAATACTCCATCTCTTATACCTAACGGCATTGCTGCCCCTGAAATTCCTCCGCCTCTACCTCGCCGATCGCAGCGCCCTCGTCGGCAGAACATACGCCGTGACGGCTATGAACTCTGTCTTTCAACTAATGACTTTGACATCTGTCTCCTCACTTCAACTCCTTCCAAACCTCAGCCAACAATCCCACCTATAGATCAAGACCCAACAGAAGTTACCTTCAAACAAGCTGCCGCTGACCCAGGATGGAGACGTGCAATGCAAGAAGAAATGGAGTCTATTTGGCGCAACAATACCTGGGACTTAGAACCCTTACCTTCTAGTCATCGTGCCATCACCTGCAAATGGGTGTTTAAATCAAAACCCGGTCTCGATGGACAACCTCCAGTGAAGAAAGCTCGACTGGTTGCCCGTGGCTTTGAGCAACGCCCAGGCATAGACTTCACAAAAACTTTCGCTCCTGTCATCAAGTGGGCCACCATTTGGACTGCCATCGCCCTTGCTGCTGCGAAACGTTGGGATATCCATCACATGGATGTCCGAACAGCTTTCCTAAATGGCCTCCTAAAGGAACGCATATATATAAGCCAACCCCCCGAGTTCCGAGTCCATGGAAAGGAACACCTTGTCTGCCGCCTCAACAGATCACTCTACGGGTTAAAACAAAGTCCACGCACGTGGTATGATCGGATTGACGCAGCTCTTCTCCGCATTGGCCTACACCACAGTAAATCGGACGGAAATCTATACTACATGCACAAAGATGGTGAGACACTTATTCTACTACTCTACGTGGATGACCTATTTATTACTGGCAGCTCGAATTCCCTCATCGCCTGGTTGAAGCACTTCCTTCATACCGAATTTGAGATGACAGATCTCGGAAAAATTCAGCGGTACCTTGGCATCTCCTTTGAACAAGTAATCCTAGGGATCTTTCTACATCAAAAAGACTATGCAGCATCGATACTACACGAATTTGGCATGAGTGATTGTAAACCCACGACCACACCCTTACCAGCAGGACAAATCCTAGTCATAGATATGAAGACAAAGTATATTGACGCTCACCTCTACTGCCGACTCATCGGCAAACTCATATTTCTCACAGTTACCAGGCTCGACATAGCTTATGCAGTCAATCGCCTTAGTAGTTATATGGCGGCCCCACAGCAATCTCACCTCGACGCTGCCAAGCATGTCCTCAGATACATTCAAGGCACATTAGATTTTGGGATACTCTACAAAGCCGATAGTCCCACAACCATCACCGGCTACACAGATGCAGATTGGGGATCATGCCCAGAAACTCGACGATCCATGGATGCATACTTATTTACACTCGCAGGTGGACCTATTACTTGGCAGAGCAAACGGCAACTCACCATGTCCCGTTCCTCCACCGAATCGGAGTATCGAGCCTTGAGCGATGGCGCACAAGAGGTTGTTTGGTTGCACCGACTACTCCACGAGCTACAACCTGAAACCTCACCGGTACAACCACTCTCACCTTCTCATCACGAACAATCTAGTATTACCCTGCATTGCGACAACCAAGGAGCAATCAAATTGTCCAGTAACCCAGTCTTCCATGCCCGATCCAAACACATAGAGATACATTACCACTTTATCCGTGAGAGAGTTTTAGGGGGGGAAGTTCAATTACAATATATTCCAACTGCGAATCAACCCGTAGACGCTCTTACAAAACCTTTAGGTAGACTCAAATTCCACCAACATAGGGAATTCCTGGGACTCCGCAGCCTAGCCAACCTGAGTACAGGATGATTCCTTTCTCTGTACAAAACCCTAAAATTAGAAATCCCCTATCCAGCCAGACCCTGAAACAAGTAAACCTCAGCGTCTGCTAGTGTCCCGAACCTCTTATGCTCTGCACCCTTGAAGCCAATCACCTCACGAGCACAATCCTCCCATGAAAAATACAGACCTGGGACACGACTCTTTCTAACAGCATAGAATTTCTGCTGGGCAACACCGGCCCTCTGTTCACTATATGGAGCTTTCCGCAATGGTGCCCTACTTCGTGCAAATTCAACCGCAGCTACGCTCCCACTCCGACGACATTCGAGCCTCCCACACCCATCGCAAGTCTCCACTTCAGGCTGCTCCGCCACGATTGCATTCACTACATCAAAACAACAACTCGCCAAGCGCACCACGAAGGCACAACACATCCACAGCAGCAGACCTGCCACACCAACCAACGACGTGGTTCCCACACACTCCCGGAGGACTCGCATTCTCCTGAACTCAATACGCGCCATCACTCGAACACTGCAGTTCCCGTGTACAGATTAGCAAACGTTCAAAACCCAACTTCGCTTGAGGGGGGGTGTTGACAACAAACGAACTTAGGGTTTCATCTCTGCCTACAGTCCCATATCGATTAGTTTAATTTAGGTTAAACCTCATCTGTATATAAGCTGGGTGCTAATTCTTGCTTTTCCATCTTTCTGAAGTGTATCAACACTCCTTCGTCTAGAACTGCTGTAAGATCACAGCATATTTCTACAGAAATTGATCGCTCGGTGATTGCGAAGCGCGTGATTCTTGCCTAAGGTCACGCCAACTGTTTGTCGATCCCCGAGTGGGCTCGCGAAACCTCCGCTCCCCCAGGTTGCTTCTTACGTTACGAAGATCTCATCACGACACTGGCAATGGCAGAAACAAGCGACACCGGGCGCCACTTCTAAAATCTTCTCGAATGTGACAATATCCCATCTTTGAATATCAACTTGAATCCGAAACGCATCCTCATCGTTGGCGGTGGCCAAACCTCTGTTCACCTCGTGCAACTCGCGATAACAAAACTCCGCACCCACCCCTCCAACATCACATTCTTTTCCCGCTCCGCTCTCCGCAGCCAACCCTTCGACATCTCCCTACAATGGCTCAGTACACGCCGTTACGAAAGCCTGGCGCGCTTCTGGCGCCAGGATCCCCATCACCGGGCCCACACCCTTCGCGCATCCAAAGGCGGCTCCAGTGAAACCGGCGCGAGTGCTGACGGCGAGTGCGGGGACTGGTTACGCTCCAGCGGCGTCAATATACGAGAGCAGTGCGAGGTTGTGTCCGCGGATTGGAATAGTTTCGCATGGGTAGTGGAGATTTGGGATGAGAGCAAGTGCGAGGAGGACGAAGTGGCGTGTGATTTCATTTGGCTGGCGATGGGAAATGTTGTGAATTTTGTGGAGGAGCCGGCGATTGTGGCGTTGGGAAATTCGTTGGAGAAGTGTGGACTGGAGATAAGGGTGCAAGGGAAGTTACCGGTGTTGAATGAGGATTTGTCGCTAAAGATGAGGAGGAAAGATGGGGGAGAGGTGGGGTGGGAAGAGGAGGTGGGGATGCATGTTTTGGGCGCGTATGCGGCGATGGAGCTAGGGCCGGGAGCGTTGGACCTCATGGGGGCGCGCGCCGGGGCGTGTCGAATCTCGCGCGCCATCCGGCACTTGAACCCGAAATCCTGAGCCCTAGCGAGAGTGTCAAGGTTTAGGTGACACTTGTGCTTCGCATGCGGAGGCAATTGGTGCAATTCGATGCCAGCTCTGTTGCATATCCTCTCGCTCCATCCACCACCTGAATCCTCAACCCTAATTAGTGGTCGGCTATTAACCAGGAATTGTGATTGAAGTGAATTTTTTGCTGACAACAAATATGGTTGATCCTTAAGCCCTACATCCTGAATCAACTCCGTGGTGGAATTGCTTTCCGTCGCAAGCAGAAATGTGCTCGAGATTGGAAGCAAATTCACTTGGGTTTCAATACCAGATTCACTTGGAGTCCAATTCAATTGGTTGGAACTTGCAAATCAAATTATGCATTTTGTGATTTCACCATAATGTGGAAAGTGTCGACAACAGTAATCAGCAAAGTCAACAAATTTATTGTGCATGCTGTGAAATTCACCGCAACTTGGGAGTCCAATTTGGATTCTATCGCTAATCGCAACATGCACAATGCGTTGACTACAAATGTGATTTTCACTGATCTTCGTTATGATCACTAATACAGTATGTTCTGTCGATTTCCGCCCTGGACTCAGCTTCTCCGTTGCTTGATTAATTTCTTGTAAATGCAGAAATCTGCTTCGGTCCCAAGATGATAATGGAAGTGATAGTTGACTCTTAACAGTGATGAGCCTAGGTTTATGAACTGCAATGATTTGTGTAACTAGTGAGGTCATTGAGAATCTAGAGAATCTGCAAAAGTCTGCAATTTTCTTCACATTTTGGTACGTCATATGAATGATTGCAATCCACCGTAAGTCATGATGTGATCCAAGAAACTTTAACTCACTGCGGCAGGGATGATTCAGCAACCCACACATGTGAGGATATTTGAGGAAGGCATGTTCAGTTAAAAGTTCCATTGCCCATTTTGCACCACGTATACTTGCGCTTTTGAATGGTCGATCACCTTCATTCACCCAAAACCACCACAAGTTCTCCACAACAGCAAATGGGTGTCAAAGCATGTCCTCCTTCAAGGGTGGCCCTTTAAGCCACAAATCTATAGGCTTAAGTAGGTCCCCTACATTTTCAACTTTACAAATTCATAGAATGTTGTGTAAATGTTAAAAAAATATAAAATAACTTGGGTTGATTTTCTCTCAAGGGGGGTAACATTATTACCCCAAAAAATATCATCATGAGGACATGCTCTTCTTTTGAGTGATGTTAGAGTTACATGTAGTACAAAATCTAATCATAAGTTAGAAAATTTTATAGACAATGAAAGAAAGGACATCACCTACCTAATGGTGGCAAAAAAATGGCATTTGTAGGTGCTTCTTCCCTATCTGTTTTCACCCATTGATCATAATATTTGTGACCTAATTATTGAATGACTAGGTAAGGTTAAATTTTTGGCAAAACTAATTACACTGATTTTGAAACCAATGTAAAGAATAAGAAAACCATTAGCAACTTGATCCCATTTACATTTGTAGGAGTAAAAATAATGGGTAACTAGTTGTTAATGAGTTTATGTTTCCAAGTGACCAATTCCAAATGACAACCTTGGCAAAAATATAGGTCACAATAATTGTCATACCTAGAAAAAATGCAAAAAGTATATCAATGAATAACTAAGTAATAATGGAGAGCTAACTTTAGATTTTTGTTGGTTTGGCTCACATTTATCTCTAAACATTCACAAAGCCCATATTCATTCCCAATATGCATAGCAACTTATTTTTTCATATCCTTGGTTGGACAATTTAGTAAGTAGAATAAGCATAATATGGTTAACCCTAATGTATACGAGGACATTTAGTATCCTTTGGATGATTTCAAAGAGGCCTCACCAACGACAATTTTTTTTTCTTCATATGGTTTCCTTGGGGGAGTAGCTTGAACCCAATTTCAATGAATGGTGTTGGAAATTTCCTCCTTGTTATATTTTTTTACTTTCCAATGCAAGACAATGAATCACTATGTAGTGTATTTTTACAATTTTTGCTCCTTCTCTTGATCTAAATTTTAGCTATAATATTTTTTCTTAAAATTTGAGTCCAAATTGCAAAACAAAGCTTATCATATCTAGTTTCTATACCAATTCCATATTCTGAAATTTTCCTAAAATTCAATGTTTTATTGCAATTTGAACCTTAAGCCCATAATCATGGAGTGCTGATTTTCTAATTTTAGAACACGATAAATTTTTTGTACCATGTTGCTCTAAGTTGTAGTTTTAACCTATAAAAAATTCAGATTTCTTAAGCATATTGTGTATTTGATATGAATTTATTTCTCTTTCTATCCAACAATTGATAGTAATTCCAAATCTTCACCAAAAAATTTGAAATTTTTAAAGCTTATAGATAGCATGGGATTACATCTTTGAAAAAAAATTAGAAAATTTCCATAATTTACAATTTCAGAATGGAATTATACAAAGAGAAGAACTTTGAAGTTTGAAAAAATGGTCATTCGCCAAATCTTTCAAGGTTAACCTCTAAAATGCCCGATGCACCAAATTTTGGTGTTAATAATACTTTGAAGTTAGATAAAACCTAACCAAGTTTCTATTTTTAGTATTTTATATTTCTGAAAAATTCTTTTTGAAGTCTAGTTTTAGCATCAAAAATCTGATTTTGAAAATGATTGATTATGATTTTTCTATTCAAGATTTTGTGCAAGGGTGTCCATTGCAATCTTGACTTTCTATAGTGTTTGAGGCTCTTGGAAATGAGCCTCCAATACATTAGATTTGGGAGAAAAAATCCCATTAGAAATTCATCTAAAAAAATTGTAGAGTAGATTTTCAAAAGCCATAAATTGATTGGGATTCTGCATGTTAGTCCCTTTAACATCATAATTTTTTGGTGACCAAATTTCTAGATTAGACATGTGGAAAGAGGATTGAAAGACGGTTTCAAATCACTTTTCTAGTTTTAATGCCCCCATGATCAAACATTATAATCTTTCAATCCATAAGTGATACTATTGTTTTTACTTTTCCTATGTGATCTCCAACATATTTAGTTTGAATTTGTATGGTTACAAATTGAAGAAATTGATAAAACTTATCAAAATGATAGATTTTTGTTCAATTTAGGACAAATTCCTAGAAGCTCTAAAATGGCTTTGGACATTTAGGGGTTAAATGCCTATTATCATTGATCTTTGAATGGAAATGGAGTTGTCTACTACTCCCTCTATCTCGAAATAAATCCAAGATTTCCAAATATACTTGTCTCAAATTTAATTTCAAAATTGGCTCTCTACAACTTGATGGACTACAACTGAAGCTAATTCAAATACCCTAAAGCAAAAGCATCCATTGATACCATACTCCAAAGAATATATAGCAATCAATCAATCCTTGCAAAGTGAATTGAAATGCAACTTCTAACCAAAGGCAAAGAATTCAACCCACAACTATATAAAGAATGCTACTAACAAATCCCTTGTTGAGAATCTCCTAGAATTGTATCATAGGGCATTGTCAAATTTGAATATAGAGGACATCAATGGATGTCACTACACCAACATTGCTTGAAGAATGATCAAAATTAATACCACTAGAACAACTCCCCGAAGGGTAAAAATTTATCAATTTCACTACTTGTTTGTAATATGCATTATTTTGATGTTGATTTCCATTCTTTCACACCTAGTGAGATTTAGTAGAAGTTATAAGATTTATGCAATCTCCTAAAAATAGGAATAGCTCACACATCAATCTAGCCATTTCCAAGAAACCCCACAAGATCTAGGAAGTATCACTTATAGTAATCTATAACTCCCCACTTCAACATATGATAAGAAAAAATCATAGATAGTGAAAAAAATCAACCATAAACTTGGCTCTAGTCCCTAAACATGACCCCAAAATTGACATGAATATTCTTGTTTAAGTATGGATGACCATAAGTTTCACAAAGAAGAATCATCCTTCGAAAGAAGATAGAAACAACTAAATTGCTTTCAAACTTCCACAAAAATTCCGAAGTGTGACACCCCACAAATGCCTACCATCCCCTTTGACATCCATTGGACTACCAAGAATTCAGCTTCAATGAGCGACCCCCGCAACAGTTTGAATCACAAGGGCATACTTACATAAAGAAAAGCATAATCCAAAACTGGCAATTTAAAACTGCCCAAAAGAAACCAGTCTGTTAATGCCGGAATGTCAGCTTGCAAACGCTTAATAAAATATGGAAGAAAAATGCTCTCAATGTACATGAAGAATGTACATTTCAAAAGTGTACACGAGGAGCGTACACAACAACTACAAGTTCGTAACCAAAGGGGTGAGCTACCCCAAAGTATGACAGCCATGCTCAGCTCATGAAATTCAGCGGTGAAGCTCAATCGAGATGCAAGGCCGTCAAACGCCATCAAAACCTTACAAGCAACTATTCTCACGGTTGAACAATTATTGACATGGGACAGCAATTTGTCAAAAATCTGGTGATCAATATACCTGCCTTCTGTTTCCTTTCCTCTCCTACTGAGCACAATTGCAAGCACCCCGAACCTCAAAAGTTGTTACAATGGGATTTCTTCTCAAGCAGCAAACTAGTGTACAAATGAATCCCCCCAAAACATGATTGATGCTCACCACTTTTGTCATGTGTAATCATCATCGTGCACGAAAACTTCGTACTTGGTCCCTTTCAGGCGGGCTAGTACCTCATCCCAGTTTTGTATTTGTTCACTCAGGGGTCGGGTGTGGATCTTCACCTGCTGGCTTTCGAGCTTCCGCGGCGTCACCCCCAGAAACTCCTGGGTCTCAGTCAGAAGCTGCATCATCAACGTTGGCAAGAAGTCAACATTAATGTGTGTCCAAATAAGCATTTAAACATGGTTCCTACATTACAATGCTGCGAATTCTGTTCAGTCTTGTTGGCAATTGAAACGGTTCTAATGAACTTTAGCATATACTACCTCTGTTTCTGAAAAACACGAAGGAAACACAGGTCTTTTTTCAGAAGCAGAGGGAGTAACATTTAGACACCGGATGAATAAACAAAGAGTGGTGAAGATATGGACCATGGGTTCTCATATTAACCTCCTAAGAGGCCCGGTGTTCCTCAAGAGTCTTGGCATTCATTGATTGGGAGGATTATGAACGATTTCGAGAGCTTCCTACTGGGGCTACATGAAATGGATGAAGTACATTCAAGTATGTTGAGAGAGGCTACCATGATCACTTAGTGCTTCATGATTATTGTGAAAGGTTCGAGATCAGCTCGTGTAGGGATGGGAAGAAAACAAAAACTTGCGGAAATGAAGATCTTAATTCTAGATTCTTCTTTAGGCCATAATTTATCTTGATTGAAACGCTCCAAAACTACATTCCAGGGACTACTGTTGGAGGTTAAGACCATGAACATTGTAGGCAAGAATTTTTCAGGGTCGATTGAATGTAGAGTTTGCTTCTGGTAGCAATCTCACCAAAACATGACAATTTCATAAGTGAAATGAGCAACTCGTGGAAAAGCTGAAGTCAGGCAAAAGGGTGTTGACCAACCTCTGGGTTCGTTACAAGATCTTCATAATAAACCACTTTCATACGAAGGCTCTGGAAGAAGCGTTGTGTAGCACTGGACATATCCTCAACTGTCTGCAGATTCTCCGGTAAATTCGTCACGTTTATAACTGGCTTGTACTCTGCCAGTTTCATAGCCTGCAATAGCCAATAAATTGAAGCCATTCCAGAGAATTCAGGAAAACTCAGTAGAATCCAATTTGAACCATTCATTAAAATGCTGTACTAACCCCCTCTAGAGAACCACAGATTCATGCCTTTGAGAATGACAGCTTCTCACTCACATTGTGAGTAGTACATTCAGAAGGGGTCATATTTTATATCACCCCGACTCAATGGCGAACATTTCACGAATTGGTCAGAAACTAGATAAAATTGAGCAAAAGAAAGTCCCCATACGACCTACTCAACACTGCTGAGAAACTATGGGACTCAATATGACCCTCTTTGACCCTTAGGGATAGAAAAAGGAAAGGAAAGAGCATCACCTCCTCCAAAGAGTGAACATGAGACTTATGAGTGCCGTTCAGGAGCTTTTCACGACGATCAAAATCATTTGCCATTATTGAGATCAACCGCTTCAACACATTTCGTCGACGCAGTAGAATGATAGAAACACCCATCCTCTTAAAATACTCTAACACCTCCTTCTGGTAATCCACGGGCCCCTGCATAACCCAAACATAAAGCATCTCCAGATTTAGGGGTGTCAAAAGAAATGTTAAAAAAAACCTCTACTCACCCATAGGTTCTCCTATCACACCTCAAAATTAGAAAGTTCAAATTGTGCACAATGATATTGGTTCTCTAGTACTCCCTCAAAAGCCTAAATGGCCAGAAGTGGTTGCTTCCATATCAAGAGCAGTGGACATAAACCATTTAGGAAGGTAACAAAATGTACCAACAGAAAGAAGAAATCATGGTCAACTTTTCTAAAACAGTAGAAATGCATTTTGGAAGTTACCATCACTGCCTTTAATCTTCTCAAGTAAGGTTTCCATTTTGAGTTTAGGCACTTAGGGCTTATACAATGGAAGTTAAAAAGCATGAAATCTACCTGGTTGAGCATCCACTTGAACCCCACAGCTGCAGTACATTCATTCCTGGAAGCACTGTTTACCCAGTCCAGATTGAAGACCACGTCCATGTTCCTCGCAATGGAGGTAAAATTATCTCTGCGTGGTCTTATTGAGAAGATTTCACCATGGGAACTAATGTTGGGGTGATTGTTGAGCAGCGTCTCCAACCACCCACTCCCGGATCTTTGCATTGATAGTATTACAAAATAGTGTACAGGTATGCATGTGCACTCGTTCCTGCAGGCCAAAATGAGCAAGGGATGTCAGAAGAGGACTAGAAAAGAAACAAAATAGTCGAAGTGGACAAATTCGTTAGAAGTGTACGAAGTCATATGCACCTTTTTCTCCCTTATCTCACTCTACCTATAGCTTCAATATTAAATCCACTGTACTTCTAGTCTGGCAATTGGAATAAACAGCATTCCACGCCCTTTCCCAACATCTCTGATGATCGTTTTTTGCAAAGATCACACTTTTCAAAAGCCACGATCATTCTTAGTGCAATAAATTTGATGTTATTTAAATTTTTTCCCCAAATCCAGATGAAAGTAAGGTTCAAGGTATTTCAAAAGAAATTCATTGTCAAAAACACATAGTGTATGAAGCAGCTAGACCTCTGATAAGTGTGTGGAAGCGGATAGTGCTGTAAAAAATCCACAGAAGAGGAGCCACGTCCAGCACAAGAAGCGTCCTCTCGTCTCCAATCTCTCACCACCAAGTCTTCCATAGGCTCGTAAGGAAAATGCCTCGTCGGGGTCAGACCCACGCCCACCATACACATGTAGATGCCACTACCTCCAATGACGACCAAAACCAGCAGTTTCCAAACAGTAAAGTGCTTCTTCCACTCCTTCCCAATGCAAAGATCCTGCCCACCACGAGCCAGGCCAAACATCAGCTCTTGCCTACACTAAATCAATTAACCTCTGAAACTCTGATTGGTGCTTTTGTGCACTTGAATAACCAGACTGGTAGTGCTAATACCTTCATAGTAGTACCAGCATAGAAATCATATCCTCCTTCGCATTTTGCGTCCACTTGACTCCCCGCCGTCTGCTCAAATAGGCACGCACAACTCTCAACAAAAAATAATCCTCATGTTCAATGTATGGAAACAGCGTACGCAGCAGGATTAAGACCTAAAGGATTCGAAGTTATAAAATGATCACTCCATTGATCATATTGCGTTGATGATCATTCAAATTTAATATCACCAGAATCAGAGAAGAACGATGCATGTGTTGGTAATATAATCAATAAAATCGGACAAAAGAAAATCCCTATGTGACCATCTCAAAACTGAAAAAACTCAGGCTTCTTGGACCTTTAAGGAGTTGAGATTGACCCCTCGAACTTCATTACGTATTGGCCCCAACTCTCTCTGCAGTCTTATGAATTCTGGTGAACATAGGCTACCAGGAAAGTAGCCTATTTGCAAACTGCATCTGTTGGAGTGCATGTTCACGACCAAATTCCATTGACCATATTGCGAAGACGATAATTCAAACGGGGTCAAATTTATATCACCAGAATCACAGAAGAACGATGCATGTGTTGGTGAAATAATCAATATAATCGGACAAAAGGAAGTCCACATATGACCTACTCAAAATTGTAAAATTTAGGCTTCTTCGACCTTTAGGGGTTGAGATTGACCCCTCGAATTTCACCATTAGCCTCAACTCTCTCTGCAGTCGTTTGAACTCTGGTGAAGATCAACTACCAGGAAAGTAGTCTATCTTGCAACCTGTGCATATTCAAGTACCCCAAAGCTTCAGAGGCGAGAGCAGAAGTGCTCACCTGGTGGAATCCATTGACAGCAGGGACGCCGCCAGGACGTGGCGACGAATACTGTGGAATACATCCTTTTTTATCCACCATAAGCCTAAGCTTGCGACAGAACTCACTCCCAATCACGCCCAACTCCCATTCACAGGCAACTGTAAGCTAGACCGCCAGCTCCTTTGACCACACGGCCGCAGCAACAGCAGTCTCCTGTCAATTAAAGGCCTCATTCAGAGCCAAGTCTCGGTAGATTCTTCTTTCGGTTCTCTTGATCTTCCAAATACCCCGCAGCTGAAAATGGTTACATCCACCTCCGAAGTCACTAACCCAGATTGAAGAGCCGAGAAAACAAAAACAGGAACTCAAAACCCTGGAAATGTTTATTAAAACCCAGCGAACCGAACACAGGAAACAAGCTCCCCTACTGACACTCAAGGCTCACGAAAACTACAACAGCTTCTAAACTTCTAATGCTGTCAATGACAAGCATAATAAAACAAAAACCACCTAAAAATTATCGATCAGAAAGGGGCTTGATTCCTTTGAAAAAGAGCGAAAAAGGGGGTAAAGATAGCCTAGAAAAAACTGCAGATTACAACGGGTAGCTTGACCTAAAGTGGAGGAGAAGGCTCAGTGATCCTGTTACCAATGGCTTCCTCAGGAGTGAGTTTGCTACATCAACCAAAACGACATGATCTTCAAACCGCGTAAAAGGGCTGACACTAATGGCTATCCCTTGCAAACCTAATTAAAATCTCATGCAGGCAGTGGTAGTAATACAAAAGCTCAGCCTTTGAAAACAGAGTAGTGTAATAATACAAAGGGCTTCCAATCCACCGCACTATCATTAGCTACAAAACCAATTTGCACTGGAAGTGCAGATCTCACACCCCAAACTTGCTCACAGAAACGCCAAGAAATCCCCCACGTACGTCCCAAGAATGGAAACCAACACCCAAACAAGTGCAAATTCAAAGACCACAACCCACACCCAAAAATCCAATACGCAATACCGACTACCCCCCAAGCCCACACGTGCGCCACACACTAGTAAACCCACTAGAGACCGTGCCCTATTCCTCTCATTACCAGAACTCTCACCATTGCAACAATGTATCCGCGGAATCCGTAGCATCCAAAGCAAGGTCTGCTCACGAACCTGCACCAATCTGAAAGCACAACGATCTGAAAGCACACCAATGAGGACTAGAACAGAGTTCGTTCTACAATTGGGACGCCAGTATGATTGCCCAAAACGAGTAAAGGCCACCGAGGACTAAAAATAGCGGGTAATGAATGACTTTCATACAAACTGTACAAACGAAAAATGAAACTCTTCATCCACGAATCCACGAATCTGATCATTTTGGGCCGTCTACCTACCTCAGGGATTCTTCCAGGGTTTTATACTGCCAGTAACTGAAACCATGAGATCGCATCATAATAACGTCGGTTTGAATGCACACTGTAGACGTGTTTAGTAAACCATGAGCTCGCGTAGCATAACTTCGGTTTGCGTGCAGATTGCAGTAAGATTTAAACGTGTAAATACGACCGCGGTTTCGGAAAGTTGACAGGTTTTGGAAAGTTGACGACGCAGACCTGACAAGACTTCTGGGTACCTTAGCAACTGAAAGTGAAGACAAGAAAAGACAAGATAAAGAGAGAGGAGTACAGTAATAGTCTACTGTAGTACTCTAGGTGTGGGAGGAGCTAAAAAAAGGGGGAGCAGGTCACGCCAAAGACGCCATAGCCAGCAGAGAAGTGAAGAAGTTCACGCGCAGTAGGCTACTGTACAGCTGAGTTGGGTGTCATAATGGTTGCCACGAGGAAGTCCGTGAGGGATTGTCGCAGTGCGTGGATTCGGAGTTCTTGGGCGGTTGAATTCTTCTTCCCAAATTCCACCATGCCGGGGGTGGCGCTGACAGGAAGCGCGTGGGGGGGGGGAATTCGAGGATTGGTTTCTACGGCGAAAGTCTTGGGGAATGGAAAACCAGAAGATAGAGGTCAGCGGGGTTTTCCTTTCATTGACTCTCTCACTAGATAGAAGGGGAGCATGAAAGAGGGGAACTGAAGGCTTTGCATCGACAAAAGCTATTCGGAGGATATGCAAATTATTATTAACCCCTAAATGCCCAAGGCACCAGATTATGGTGTTTCGAAAACTTTGAAGTTAAGTAAAACCCAACCAAATTGCTATTATTAGTAGATTATATTTTCGGAGAACTCTTTTTGAAGTCTAATTTTAGGATCAAAAAGTTGATCTTAAAAATGAAGAATTATGATTTTTCTATTCAAGATTTTGGGCAAGGATGCCCATTGTAATCTTGACTTCTTGTAGTGTTGAGGGCTCTTAGAAACAAGCCTCAAATACACTACACTAAATAGTGAAAGTAGGTTGCCTTAACAATTAGATTGACTTATACCAAGAAAAGTACTTTACAAGCCATTAAAGTCAACAAAAATTTCTACATATACTTCCATTTGTATACATGAAGGTTCATAAGTCCCAATAACAACAATATCTAATTTAAGAGTAGTGCGATTTTGTAGAGTAATAGCAAATATTTCTATAGTGTGGGGCAACCTAATTTCACTATTTAGTATAGATCTTGGAAGAAAAATCACATTAGAAATTCATTTAAATAAATTGTAGAATAGATTTTGAAAAAGTGTAAATTGATTGGGGTTGTGCATGCTAAGCCCTATAACCTCATATTTTTTTACTGACCAACTTTTTAGAGTTGACATGCAAAAAGAGAATTGAAAATTTTTCATACTTTTAACACCCTCATGATCAAACATTATAATCTTTCAATTTGTAAGTGATATTGTTATGTTTTCTTTTCCTATATGATCTCTAACATGTCTAGTTTGAATCTGTTCAGTTACAATTCAAAAGAAATTCGTACAATTTATGAAAATGTTGACTTTTTATTCAATTTAGAACAAATTTGAAGAAGCTCCAAATAGGTCTTGGGCATTTAGGGGTTAAAGAATAACAAAATGAAAAGAAAGAAAGAAAGAAATGTTTGTCCATCATTGTTTCATGCTTTTAGTGTTGGAGGTCAATGTTTCTTGTAGCTCAATTGTTTGTCTTTAGAAGTGTAGAAAGCCTTTATTGGAATGGTGAAGTTGTTTACAACCTCAAACATGGCTGAAATATATATACATAATATGGATGAAACTTAAATCATTCATTCCCAAGGGTGTACGTTCATCCCACAAAAATGATATTATCTCAAGAGTTTTTAGCAATTTTATGAATTACCAAGAAAGGGGGAATATATCACCAAATATTTCTTGGAAAAAAATGTATGACTTTGGCAAAATATCACTAAAAATATCATTAAAAAAACAATCTTGAAGATGATCCATTGTTGCCTTGGATGGTTGTGAGTAGCATGAAATTTTGTTTTGAAAAGCAATTTATTGACAAAATGCAACCTAACATAGACCTCCACAATTAGGAAATTCTAATTTTTGAAGGTGGCATTTTGCAAATGCTATCGAAACAAGGTAAAGATTTGGCAAAATCTTCATTACCATGCTTTACTAGCAACTTTGGCATTTTGAATATTTTTGTGAGGATTTTGTCACTTGTCATGTTATAAATGGATGAAAGCATGCATGACATGACATTTGGATAAGTAAATTCAAGCATGTAAAGTGTCTAAATTACCCTAGTAGAAACAAGGATTGAGTAGTGTGGAAAAATGACCCACAAGAAGATTCACATGACAAATTTTCTTACTAGTAGGTCTTTTCATTTTTCCAGCGGGTTTCCTAGTCTATGCAACCCTTCATTTTCTACCATTGTTCCTAGTAACATATAGAATAATAAATCCTATAACTAAATGGATCAATATAGGTTAACCCCTAAACATCTAGATTCATCTCCAGAATTGACAATTTGAAAAAAATCATTATAAAGTTCAATTTCAAAGCATATTTTGGAATTAATATAAAAGGAAAAGTTGTAGATTTTTATTTGTAGATTTCTTATGTATGGTTAGATTCACCAATGCTATCACCAATATTTTTTTATAAATTTTGAAAGAGAAATTCCAAAATTCCTTCAAAATTCGATTACAAGAAAAATATGATCATTTTTTCAGTAAAATTTGTTGGAATGGATTTGAAATGGGGTTCTCTTGGTACGGTGATTTTTTGAAATTTTTGTGTTCTTCAAATCTATGACCTCATTTTGGCAAATCATATTTTGAACTAAAGTCAATGCAATTTTGACCACTTGACATCCTTGCACATTTGTAATTTAAAAAAAATATGTACACTAGTAACACCAAATCCAACCCTTGTATAGGACAACAACTTGATAATGTATCTCCACAAATTAAAATAACTTTCATCCAAGTAGTTAGGAGGATGAAACTACAGTTCAAATCTGTTCATTGTCCAAAAAATGGATGTCAGAACACTTAGGGGTTAAAATAGGTATCTTCATTTTCCACTTGATTGCCACATGAGTGGTCTATAAGAAAAGGAGAAACTTTAAAATATATGGAAGTAATTTCTTGAAGCAAGGGAGACCTACAGCATCTAATTTGGTTTAATTTTATTGCATTGCACCCTTCCATTAGTTGAATAGGGGTGGTCACAAAGGTCCTAAACATGATATTATATGTACCTCGAGTTGCTAATAAAAACACTAATAATAAATTTACTAAAATCTCAAAATTAACATGGTATTATTATTCACATTTTGGGGGCTATATATGATGTTGGATAAATTTTTTCCTTAATTAAGAAACACTTGTGAACATTGGTCAATCATAATTTGTACATAATAGGCCCAATATTATCATTGTATGTCAATATTGGGTGAAAGTAATTGTGGATAGCAAACCCTATGTGGAGCTTGGATGGTGAAAATTATCCACATGAAAATATACTACTGTTTATTAGTTGCCACTAATGATAGAATTTGAAAAACTTATATTCATAATTGCATCAAAGATCCAAAATTAGATAGAAAGAATTTTAAAATACAAAATGAATCATTTCCATATAAAAGATAGATGTTTACATTTATCTCTAGATAGCTTATAAGAAGATATGGGGAACCTCAAAAATGGCTTGCTACCCACATTTACTTATGCTGGCAATGCACTAGTGAGAGCATTGGATATCATTGTAGAAAACTTTAGCATGTCAAAAAGTTCATCACCTCAAAATTTTGATTCACTATTTTCATCCCAAAGGTCTAAAAGTTTGATTGGGGGACTCAAGTTAAAGGTTTGGGCATGTTTTTCTGATTCCAATTTTTGGCATGATTGATTTCTTAAAAAAAAATTAAAGATAGAAAAATTCATTAGCTTTCTAGAAATATAATTTTTATTTCAATTGGTATTGAGTAGAAAAAATCATGGCATTCAAAGCTCAGAATGGAGGTCACCGAGCAATATAAAAAAATGACAAAAATTCAAATAATTTAAAAAAAATTTGATTTGTAATCGAATTTTTTTTGTCTACATCAAAATCTTTTATTCGTTTATTTGAACTAATGATGAGAAACTTATGGAGAATCTTGTTTCCATGCAATCACAACATCTACTTCAAAATGAACTTATAGGATCCATTTTTAAACTCAATTTGCACAATTTTTCCTAAAATATTTCTTCATGGTATAGTTTTTTTTGCTAGAACAATCTCATTGTTGGAATTATTGTGATTCAATTCCATCTTATTATAGCTATTAAAGATTTAGTTTTTTATTCTATTTCATATTGGCTTCTACTTAACAATTACTAGAAGAAAGTTGTGTCTCCCTTAACAAAATCTACATAATGTGTTTGTTGAAGCAAACACAAAATCTGCATTTTTCAGCATTTTTCAACATGGATTTTGTGTTTGCCTCAACAAACATGTCATGTAGATTTTGTTGAGGCAAATGAAAATTTCTTCTAGCGAATTTATAAATAAAAAAATAAAAAATTTTAAATAAAAAAATAAATAATTTTAAATATAAATAAAAAAATAAAAAAATAAAAATAAAAATAAAAAAAATAAAAAAAATAAAAAAATAATTTTAAATATAAAAAAATAAATAAATAAAAAAATAATTTTAAATATAAATAAATAAATAAATAATTTTAAATATAAATAAATAAATAAATAAATAAATAAATAAATAAATAAATAAATAAATAAATAAATAAATAAATAAATAAATAAATAAATAAATAAATAAATAAATAAATAAATAAATAAATAAATAAATAAATAAATAAATAAATAAATAAATAAATAAATAAATAAATAAATAAATAAATAAATAAAATAAATAAATAAATAAATAAATAAATAAATAATTTTAAAAATAATAAAATATAATTTTAAAATAATTTTTTTTTTTAAAATAAAAGTTAATTTATTTGCTTATGAGTTTTTTCACAAGACTCTCAACTCAATTCTTCAATATATTCAATTTTAAATCTGAAATATATTTTCCAAAAATTTTCAGTTAAGAAGATTCATAGTCTTAAAATCTAATTAGACAAGGTTTTAGAGAAACAACCTCTTCACTTTAAACAAAAATATCTTGTAATCTAGATACCTGATAAAAGTTTTTAAAATTTCTTCCCCACAATCTCATTCAAGTTAAGTGCAAAATCCTATGGTTAGATGTGCAAATTTTATTTTAAATAATTGCAATAGAAATGGTAGTTTTGAGTATTTTTGAAAAAAAAAGGACTTGGTCCTTTAGGGGTAAAGAATATCTACAATACTTGTCTACCCTACTTATACAACTTAATATATTAACTTCTAACAAATTGCAAGTCTACTAGTATGCAAAAGCAAAAAGGAGTCTTCTTTATTTGACTATTGTATCAATAAAATATTTGCATTAATAAAGTATTTGGAATAAACCATTTTTGTCATATCTAAGAGAATATATTTTGGTAGGTCCAAGCAATAATTTCAAATTTTATTTGCTATATGAATGGCAATATTCTTAGTTCACTTGTGCAACTTGCTACATTAGTAACTTCCAACCAATTACAAGTCTCATGTTGTACACAATCAAAAAGAGTCTCCATCATTTATTCTACATGTGTGTCATTTATAGAAGAAAAAATAGTAAGCAAATCATAGACTCATCTACCTATTGCATGACAAATACTCATAAATTTTAGCTTGCATAATTAAATAGTAGTTTATTCCTCATAATCATTAACTTCATCAAACTTTTTATATATAATTTAGACACAAACAATGTATCTAATTTGGATTTATCCAAAATATATCGCTATATACATCATTCCACTAATAAACTAAAGATTTGTCTCCAATAATTCAATCCAATTTAGATGTAGAATTTATATTCAATTTTATTATACAAATTAATTACTCCAATTATACATTTAGATCTCACTCTTAGAGAATCCTATATGAATACTCAATTTAGACCAATTACAATTTGTCTACAACACACCAAATTTCTGAGAGGATATATCACATCAATTGATCAATCAACATAGGATAAAAAATAATCCATAACATGTTCAATTTCTCAATTTCAAAGTTGATCAATAAACATCCAAAATACAATACATACAATCACACATTCACATGCAACAAATCAAATCACAAATTAACAATTGTGTTTCTATCACAACCAATGCACGTGGAACACATGCATTTCAAGGTAAGTTAGCAGTCCCTTCCAACTTTTGAATTCACCATTTTAAGCAACTTCATTGAACTAAGGTAGATGGTCTATAAATTGAACGTTGACCAATTGTTATTTGCTTGATAGAATTAAAATTGAAATATCAACTTTCAATCATTATTAACTACAAGAAAAATGGAATTCTTAAAGAAAAGCACTAATTTTGAAAAAATAGGAGCTTTCCATTATTAGAGTCCTTTGCTCATAGGTGGGTCTAGAAAAATTCAAAGTAGAAGATTCAATGAAATTCAATGAAGCAAAAAATAGTCCAATATGTATTAAAAATTATCTATGGAGTCATTAAGAATTGCCCTTCAAACGAGTTGAAATGGTCCCCTATGGCCATAAAAGCTCATGTATATCTTATAGACAAATAAGGTTGCAAGAAAATTGACACCATTCATGAATGACAAAACAAAGGGTCATAATTCAGAGAAGGGTTGGAATGAACATTTATTTTGACATTTTCAAACATCATCTTTGATTTTTATTCATAACTTTTGATTGGGGACTTCAAATCTCAAACGGATTTTTGGAGATGGAACTTAGCTTGATTTTTCAACTTTTCTTAGTTAAATTTTTTTTAAAGTTATTCTACTATGAATAAAAGGCCTCCAAAGTTTGCAAAATTTACAAAGAAAATAAAAAACAATTATAAAAACTATACAAATAAGAAACAACTTCCTATATTTTTAAGGAAACTTGTACATGGTGTGATGGCTAAAGACCTTGGGCCTCAACCATGAGGTCCAAGGTTTGAGTTCCTTGGGTGCCCCCCTGCGTGGAAGGCTACCTAGGTGGCCTACATTATGCCAATGTGGCTCTTGCCACATGTCAAATTCCCATTGGCCATTTTTTCTTTAATTTAAAAAAAAATTGCACATGATCAAATCAACAAAAATATCAACACTTTTTTGTTGAATACTATTCAAGTCAACACATCCAAATCAACAAAGAATTAGCAAAAAATCAACATTTTTTTGCAATTTTTTGGTTGATTTGGATACAAATTTTCTAGAAGTGATTACTAACAAATAATTCAGCAAATTTGCTTAAGTATTGTCTACCTACCACTTATTGTTAGTGGTTTTAATTTACCTTAATGAAAGTGATCATTAGATCGAAGGGGTTTTTTAGAGGCTCTTGTTGTCAAAAAACAATTGGAAACTCTATTCTTATTTGCAAACTCTCCTCTCTCTCTTACAAGCTTTGACTCAATCCTACTATACGATTTTAGAGTCTTGGTGGTGCATAGTGGTGGTGAAGCATATAGGTGGTCATTGGGGGCATTGTCACAAGTTGCTACTATGTCTAAGGTTGCTTTTGGATGAAGCTTCTTAATTATGGTTTTGGTTTGGTTTTTGCAAATGACACATTCTTCCTTGCAAGCTTTTGAAGAAACACTAGACTTGTGACATACATAGCAATTGGTTTTCGCTTAAGACACCTTGTGCATCCTCACTTAATATACATTGGTTTGTACTATATTTGGGATGGCCACATGTGAGGCTAAAACTTTCAAGTCTATATTACCAAGTTGGATTTTGGAAGTGTCTTTTTGAATTCTACTTCAACTTAGTGATGCTTTGCGAAAAGCCTCTTGCCTTTATTTTGCATTAGATTTGAAGCATTTGTGGTAGTTTGTATTTAAATTCATTTTGGACTTATGTTAGAACTTACAATGGACCCTTGGGTAATTATTAAAATGAATATATAATAGTAGATACAACAATGGATTTTTTCTTGTCTAATTGACAAGGTATTTAGACGTCTTGTGCTTGCAATAAATGTCGTGAAATATTGCAAACATCTCGACTGGGGAAGAGTAATCCTCATTTCCTCTTTCAAGTGGCCTTTTTATCACTTATAGCTACCCCTGTTCTTGATGGCATGCATTGGAATGTTGCATACAACAAATCCCCAAGTGTGTTAAAAGTTTGATGGCTTTGTTAAGCTCTTGTACATGCCTAGCAATGTGGTCTAAACCATCATTCTCTCTAACACCACAAACTCTATTGGTTTAGCATTTTGCATTCTCTACATGGGTAAGGATGTTCTAGTGAATCAAAACCGTCAAAGGACGGACATTTGCTATGTCATGGAGGTGGAGGAACTCATGGAAGATGACCTCCGTTGGTTTTTTCCAACATCTAAACATCTTGATCGTATGTTCCAACTTCCAAAAACTTTGCTTTCACTTTGCCTCGTCCATTGAATCAACCTTCCATTACAAGTGTTGAGTAAGTTGAACCCTCTATTTTCTTTTAGAATATTTATTTTGTTTGTAGCTTTTTCATTTGAAATGGAGAGTTTTGTTTTGTGTAGTATGATTATTTTGCACATCATTCTTCATAAATTCACTTGTCTTAGATCTTTATATCTCTCATTTTGCATGTTGTAGAACCAAAATGGATGGTACCATACTCTTCTAAATTGAAGTCCATTGAGCTAATTGCATCACTAACTATGGTGTAGTTCTTTTTCTATGTGACTATAGATGACAATCCATTGAAACCAATATTGAACAAGTGCTTACAAGATTTAACAAAAATTCTTGATGATGAAAATTTTGGACTTGTCACTTGCCTCCTTATTTGTTTGGGCACATTGTTTTTCATGCCACATATCATTAACAACATCTAATCTTTTGAAATAGGGCTGAAGATTTCTAATAATAGTACAAGTTGTATTGCTTAAGCTGTTATTATCACTTGACTAAGTATGACTAACTTGGCAAACAAGATAGGTGAGTCTACTAAAATTGTCTTATGCTATTGAAATTTTTGAGATGATCCGTTCACTAGTACAAAATCTTGGAATTACAATAGTTTTTGAAACTACTTTGCAATGACCACCCAAATCTATTAACAATTTTAAGCAATGTTTTATACTAAGTAGTGAAATTTAGTCTTAGAAATCTAAGATTGCACTTGAAATTGCATTGGTTTTGGCATTGTTTAGGCATGAGAAAACATTCGTTCTTTCTCCAAGATTTTTGAACTAGTTTGTAGCACTTATTCAATGGATTGTAGTAATTCAATGATTTGTGGGGGAAGTTTCTACATTTTTTGGCAGAAAACTAAATTTTGTGTCAACTGAATTTTGTTCAACTAAATGTTGTTTTCTCCTAGTGTGTGTGTTGCAAGTAGTATGTCTTGTTGTATTGGTTTTTTTCTTTTGATCCATTTGTTTTGGGTTTTCTTGTTGTAGATTGAGCTTTGCATCGACTTCACGACACGTAGGGGGTTATATGCGAATGGAGATTTGATGATGAACTCCAACTTATTTGGACCATGATATACACTTTTGCAATGGTGTCAAAGTGACAAATCTAAAGTCACCTCCTTCATTACGCACATCTTTCGTTGCATTTACATGTTTATTCTGAAAACATACAATGAAATTCCATAATTGCCACCAAGGCTTTGATGGACCAATTCAAGGATTTTTCAAAGCTTACTCTATCATAGTTTGGCTTCTTGTTGGTACACCTCATTTTGGTGAGTACTCAATATGCGATTTGCTTAGCATGTTTCTACAATAGAACCTCTCTAAGTCAATACTCTCTAAGGCAATAAAACCTCTCTAATATAATATTCATGGCGGTCCCAGCTTGGGAAATGTAATAAGTGGTAGCATTAAATGAGAGACAACCAAGGAAATTGTGCCAAATCTAGACCCTACCAAAAAAAGCTAAAATAGGCTTTTGAACAAACTTCTTCATTATTATGAGGTCCTTCTTTTTCTCTAGACGTGCCACCTGTATAGCTCTAGCAGTTTCCACTGAGATATCATCTTCACCTTGGATTGCATTATTGTCTTCAAACAACCAAAAAATTGTTGAAAGCATTTCTTGTCATTTCAAGAAAACTTCGTGATTACTAAGCTTCCCTTTTTAATTTTTTCCAACTGAACTATAATGTTTGATTTTGTCCAATTACATGGCATTTTGTGTCCAAGGTGAATTGTGTGTGATCACTGAACTACAATGTATGGTTTTATGATCACACACATTTCAACTTCAATTGAAGCTCAATTCCAAAATCTGTTGACAATTATCTATTTTGAAACTCATAAATTGTAACAATCAAATCAATCAAATCAAGTAGCACTATTTTCAATCTCATTGTTTCACTACAAGAACGATATTGTGAAATCAATGCAAACTACATGAATCATCACTCTAAAACTCTTCTGTCGATTCTAAGCAATTCCTATCCAACCAAAAAAACGAAGAAAGGAGGAAGCTGGGAAGTCAAATTCTTATTTGAAGTTGAGCGAAAGTTCATACTCATCTCTAGTGTTGGGCTAAGAAGGCTACAGATGTTGGAAAACAATTTCAATTGAAACAAAGGCAATATTGTCCTCACCTGGATAGTGCACAAAGTCACGAAAGCGCATGGGGTTGGTGTAACGTAACTGGTATATTTGCAACTCCATGTCTTCAATGACCTTGTAGTCAATCGCGTTGTCCTTATGAATGCTATGAGCACTTCACACTAGAGTCTTGATGCCGCAATGAATAAAGCAATTGTGGATTGTTTGGGTTTTGGCATCCTTATCCCATGCAGCAACTATGAGATGGATGGCCTGCAAAACATCAATTTTCTCGGGTTCTTGCACCTTGTCCTCTATGCATTAGAAGAATAGCCGGTTGAATCGTATATGGTAGTAGGCCTTCAAATTCCAGATGATTCCCTCATCACATGGTTGGATCTTTGATGTCGTATTAGGAGGGAGGTAGAGCACAGTGGTATTGTGTAGAGTGATAGAATTTAGAATTGAAGAAAGAGGAATATGGGTAGTGCAATTGTCAAGAATCAGTAGTACTTTCCATCTTGTAACATGTACATCAAACCCCTTTAACCACTCAACAAATATCATTTGTGTCATCCATGCTTTCTTGTTGTTCTGGTATGTGCAACTAAGGTGTACTCGATTGACATATTTGAAGCAACAAGGGTTTTTGTACTTGCCAATAACCAAAAGTGGGAGCTTATCAGAGCCATTGCCATTGGCATAGACAACTAAAGTGATGCGCTCTTTGCTCTGTTTCTTCCCTTTCAGTTGTTTGGTGGCCAAGGAATGGTCATCCTGTTTAAAGAAAACCTTCAACATGTTAAGATGCAAGTGTCATTGATGACAAGTCAAGAATTGTGCTAAATAATCTGCTTATATATTCATTAGAAATGAATCCTATCCTATACAAACTTGACTTCTTCTCGCCAATACTAAACTCACAAAGGTTGCATATGATTGTTAGTTAGCTTTTAAGATGAAGTATTTGCTTCAAATTAGTAATGTGCTATCATTTTGAAAATGAATAGATCCCACATAAGACGTAAAATAGCACATGAAAGAAAAGCCTAAAACTAGCAGATGCAAGTTGTGATCAATGATGTATTCTCGGGAAGTAGACAATAAGTTGAATCAAGTAAACCAAACTTTGAAAGTGTACTTCTATACTACTACACCGAATTGAACATTTGAATACTAGTGCATCAATTACAAATTACAAATTTTGAGCATCAATAGCATGAGAGTATTAATGACAAGTTTAAATTTATGAACGTCACTAGTAATTCAGGTTATAAATTTCTTCATCTAATGGTTAGTCCTGGAATGAACTTGAAAATACACATGAGCTTTGATATGAATTTCTAAAGCTAAAGCTCTTCTAAGTTCATGTTTGCATATTCAAATATTCTTCTTCCATAGAGGTTGCATTTTGTAGTGAACCACAAAGCTTCTATAAGACTACGACATTCCAAAGTGTAAATGGTAACAAGAATACTCTACCTGCATTTTGAAAAAGAACCCAATTCCTTCCATATTGTAGATGTCCTTCCAATCATATTGGTCCAAAGTCTTCCGAAGGCTTGGAAGTGAATTTTTGATGACAGCCTCATTGACCGAGCCAAACTTACCAAAACAACAGAATGACTTGATGTTGTGACAGCTCTTGAACTTCTCCAACCAACCATTAGAGAAATGGAAAGGAAGATGACTAGGATGCATCTGCTCAAGAAAAAAGGCTTCTTTCTCTTTTAGCAGATCACTAGTGACATTGACCCTGTCTTGATGGGCAGAGAACCACTCGGCAAGTGCATACTCCATGTTTGGGTCACTAAGAACCTTTTGCCATTTTGCTTCGAGATTTGTGTTATCATGTCTACCAAGGAGCTCAATTGTGTGCTTCAAGGTGATCAAGACAGTGGATGGGCTAACTTCAGTTTCATGAAAATCTTTCAACCAATGGATCAAGTCATTCTGAGACAACTCCGGATGGTCTTGCTTGTATTTACAAAGTGTTATATGCAGCTTCTCTGTCATTTGTGCACCTTGTCTAGGCATTATTCACAATACGATACTATAGCAGGGAAGGTGGTATTTTGAGGCTAAAGTTGCTATCTATGTGCGAACAACAAAGAAGAAGATATTTCCATCTTCACATTGTATTGTAGTATTATATCTTTATGTGTACACAACAGGAAAAGTGTTATAACTCCTATAGTATCCTAGTATTATTCTTGCCATGTTCCGAGAGTAACAAGTGTCTTCTAACAATGTCATCAATGGGCATCCAAGACTGTGTCATTTATATAAAGACAACAAATTCTTGAATGTGTAGACCCTCTCTAACTCAATAACCTCTCTATTGTAATATTTGGCGGTGGTCCGGGCCCTATTACTTTAGAGAGGTTCTACTATATAAATTTAGTGATCACCTATAAGATCTTCGAGACCTAGCTTTCAATTTGTGATTTCGAGATGCACTAACAACACTTTTTTCTCTTGAGGATGACTATAGGACTAAATGTTGTTACCAAAAGTCAATGCATGTTACTAAAATTGCGTCCACATATTTTTGGGATGATAGACATAGTAGGGTCAACTAGATTGGCTCCAACTTGGAAAACTACTAGAAATCATTGGCTACATTGTCAATGGCATGGCACTTCCAGATGCTTTGCACACGAAAATGAGCTTTAGTCTTCAATTTCAAACATTAATGTTAGTTTCAGACATTAGTTGTAGCTAACCTTCCAAATTTGCAATGACTAGAAGACATGAAACTACCATCTTGCAATTTTTTTGTATGAACTTTTGCAACGTGTTCTCATTTTTTTTGAGAATGCACTAGATTTGTAGCAGTTTTAGCATAAAAACACATTCATTTAGTTCTTTCGTCAAGAATTTTTCTAAGTTTGTAGCACTTGAACATAATCTATGAATTTCGGAGGAAGTATATCTACAAATCTAACAAGTACAATGTGCACTGCCATGCTATAAATAATCTTGCATGAACTTGTTGCACAAACTTGTATGAAAATAATGGTGGAAGGTTTCAGTTTCCTTCAATTTTGCAAAAAACGTTCACTCAAAATACCATTTTTACTACATCAAAATGGTCATTGTATTCCGGAATTTGCACTACTATCTATTGGAAATCTATAAATGGAAAAGCCCCCCACTGGTCTATCCCCCTTCATTTGTCCATCCATTCATCAACAATGTTTAGAAACAAAATTTTCCTCATCATTTGTTTGCTTAGTTAGATCTAGTCTCGCTAGTCCATCCAACTGGGCCCAAATGCATTAGTCCCTCAATTATTTGTCTCTCCAGCCCAACTCATTTAAGGTGGGTACACCTAAAAGCGTCAAAAGTTGGACTGTGGGTAATTTGAAGGTGCAACAGATGATAATGAAAACAAGGAAGCAAAGAGACATGTACAAAATGAAGAAATGCACAGTCGATTTTTAGATTCTCACAAATTTGAGATCACAATAGGGGTACAAAGTTATGAAAGTAGGGTACTTAAAAGAGCTCGTAGGCCGCCTTCAAATGGAGAAATAAAGTTAGAAAACTCCCCTTTCCAAAGTGTCAGAAATAAAAGAAAAGGCATTGAAATCGTATTACTAAAGTTCAATAAAATATGCAATGTTGTTAACCAACTACAAATGGAAAGGTTTGTCAGAGGTTTAAAGCATTATGTTATGTGAGCTTTGAAGCTTGGCACATGTGGTAGAAGTACCAAAGCTTCGTTGGAAAACTGCCCACAGAAATACCCAAAAATCTTCCTTAGCATCCTTTTAATGGAACTAATGGAGCTACCAATGCAACAAAACAGGAAGAGGACCGTTGGAGAATTTGGCCACTTTAAACCATGAGAAGAATCCTATGATAGGAATTGAAAGCATAGCCATAGCACTTGCTCTTTTCATCTTAGGCGTGCTAACACACGTTGCATTTGAAATGCATAACCACTTAAACCCTCCCCTACCTCTCGAGTTTCATTTGCAGAGCGGCTCTCCGCATGTCAAGACGGTGATTTGTAGGCGTCCACTTCTGTGCGCCGTTTGTGTTCTTATTCTTTTGTTTGAAGTTGAAGACTCTTTTGTTTGGAAGCTTGTGGTTGTGGGTATTTGTACACGTTGCTAGGTTTTCTGCAGTGATGATTGAGAATTGTGCTATGCCGTTTTCTTCGATGGTGCTAGGCTTCATCTCTCCCGGCGGTGAGTGCAGTTTATTGTTCTTTGTTAGTAAGGATTGCAAAACTTAAAAAGGATTTTGTTTGCTCCTCTAATGACATTGTTGTTTCTGTACTTTTGCAGCTTCTTGGATGGAGAAGAGACACTACAAGAGTATCACCTTCATTTGACATGCAAATCACATTCTACCGCATTTTTGTGACAATTAAGAATTTGTCGACTACTACGTTTTTGCTCTGCAGTAGAGAGCTCCATTGTTTGCACCTTGTCTCGCTTTTGGATAAAGCTTAGGTCTACACCTTAGTTTCAAGGTATGTGTTGGTGTTAGAGGTTTAGGTCACTCTTGAATGTCGGAAATTAGTGCTAGTGAGTGAGTTTAGGGTTTAGTTTGTGTTCCACCATCTTCTTTGGAACTTTTTTGTGTTGCTTGAAAATATTTGGGCTAGTAGCTAATGATTAGATGTTGGATCAGGATAGACATAGCCTAGATATCTTCATTGCATTACATTGTGCCCAACTATTCAATTTCAAGAAAAGCTATGTTGCTGTTTTATTTGTTCTGATTCAGAACTATGGTGCAGCCAGTCCATCCTTGCCTAGCTATAGCCCTTGGAAACTTCCTGCAACAAGCCCAAACTTCAATGTATGTCAATCAACGATGAAGGCAACTTTCGTGACATGTCTAGCCAATTGAAGAACCTGACTGGTAATGGAGGTCTAGAATTTGATAGTAGTTGAAGCATCACAACATCCACATTGTAGTTCATGTCGGAAATTCGTCCATATTCCAGGGATACAGGTGATATATGTTCACCATACATCAATTAATTTTGTGGAAAAGTCATAAACTGGTTAGGGTCTATGTACCATATGGCAAAAGAGAGGTTGCATTCTCTGTACAAGTATTTTTTCAGGCTTTGCCTACAATAATGTGATACTAGTGTCATTTCCAATGCGGCACATTTCTCTATGTGAATTTAGAAATGAATTGCAATGAACTAATAGCAAATACATCTAGTGTTTAGATACATGTAACAAGTCAAAGTCGTTCTACATGGTTAACTACATCTTTAGTGAACGTCTCTCGATCGAAGATGTGTAATCCACGATTGTTACCACTTCCTTTAATATGCCAATGTGTCAAAATGCAAGAGGCTGGTTACTCTACTAATCCTTTTGAAATGGCTTGTGCACAAACTTGTTGCTGTGGAAGCTCGGTTGACAAAAAACCATGATTTTCCTCAGAACATATGGTCTATTTTCTTTCCTTGAACTACAAAATCTCTGCTTCTTTCACTCAAAGGATTTGTTAATTGTCAACACATGATATAATGCATAGTATTGTATTACATCTAAGAAGGTGACTCATTTATAATGTCCCTCCTATTTTCTCAGTTTTCAAGCTTAGAATGTTAAAAGTGTAGAAAGGTTCAAATATGTAATGATAGTTGATACTTCATGTATTGTGTGTATCTTCAAAACAAACTTCATGCATTTTTTGAATGGCTTAGTTGAGGAAAGAGACTGCCTTTTTATTTGATTTCGTGCCTTGTTCTACTAAACAAGACCCCCCAAGAGCAGGTTCAGTTAGTGGGGCTATATCACTGGTAGAGTAAGTCTTTAGTAACAATCACTAATTCTACTTGTTAAATTTGTGCCATAGAATTCATGAGATTAGGAAGACCTCTGAGCTTCATCGAATTCTATTGCCTTAGTATAACAGCATTCAATTTCGATTATGTTTCTGATGTGACCTTGGTTACTTAGATGGTACGTCTTCTACATTAGTTGAGTATGCATCGTCAAGGATGGGAATGTTAACAAATGTTGTTCACAGTCAGATTCACACCAATTGACTTAGTTTCTTATTATAGTATTAATTTAGGTGTGGCATGTAACAAAACTGTACCAAAGTTCTAAAGTTGATAAAAAATATTGTAAATGTGTCCTTATAGAAGTAGGAACTACAGATGGTGACCAAGGCAATTGTAAGCGATATTCAATGTTATGTCACAACAAGCCAAGTGTTTGTGAAAATGACATCAACAATTTTTCTATTTCAGCTATGCTCTACTGTAGGTATGTGTTCTTATATTTTGGCAATGAAGTGAGTTGAAATTAGATTTGCAAAAAAGGGTACTAATTTATATATCTCCTTAGTGGTAGGGATCGCTTTCTACATACATAAGCTTTACTCAAACAAGTGCCATGGATGGGTATGTTGCAAGAAAAATCATACAATGTTGCCAACATGTAGCATAGATTGTAAGAAGCATCTGTGAGGATCTTGCTTTACATAAACGATACTCTGCCCTACTCCAAGCATGAAGGCGCCTATGGTGTAGATTGTAGAAAATGATTGACATCATTTCCTTCAAATAATACAATAATTAATATTCTTCATTGAAAATGGTTTGTTGCATATTGTTAGATGTAATCAAGATTATCCATTTGCAATGCCAGATTTTCTCTAATTGTTATGTGGATGATTTATTATCACATTTAATGGCTTCTTAGCAATGTTGTTCACCTTCTTTTTTATCTCGTTCTTCTTCCTTTAGATGCATTCACATTTTCTCTGATCTCATTATTTAGATTGTTTCTAACTTTCTATGACTAATTACTATGCCATTGTTGCTTGTGCTCATTGTACTTACAGTAGGGTAGATGGCAATAAAAAACATAATGAAGTCTAGGATGAGAACCAATGAAATGCAAAAATAGGTTTTGTAGCATTTACAAAAAGTATTGTACTTTATAAGTTGACAAAGTTATTGTTTGTGTTTCTCAGTTGTATCTCCCTAAAAACACTGAAAAGCACTTAACTGACAAGTCTACCTTCTATTTAGTATATGTACATTACTTTTGTGTTGTTCCTCCATTCCAGTATATGTATTGCATATCATATACATGATAGATTGATCATTCTACAAAAACTAGACATTGACAAAACTTCTGTATCCTATGCATTCCAATTCCTATATATCTAGATATTTTACTGTTGGAAGGGCTTTGAAAACTTATAGTGGGTAAGATCATGAACAACATGTTGCAAGTGTTGTAGTACCATCAACGTCAAGCTGGAGCAGAAATAGCAACTATGATGGAGAGTACCAATGACAATATCAGCATTGGCAACAACAACAGAATCTTTCTAACAGAAGTGCTGAGAGGAGTCCCTTACTGAACAGGTGCATAAACTAAATACGTTGCTCTGGCCCATGGGATAGTACTTGATGGGATAACACATCTGGGGTCTTTTCCTTCCCTTTTGAATTTCAATCTTAAGCTTGCCACTCTCTGGTTCCAAATGCAAAGAGGAGGCACCTTCCCACAATAAGGAGCTTGATACAATGATGGGGGCAAAGGTCTTCCACTTTTTAGTAGCTTTTGTAGATTGTTTCCCCATCCTAGGCTTTTTTGATGATCATAATATGCCTTCAGCCGTTTCTCATTTGCCCTTTCTTCATTCTTTTCTTTCTGCTCAGTTGCTTTTTTCCTCTTCAACGTTTCCCTCTCCTTCTTCCTAGCTTCACCTTCTTGTCGTTTTACCTCAAAGTCTCTAGTTGCAGCCTCACGTTTCTCCTGCAAGTCTTTCAACATTTGAATATGGTTGTCATCCATTAGTAATAGTGACATAGAATAATCTATGTATGATTGTAGCTTTTGCTTCCTTGATGGTTGTGTGGATACTCTAGAGACTTCAGAAGGCTTGTCCATTTCATTGGTGTTGCGCTCCTGGCTTGACTATTGGTCGCTTTGGCCAACCCTAATGGCATCGTTTGCAATAGAACCTTCAGGGTCATAGTCAATACATTGAGGTTCCTCCATAGTACGTTGGGGCTCTTCTAAAACTTCTTGCATGAGGTCTTCATAGTCTTGTTCCTCTTCATCTTCATCTTTAGCATCTACAAGTAGTTCAAATGGTCCGAATTTGCTATCCATGGCTTGACTGTTTAGAGGGAAAATGTCAGCTGCTCGAAATCCACTCTTGATGTTTGTAGCAGTCAATGCTCTTTTTAAAGAGTTGGAGACCCATTCAACTAGGAGAACTTTCGTCACTTTTCCTCCTCTATTATGCATAGTCCAAATGTCTTTGTAGATGCAGAAAGCTAGTTTGAAAGTTTTGAAGCAACTAACATCTAAAGGTTGTAGTGCATGTGAGGTATGGGAAGGAAGAGTGAGTAAATCTATATCCACAGATCGACATTTCTCAATGACTTATATGGTCACATGAGAATTGTGTCCATCAACTATAAGAAGATGACGATTTGATGGTGACACACCTCCTCTCTTCTCTAGGTTTTCCACAAAATGATCAATCCATCTTTCAAACAAAAAAGTTGTCATCTATGCTTTCTCTTGCATCCCCATTCGAGCGCCTTCTTCACATTTAGCAATGTGAGCATTCTAATATTTTTTTCCTTTAAAAACATAGTAATTTGGAATGTTGTCACCTGTTGCATTGACACACGAGAATGCCGTCAAATGTTCTCATGAGTTCGGTGTGATGATGTGTACATTTCTCACACCTGCTTGGCCTAAAACTCTTGCTCCTCCACTCTTGCCTACTTGTGCTCCACTCTCGTCAGCATTCCATATGTAGGTATCTTCATACTTGTTTTCCTCATAGAGCATCTTTAGGTTGTTGTAGAATGTAGCCACATTATTTGGACAGAGCCCCTTAGCTCTAGCAACCTCTAATGGCTGAGCTTTCCGTAGTGAGATGTTTGGATGTCGTTTTTTGAACCACTTAACCCATCCATTGCCTGGAATGCCATCTTTGAAAGGGGTAGGGCGATGTTGTGTCATCATTTCTACCTTGATTCTAAGTTCAGCCAAGTTAGAGGGAAACCTCTATTGGCCATGTCCACTAGGTACTTCACAAGTTCTTGTTCTTCATCAGATGTTAATATAGTGGATCGACCTCTTTTTCTAGATAGAGTTCTACCATGTACATGACCTCTTAAGCTAGTTCTTGGAATGCCATAGTAATTAGCTGCTGAGCACACTCTGGCTCCTCTATCTATTGCTCTCATTGCTGCTTTGAATTGAAAGTCAGTCCAATTACCATTCTTCTTGAGTGTCTTCTTGGTTCGTACTTTGGAAGGCATACCGTCAAACTTTGGTAGTTGGGTCGACTCCTCACTTGCTAGTTTGTTGCGTACTTCCTCCATATGTGTCCTTTTCTCTCTTCTTGGACGATCCACTCTTTGGTTGTCTTGTAGCTGCCAAAGTTTCAAAGGCTCCTTCAACTTCTCATGTACATGTAGTTGCCTCTGTCCTGCTAGAATTTGAGCCATGTGTAAGTTGCCAAGACTGCTATGTTCTTTCTTTCCTTCCATATCACTCGAGTGGACTCCTATGTGGTTAATCATCTGTGATCGCCCAATCTTAGGGAGAAGTTCAGAATTGCCTTCTCTAAATGCTCGAAATGATTGCATCTCTCTACCTTTGTCTACAGTAGATTTCAACCAAAGCACTTGCAACTCATGAACCTGATCCACTACATCCCTTGCTTGGATGGCTGCTACTAAGTCAATTCCTCCTACTGTTGCCTTGGGGCGTGAAGGAATGCCTCTCCGTAGGAATTGAACTTCCTCATCCTCACTTGCGCTCATTGTTTTCAAATGCAAATCATGATCCTCTACACTCAATTTGACTGCATGTTCTTTCATATCTCCAGATTTGATCTATAGAAGTTTGTTGTTGAAAAATGTAGACAACATGTTCTATTCAACAGCTACACTCTCTATCACTCCAAGTCTTTGTGATGTACCAATTTGCTTACACTTAAGTTTATTTGGATGTGATTAGTTCCCTTTTTAGAGTTGTACATTGAGCCCTAAGAAGTAAAAGCGCCGCTTACATATTTTTATGTAGTTTTCGTCTACATAATGAATGGTGCCATTTGTGCTTCAAACTAAATCCAAAAAGTATATTAAAATGTTGTACAGTTCTCTTAAATCATAATTGAGAAGATTAAAAACAATTTTAATGTTCCCTATAATTGTCTTCTCATTTCTCTGTAATCCTTTAGCTGTCAACTAAACACTCTTAATGAAACACTTTATTAAAATTTGTGGTGAGCTATAATAGCACTGACTTAACCCAAAGCCGCCATTTCTCACTCTTTGTTGATTTTCAATAGGTGTTTGAACCATTTCAGGGCTTGTTCTAGAGTGCGATTTAAGGCACGGCGAGATTTTGGGTGTATCCACCGTAACCATAGTACCCATGCTTTGTTGGCACCTACCCTTCCTAACCACAAAATCAATCTCTTGTTACCCAACACCTACTTTCATGAAATTGTTGCTAGAAACTTGCATGCAAATGGGACAACTTGTGCTCTAGGTCATGCAAAACAAAGTTCAACAATTTCAACATTGCTAACAAAATGAGAAACATCTGAAACTAAGGTCCTAAAATTGTCTTTATCCACCTTTCAAATTGCTTATGACAAAACATGCAAATAGTATTCTATATCTATAACCTGCCTAGTGACAAGCCTCCTCTACAACAATTCAATATTATACAACAAGAAAGATAGTTAATCTGTGGCAATAAATTGAATTCACTGTGTCCATTAGAAAATGTTGAAGTATTTTCTCTTCACTATGTCAATATCATTAACTAGTTCAAACTTCTGCACTATTTTCAAGTAAGACAAGCATCAACATCTAGGTGAGACATACATCAATTTCTAGCATCAACAATTCCACCATCAATTTCTAGAAAATACACATAAGTACAATGACTCATTCAAGACTAGATCAAGTACATATGACAATAGAAATTACCTATTCAAAGAAAAGGAAAGATCTAACAAATCACTAAGAAACCACCACCAATTCCAACTTTTGACAAATATTGTCCAAATCCAATGTTCTTAGTTGAGTCTTTGTGAAGAGATCAAAGGCATAAGAAGGAAAACACAAAATTTATATAAATATTGTGCTCTTCTACAATTTTCATACCTTCCCTTACCATCTCAAGATTGAATAATTTCATAGCAAGTGGTTCAAAAGAGAGACACTCCTTGAGAATTCGCAAGCAAGGATGAGTGCTTAAATGTTGCCATTTACTAAGCTTACAAGGATGGTAGAAAGGATCTTTGAAGTGTTAAGTTCTAGAGGCTCATATGTTGCTTCTAATACACCTATTGGTTGCATTTGAACCCTTTCTATCCTAAATGTAGTTCAATCAAATGAGCTCTTAAAATAGCTAAATTATATTGTGTACTAGGAAAGCAAGCATCAAAAGAGAGAAAGACTTTTGTCAAGTTTGACAAAGGCATCAATAGTGCCCTCCAATTCCTACAATTTAGAATAGTATTTGGTGGCAAGTGAGAGCACCAAATAAAACTTCTTGGTGCCCTCTTGTAGTCTTGTGGTCCCATTGGTTTCTAAAAACCATCATTCTGCTAGTGTTCAAATGATTTAGCTTACATCTATTTTTATACTATTACTATATACAAAGACGAAAACAAGTACAACCTCTTTTTCAAGTCTATTAGTTCAAAGTCTCCCATCAAATTTAATATGTGTGATCATTCTTCATACTCTTTAAAGTAATTTATTTTCAGAAAAAAAAAAAAAAAAAAAATTGCTAGCTACACAAATGACTAATCACCCAAATTGATTATGGTAATGAGCTCATTAAGTATTCCACTAAGGAGTTGTGAAGCAATTCATAATAAATGAATTTCTCTTCAAAACATATCCCATAAAGAAATTTTGATATGAAGTTAATTCCAATTTTTTTTCCTTTGACAAGTATTCTTCACGGAAGTTGTGAAGTCATTTCCTAATTAATGAGTGAATTTTGCTTCCTAGAATGCTCCACAAACAAGTTATGTGGCAAAGTCTTTTTCCAATGATTGAAAATTTTCTTCCCTTGGTACTTTGTAACGAATACGTGACCTCAACCCCCAAGAACAGTCCCACCAATTCTTCCATATCCCTATTCCTATCCCTATTTGGATGAAGGGAGAGTAGATCATATGGAGATAGGGAATGTCCTTCCCTACTTGTGTTACTCAGTAAGTTATCACCATATTGCTATCATTGATATTAGTGGTTGGCTTGAACATATCATTGGTATAGTTGATTTTGAGTTACATATATATGCTCCCATAATATACTAAATGATATAGGAGAGCCTTGCCTCTCCTAAATTTTTAGAAATGTAGGACTTTGGAGGGGGTTTCTTCCCTACCCAAATAAAATATTTGGATAAGGCTTCCATTTCTCTTCCAAATTCATTGTGAAGTCAATCCCAAATGAGCAAATCTCTCATCTGCCGGTAATCCACAAAAAGATAATAATACTAAACGCAACTAAGTTTGCCATAACTTAACCCCTAAACGACGCAGCAGACGTTTTGTGTCCGATGGATGTCAGAAAAGCGATTTGGAGGATGTAAACAAGCTGTTTTTCATCCGTTCTTTTTTTAATTACGATCATGCAGAAGGAAGTTGTCATGAAAACCCAGAATCAGACTCATTGAATGCTTTATTATTTTTGGGTACGCCAAATTGTGTGAAGACAGTTGAGGACAGTGATAGGTTGCATGCTGCCCTTTCTTCAATTTCTGACCGGGCAGCCTGACTGCTGCACTTGCCTGCCACTGAACAACGCAAGATCAGTGCCTTTTTCTGCGGTCAACACAGAAGTTGTTACTGTACACTACCCGCGTCTCCCCCACGGTGACCAGCCCGGCGTTTAGGGGTTAAAAAGTGACCCCGAAAGGCACGCAGAGAGCCGGGAAGGCAAGGAAAGTGAAGGAAGGAGACGACCGGGGAGCCTCAAACCCTAATTCTTCCCCCATTCCCGAGCTCACCATGGCCGCCGTAGCTGTGACGTCCTCCGGCCCGCTCGTGTGCTCCGCGGCGCAGCAGCGCCTGGACCGACACCACCGCTCGGCCATGTTGATGAGCACCAGCAGTCGGGTGGCGCTCGTGGGCAGTCAGGGCATGGGTTTGCTGCGGCGCCTCAGGGTTCCGGAGCTCGGGCGCTCGGGCTGCAGCGCGCAGCCGACGCGCCAGCAGTCCGCGGCGGTGCGGGCCGTCTGGAAGCAGGAGATGCTTTGGGCTGAGGCGCCCGTGGCGGACGTCGGGCTGGCCTGTGAGGAGCATTACCACTTCGTGTTGGACATCAGCGGCAATCGGGAGTTGATGGAAGGGCACACCAAAGCGGGCCAGTTCGTGCAGGTGAAGGCCTAAACCCTAGTCGAGAATTCTTTGATTTCCTTGTCAGATTGCGCTCGAAACTGAATTGGTGAGCGTGGTTGTTCGTGTGGTCATTGAACCATTAGAGGATGATAATGCAGCTAAGCTTTTTAGAAACGAAGGAGCGTTTTGGTGTCATTCTTATTTCGTAGCTCTGGAAATCGAAGCTTTGAATGAGGGATATTAGGGATAGCCTTGAAAGCAACGACAGGGTCGATGCTCGGAACCTCTTTCACTGAAATTTGAACTCCAATATGCTTGTATGGACAGATAGCTTATTAGGAGACCGATGAGAGTACTGCAATTTTGAATTTTTTGAAGGCAGGATGTGTTCATTGTTCCGGTAGGGCACTTCAATGAGATAATTATCCTGTCAGTTTCGGTTCACGTATCTATTTTTCAGTTGCTTTTTACAACGAAGAGCTGCGTTTTGGTGTCAATTCTTCTTTTCCTTGGCTCTGCGACTTGACACTTCGAATGAGGGACGGTTATGGATATCCTTGAATGCAACGACAGACTCAATGCTCGTAAACTCTTGCACGAGTAGTGGGCAAATGGCAGCCCGAATATATATTTATAGAGAGATGACTTATGGAACCACGGATGAGGGTACTGTAAAGTTGGATTTTAAGTCTTTATTTAGAGGAAGTGAAAAGGATTACGTGGGTCAACTAATTACAATTTCTGCAGTGTTGTTTGGGCTAGGTTATACCATAAGAGGTCCTGGTGGAAGAAACTCAGCGTATAGGTTTTCTTCGTGCCTTCCTCGTAAATCACAACGTAGGAGGAGTAGGGATTGTAGTAAGCTCAGAAATGTCTCTGCGCATCTGCCCTAGGGTCTCCTTGTGGATTGATCTCGTTGACTTTTCGTTTTTTCTAAATACACTTGGGTCCTCTATGCTTCCGGCAGTTCTTCGTTTCCTTGAATACCTTGTAGAATGCTGCGTCTGCACGGCGGGTCTTCTACACTACTCCTGTCTCCTTGTTTGCTGATCCATGGAATTGTTGGTGCAGATTAAAGTCGGCAACAGCAAGCCTGCATTTCTAGCCATTGCTTCTGCCCCCAAGGTATCAGCCTCCGGGTCGATGGAGTTTTTGATTAAGGCCGTTGAGGGCACCACAGCTGGTACTTTGTGCAACTTAGGAAAAGGTGACAAGGTAGAGCTTAGCCAGGTGATGGGGAGTGGCTTTCGCATGGATCTGGTTGCACCTCCCGAAGACTATCCCACGATTCTACTCTTCGCCACTGGTTCTGGAATTAGGTGGGTAAATACTAAGTCTTGTGTGAAGCCCTTACTGTGGTATCTGTTATGGATTTAGTAGACTATTAAGGTATGAACACGTTTGAATTCTAACCATGGTTCATGCTTCTTGACAGTCCAATTCGCTCGCTATTGGAGGCTGGGTTTAATGCCAACAAACGAAAAGATGTGCGTCTTTACTATGGTGCTCGCAACTTAGATCGGATGTCTTATCAGGTATCGTAAGGTGTCGTCACGTGAAATTTAGTTGCTTCTTGTTTTGGAATCAATAAAATAGTGCTGAACACATTTCCCTCCCTGATCTGCCGCACTGAACGTCTAGTTTCAATTGATATTATGTTGACTACTTATCATAGCTTGCAAGTGATTTTGATGATTTCAGTATGTCGCATGTACAGGATAGATTTAAGGACTGGGAGGCATCAGGTGTTCAAATTGTGCCTGTATTGTCTCAGCCCGATGGTTCTTGGAATGGTGCTCAAGGATACGTCCAGGTAATGTATTGTCATTAAGAATTGTGGGCGCTTATGCAAATGAAGTCATTCAGAATGTTTATTCTGTGCTCTGTGTTTTGCGACTGACGTGGATATATGCCTGCATGTTTTTACAGATATTTGTCCTCAATTAGTCTCTGCTATTCAGGTTGCTTTTGTCCATGTTTATCTAACAGCTGGTGTGAGCATGCATTTTAACTATTGCGTTGGATTGTTTTGTAATGGTTTCCAGGCAGCATTTTCAGATAATAAGGGAGTCATAGTTGGGTCTCAAACTGGAGCAGTGTTGTGTGGACACAAACAAATGACACTGGTATGCTGTTTTGTTTTTAAGAGTATGAGAATAGATTATGTTAAAGGGTTGTAGAATGGCAGTTCTCAGGATCTTCTATTTGTTCGTTATACAGTATCTAGTTCCGTTTTGAATACACGGCATGGGATTCATTCTGATATGTGCAATGTTCTGAACAGGATGTGACTGACTTGCTTCTGGAAGATGGGGTACCGAAGGATAGAATTCTGCTGAACTTTTGAGACACTTGGGTTCTAAGGTAAGAAATTTCAAACAGCTTCTGTGTGCTAGTTTGTGTGCTTGTAATTTGACTTTTATGTTACTTTTGAGTTCAACTATTGTTCCTGTATCCCAGTGATGACAATTTTAGTAATCCGAAGCATGCACAGCTGAACCACGCTGCATTGCTCCCTTCCTTATGTCAATGAGGCTTGGTGAAGCGGTTTAGATGGTTTATGCTGTCTGTGAGTGCATGTGGATTTCAGGCATTGACCAACTGAGGGGATTGTTAATGTGATTTATTTATGTGAAACTAGCCTCGTAAATGTCTCGATTTATCGATGTGGCTATGTATGAAAATTATGGAGTAAAGGCCATTTTTGGAGTTCGTGAAGTCCAATAATTATATTGTCGTTAGAGTTAGCTGTTTATAATTAACTTAATGGATTTTCACTTGGCTTTTAGGGAGATTTCTATGATTGAGTTATCTTAAGCTGTGCATTGGTGTTTTACTCCTTGCTCATTTATTTATTAATTCATTTCTTATAGCTTATTCATTTACCGATGACTTGTAGTGTTGCATAAAGGTTTGCAGATCTGAAGATCAGAACACGAGTCTCTCTAGAATGGTCGGGAGCAATTGTCATCATCTAGAAACCATGCAGGGATACCTTTTCCCAGTGAGTCTTCACCCCTTTTTAGGTGCGTCCTACGAGATTTTGGAAACCTGATTTTTAATGTTTTATTCACTAATCTTGTACTCTCGTATGAAGTTCAGTGACCCGAAACAATTTACGACCAGTGCTGCTCCTTTCTTCATTTTCTTTGGAAGGGATAGTATTCGTATTTTAATCTTAACTTGCACACATGTCCCTCAGCCTTTGGATACTTATTCAGCGGATTGTAGCTCAGACGACTTACGTTTTGGTAAAATTTAGTTGTGGAACTGAGTGGTGGTTGACTGATGTTGCAATTGTTTGACGTACAGAATTGTGCTTGCAAATAACGGAGATCCCAAGCAACTTACTTTGATCTAACTTCGTAACTTACTAGGATCCTTGTTTACGTGTGCAGAATCTCGATCCTCATAAAGAGCGACTGCATCAGCCGATCAAGCTCTGTACATGTCTTTACTAACCTTGGAAATTCGAGGTTAGCATACGTAGGTAGCGAAACATGTAGTAATGATAAATTGTATTTTACCTTAAGAATATATCATTCTTTCACATCAAATTAATTATAGTTAAGTTTCCGGAATGTGAGATTGTTCTGGAATCGATCATTCTTCTATGGCACGTTTATTTCGCCTGATAATCATGAGGTAACGATGAGCAAGACATCCAATACTGCGCTACTGTGTTATGACCTATTAATGCATAGAAAGCAGAGTTTTGATTCCGTTTCAACTACTAGTGACTGCATCTGCAAATTCCGCATTACAAATGTGGGTCTTACTATTCGTACTCTTTGATTGTTTGAGAACCGGGGTTGAATGTTTCTGTTTCGACAAGCTCGATCTAGAGATCAAAGATTTTGTAAGGATTCGTCATGAACGTGAGATGTGGGTTACCACAACTCGGAATTGCTGCCCAGGGATTCCAGTTTGAATGTGGAAGTGCAGATTGTTCTGCAATAGTTAACTGATTGAAGATTTTTCTTTTTGAGTACACTGATTTAGCTTATGCGTCACTGGAGTAATTTGTGGAATGTAGTATAGTATCGTAGAATAGTAGTATTTCAACCCGCACTAGTTTAAAACAGTGACTTTTGTAAATTTCTGGGAGTGTGACGCTCACTAGCAGGAGAAATCAGTGTAGCTTTATCCTACCATCTTACTGTTTTTTTATAAGGTTTCCGTTTCATTAATCTGTGAAATGGAATGTAACTGCGACTTGTGAAACTGAGTACTTACACTCTGCAATATTTGCAATCCAGAAACATACCATTTTAATGCTGAATGAATATCCATTGTAATTTCATATTGTACTCTTTTTTTAATGCTGAATGAATACGATATGACTATGAAACGTAGCATGAATGAATATGATATGAAATTACAATGGAAATCAGATGCTAACTTACACCACTTAGATGACCTTCCAAATTTTGAAAAAAATGTGGAGATGTGTTAATTATCAGGGTCAGAGTCCGTTCTAAGGCTTCCAGCTGTTTTGAACTGTTTTCATTACTGTAATGGATTTTAATAGTTTGTAATGGTGGGTCCTTATCTTATTTTTGAGAGATTCCAATGCACTATTATGTATATTATTTGAATATGATATGAAGAAGTTATGAATTGCAGAAGTTTGAACTTTCAAGTGTAAGCTTGCAACCATGAGCATTGGCTAAGTTATTACTCTTCAATCGTGAGTATCATCGTATGTGCAGGAGGAATTTTTTACTACAATAGAACTTGGTGGTGTTCGATTTCTTACGAAGAAGTCTCCTTTTGGGATGATTGTAAGTTGGTCACTTATTAAATATGGAAAATAAACATTGTACAAATGGGTTGTCCCTAAATCAATTTTCAAAGTCACTATTAGTTTCATAAGAAAATTGTTGGTTGTAGGTTTAGACTTGAGTTCTTAATTATGTTGAGATTTTGAGATTTTATATTACTTATTTATTGAAATCAACTTTGGAAAAAACAAAAAAGTTTTGTTTTTTCAAAAAATCTCTCTAAATAATTCAGTAACTTGATTATTTAGTTTTGTTTCAAAAACATTTGTCAACCTATATGCACAACTTTGACCAAACATTAATAGAATTTAATGGAAATCTTAATTATGGAACTAATTAAATTTTGTTACAAAATGATCATATTTTGTGATTGTTCATTTACATTTTGTTCTTTCAAAATATAGATGTTGGATGTTAAAGGTAAATAGTATGAATATAAAATCTAAACTATGATGATGAGTTGAAATTTTTTTGGCTATTGAATTCATATGTTGTTGATTTTAGTGAAATAAAATGCACTTGTATTAAAAAAAAGTCATTATAATTTACAACATTTTTTGTAGTCATATTTTTGGGAAAAGAAAAGTGAAATTGTCATTTGAGAGAATTTTGTAACTTTGGCCTTAAAGCAAAGATATGATCTTTCATACATACATGGGTGCAATGGTTGTAAGGAATGTGTTACTTAATGGTATTCTATAAATTGATCCAATCAATCAAGTTAGAGGGTTGTTATGATTTTCAAGTGGGAGTTTAGCTAAGTGGATGTGAACTTTCTAACTTCATTTCTAACTTTGAAATCTAAGATGAAGTACAAATAAAAGGTCTAATTCAAGACAATTGCATCTTTTAGCTCATCTTCTTTTCAAGTGTTGTGAATCAATCACTTGCAAATCACACTTCATATACTACCAATGTTAATATATCATTGATTTCCATAAATGTCAATATAGCAAGAGACTTTATAGTGGAAAAACTTATAAAATTTCTCTAATCATGTTTTCAATAGTTGTTGGAAGTGCATGACATTGTTGTTATGTATCTTCTAATATTAATCAAATAACTTTTGAGCTTTTTTAATTTAATAAAAAATCATAGTAAAATTGTGCCTTACTATCAAATGTAGTGGATGTGGAAAAAAAGGGCTAACTTTGCCAACAATAATTTTTGCATCCAAGCTCCAAATTACCAAATTCCATTGGGATTCAAAAACTATTTGAATCTAACTTCTATTCTAGATTTGTTTTATGAAATCTTAAAATTGAATGACTCAAATATAAATGCAATTTCAAGTGCAAAATGTAAAATTTCCAAGTACATAATATAATGTGTAAATTTTTCTTTATAATTCGAGTGTTCTTCATAAATTTTTCAAATTTAAAAAGAGTTTTTGGTTCAAAGTTATTTAAAACGATTTTCATCAATACCTACAATTAGAATGAATAGTTTGAAGATTTTCTTTGTATTCCAATTGGTAATTATATTAATATTTATTTTTCAACCATGTTGTAATTAAGAGATTTGAGGCATAAAACAAAAGATTCATCACTGGTATCATAACATGAATAGTGCAATGCCAACAAATCTCAATCTATAAATACTCACCTAAAAATCAAAGAACAAATTATTATGTTGTGGTTGGTGTAAGGTAAACCAACCCATTACAAGTACAATGATAGGTTTGCTTTCATGGCACTATTGATTTTCTTAAATCCCATATGAAGACAAATGTAAGAAAAATTGGAAGCATCTAAAATTATTTTTTTTTGACAAAGTAAGGACTTGTTATGAATTTTTGAAGTGTGTTGCCTAAATGGCCCTAAACAATCTCTACACGCCCCTAAATTAACAAAATGAGCATCCACAAGGGTCATCTTCTTCACTTGAAGTAGTCACAATATTTATTAAAATGGTTGCAACATCAAGGCCTAAATTGTTACTTTCTATAATGGATTTGCACTCAAAAGGTAGAAGATCCTACAATGGTCACTAATCACTCCATTATCATTACCCAAGACATGGATTGTAGTCACTTATTCAACTTTTTGTAGCCCAAATCTCATTTATTGAAGAAAGTCTATCATAGGGTGATGCAAGACTTTAATGGGCCTTCTTTTAGGTGCCTGCAATGGAGCATTGGCATGTAATGGTCAAGTTCAATTGAATGTTAGCTAATCATTTACAATCCCTCACCAAACCTTATTGTGCAATCTTCTTACCTTCTTGTACAATACTAATGGAGGTACATTGAATGCTTATAGAGGGTAATTAACACCATGCCATTGTAATAATTTACAAAGTGCCAAAGTGTCAGCCATTAAAAAGAATATCACTATTAAAGACAAGAATAAAAATAGATAGATTGTAATGATAATAAATGATCATAAAAGAAAGAATTGAAATTACAATAAAATAATATTTAACTATAATTGTATCTATGGACAATAGTTTAATGAGTGGATTTTAGATATTTCCACGGTCATAATGAATTTGGAAATTCTCTAGACAACTTTACCTTAGAACAATTTAGTTGGTATTTTTTATTTATTAACAATATAAGGTCCAATTTGAAAATGCACATGACATAAAACCACATAATTTGAAGAGATATGATTAAAGTGTCTTAACCCCTAAGTGCTTCAATGTCCATTTTTTGGACGATGAACAAATTAAAACTCAAGTTAAATCTTCCTTATTATTTGGATGAAAGTCATCCTAATTTGTGGAGATACTTTATCAAGTTGTTGTCTTGTCTAATGATAGGATTTGATATTATTAGAGTACATAATTTTTGAAAATTACAAATGTGCAAGTATGTTAAGTGGTTGACCATGCCAAAATTGCACTGACTCTACTTCAAAACTAGATTTGCAAAAATGAAGTAATAGATTTTAAGAACACAAAAATTTCAAAAAATTACCATGTCAAGAGAGCCTAATTTTCAAATTCATTCCAACAAATTTTACTCAAAAAATGACAATATTTTGCTTGAAATCAAATTTTGAAGGAATTTTGAAATTTTCCTTTTTTAATTTATAAAAAAATATTGGTGATAGCATTGGTGGATCTAACAAGTATGGATGGAATCTAAAACTCAAAATCTACAAGTTTTATTTGTATATCAATTCAAAAATATTCTTCCAAACAACACTATACGATGGTTTTCCTCAAATTGTCAATTTTGGAAAAGACTCTTGAGGTTTAGGAGTTAACTAAGGCCATGACTATTTTAGAACAAATTTTATTTATCCTTAGTTTGATCTAATCTTGAACCTTGAATTGTCATCTACCTAAATCACTAAAATGGTTACAATCTCTCAAGAAAAACTAATTGAAAATTTCAGTGTTTTTAGTTTCAATTCTATAAATGAATTAAATTTTTTAAAGAATAATAATTTATTAATAATTTATTGTATTTGAAAATTTATAAATTCGGAAATTCACTTCAACTATATACTGGTCTTACATAATTCCAATGACAATCAACTAAAGATTTTGAAATTTTGAAATATTGATTTTTTTTCAAAATTTCTTAAACTTTTAAAGGCAATGACTATAGAAATTATAAGTTTTGAATATTATAATTCTTTATTTTATAGTTTGTAAATTTGTAGCCTATATATTCATTAGATGTTTTTTAAGTCTCTAGAAGACTATTTTAGGTCTGTTACTCAATCTATGAATCAGCCATTGTTCTATAGAATAAAAAAAAATGTTTAAAAAGATATTTTAAAAATAAAAAATAAATTGTTATTATTTTAAAAATTAATTAAAAAATATTATTTGATGTAGCCATCTCTTGAACACATAAGATAGTTGATGTGGCAGAATTTCCCTATTCCCCACAATCAAAAAATTCACAATCTTCTACAGGCTCAAAAAAATCTAATGTATAAATTTATAAATTTGCGTCTTGTAAAATCATTAACTCACAAGTTCTGTAGTGTTTTTGAGGCCCCAAATTGCTTTAAAAGTTTAGGTTCAAATACTTTTATCCAAAGCAAAGCAAAAAAAATTATTTATTTTTAACAAATTTAACTAATAAACTTGCTCAAGTAAGTCCTTCCAACATTTAAGAGGAAAAATTTCAAATGATTGCAAGTTCAATGTGCCTAAATTTTAAAACATAGATTTTAATAACCCTTCCCTAAAGTGAATTTTTGTCTTCAATCATTTTAGAAGCAAATACATTTGTCCCATAACTTAGGAGTTTTGATAGATTTATTGGAAAATGGATTTGAGAATACACGAATAAAAGTTTAAGCAAAAAAATTTCCTTTTCATCTTTGAAAGTATCATAAAGTAGAAGGTGGTATTGGATGAAAGAAAAACCTAAATTGCTAATAATTAACTTTTACAAGAAATTGAGAATTCTTAATTCCCATGGCAAGATTATTTTCGTAAATAATAAGTATCTTTTGCTTTTGTTTTTTCTTTAAAATATTTAAATTTGAGTTCCAAAAATGACTTCCGAAAATGACTTTACTTTTTTTTTCTACCTTCATTTCATGTAAAACAAAAATCTTAGGAACTTTCATTTCATTAGTTGGAATACTATGCTTTAGAGGATTCTACGTAGGTATCAATATACACTAAGGTCCATAAAGTACTCATCTAAGAGTTGAAACTAGAATTTTGGGAGGTAAAACTTCTTGAAATATTTTTCAATAAATTTTCCTTGATAGACAAATGGAATGGACATCTAACCCAAGTTGTGTCATATTTTTTGGAGTTTTGTAGAATTAGTTTTGAATATTTTAAGTTGAAATGGCATAGGGCTCTAAAATCGCCCACCTCCTCAAGTGTACACTATTTGTACATCATTGGTACAATGAAAAAGTAGCATGTTCAAGTAGTGTATATTTACAGAGGTGGACAATTTTAGAGCCTATGCGCTTTTAGAACCTCCTACTTTATCAAAGAAAAAAAGAAAAAGAATCTATTTGTCAAATCTCTTTTTAGTTGTCCTTTTGACATAGAAATTAAAAAATCTTTGATAAATTTTTCAAAATTAATTGGAATGACATAAAGCAATGTTGCACATATGAAAGATGATGATTAGGATTTAGTTCAAGAAATTCATGCCAAAATAATAAATTTTGAAGCCAATAGAGTGTGCCTCATTGCCTTAGTTCTCAAAAAATCCAAAGTCAACTCCTCAATCCTGTAGGAGTTAATTTTTGAATTGGGGATTTCAAAAAAATTTAAATAATACTTTTTTGATTTTTTAGAAAATTTTGAAATATATAAACTATAAATTTATGAAATCACTCTAGGTTCAATTGAAGTCATTGAATTGGTGGTTTCAAATTAATTACGGCTTCAAATTTTGTCATGTAGTTTGAATATTTTATTTTTAAATTGTCCACCTCAACTTCATGAATGAGATCTTACATACATCAAAGCATTAAATAATTGCACAAACAAGTTCAATACTTCAATATTACGTTCCCCAATATTCTAATTTGTATGCATGATTTTAGTGTACAAATTCAATCTTCAAATGAATCAAATGATAAACCAAAATGGTGTGTGCCAAAATTGCAATCCTATCTTAAAGTGACATATCCAAATACTACATGGTATCCACAAAGTTATAGTGATTAAGGCTAACTCATAATGGACCAAAAGACACGACAACAATGTCAACAATAGTCTTGGCTTCAAAATATTATTTTTGTAGTCATGTATGTGCACCTTGGCCTTACATGAATTATAGGCCCTATATTTTTCAATGCTTGAATAATAAAATAAAACTCTAGTATTAGAGTCATCACTGGAATTTATAAATTTATTTAAAATAAAAAATATTTTAATTTATCATAAATTTTATTTTATTTCAAAAAAATAAAAACAAAATATAATATCTAAAAAATTCAAGAATTTGAAGAATATAAAATTTTGATTTTAACCCCTAAAATCCCAAGGTTTTTTCCTCAAAACTTGCTCAAAATTGCCATTTCTATGCCAAGAGCAAAAAAATTTAAGAAATCTTATTTTAGCATATCTAATTGTAGGAACTTGCAGTAGATTAATATAAAAATGTGTGAAAGAAATTTCAAAAAATTTGACCACATAGTTTGCTAGATATTTGAGTTCAAAATGAAGAAAACATGGTTTGTGGGCACTATGACAAATTAGTTTACAAGATTTTGAATCCTCTTCACTTAAAATTTTTGCATTTCAAATTTTTCATTCAAATTTTTAATCATAAATAGTTGAATTGAGAGCCTAGAAAAAACAACCTTAAACGCATTGTTTATTCTTTAAAAAATTGTTCAATATAAGTAGGTACAAGATAGTGGAGAAACTAAATTATTTAATGTTCTATGATGAAATTGAAACACACTAATTCAAATTCTGAGATTGTTTCAATGATCAAATTTTAGCATGTGGAAATATTTTGTGGAAAATGTGAAAATTGAGCTCCAAAATAAATTAAATATGTTATTTTTTCAAAAAGATGTTTTGATTGCCTACAAAATAGCATGCTCCATAACTTTCTCATGACTTGTCCAAATGGAAAGAGCCAAATTTTCCATAATAGACAAGAATATAATCTATTAAAATTATTTTTTGGAAAAATTTTAATTCAAGTTTTTATAGTGGATTTTTTTGTTGCCCACTCTCAATTTCTTGAGCATGAAGTGGTTTAACTTTTGTTCCCAAGCACCAATTGAATCAAGAGTTGTGTTTCTTGGAAACCTTATCTATTTTCCTATCTCGAAATAAAATTCAAAAAATCAAGCCAAAAATTGAGATTATAGGAACTTGTCTAAATCATCCAATGTCCCTTGAAGAGACACTCAGAGCTTTATGAGTTAAGAGAGTATATGAATGTTAATTTTCACTGCCAATTTTTTTTCCAACAAATGTTCAATTTCTTAAAAAAAACCAGTACTAATTAGAAAGGATATTCTACTTGAGCTACCATGGACAACAAATTGGAAGGTTTGGAAATCTTCAACTACTTGAGAAATTCACATGTTGTCAAACAAATATTGGGATAAAAAAATAGGAATGATTTCCATAAAATGGGACAAACTTTTTGCCTTTGACGTGGTTTTAGAAGTGCGCTCTTGTCATGTGGAGTGTAGACAATGTAAAGTGACTTAGTCATGTGTACATGGTGTACACTATTGACTTATTGCAAAGAACCACCACACAATGATTGGTCAAGTTATTGTATGACATCAATGTATCACTACCAGAACTAGTTCTAATGTCCAGAACATAAAAGAAATCTTTCAACACAATTTCAATCTTAAGAAGCCAACACATCCTTCAATTGGAAAATGAACCATTGAGTTCTCAATTTTTTCTTAATTGTTAAGGATTTGTAAGTTTTTTAATTTTTTAATAAATTTCTCTCAAAAAACTCTTCAATTCCCATTGATTGCTTTCGAAAAATTAATGTAGGTGACTATTCAAATGCCAAATGCAAGATGAAAGGGTCAAAATAATAGCTCCCAATCAATTATGGCTTCGGTTATGACACTTCAATCACAGTGCATCAATTAGAACCTATATTTGTTAATACACAAAAATGTAATTCTCAATATACAACAAAATGGTCATCACTAGAATTTATGAACTACCGGTATAAATTTGTAATTACACATTTCAAAATTTACAATTTACATGTTTATAGCTTTCAAAAATTTTAAGATTTAACAATTTCAACATTTCAAAAGTCTTGAATTCTCTCAATCAATTCTCATTGGTACCACAAAGAGACTCAAGAACTTCCCAGCATGTGAATATGGTGCATTGAAATAACTCACTATCGAGATAATTTGGTATCAACCTCTGTGCTGACTCAATATCAAAGTGGCTGAAAAAATGACATTGAAATGGCCTCTCTTGTCAAAATGGCACCAAAATAATCTGACCCAACTTTTCAGATGAGCATTGGAAATTCGGAACCCTAGTGGGTATCTCTGTTCTAGTGGGTATCTCTGTTCCCTAAACTTCAGTAAAAGAACAGAGGATGTGATATTAGACGGAATGTGACAATAGACGGAATGTGGTAATAGACGGAATGTGATATTAGACGGGATGTGATATTAAAGAGGTCCAGGTGTACCATACATTGACAACAGTAGTTTGATGAGCCTCTTCATTACCTTTCTCTGCAAAGCCTGATGGTCATGCATCGTGAAAGTGTGCTTCCCTTTTGACATTCAACATCACCGCACTGAGTGAAGGGTACATTTTTTCTTCGTAGATTTCAGATTCCACTCGTAGATTCTTCGCGGTCCAACTTGCAACAGAATCTACCAACCGGGGGAAAGTGTTCCGGGCCTATAGTGAGACCTTCTTCCAGCTCCACAGCACGCGGCAACCGCGCTTCTCAAACTGCACCGACGGGCCATTCAAACTCAAGGAGTACCTCATGGGGGACACGGGAACGTCTCGGGAGCGTGGTGGAGTACGGGGGGAACCGGTGACCCGGCCGGGCCCGCGGGAACCCGCGGGAAGAAGGAGAATGGCGATGAACAATGCGTGGGGAGGGGCGGGGCCAGACGCACAAGGCGTTTGGAACGGAGCTCGAGGGTAATCGTGTGTTTGCGCGGATGGTTGGTGCCGCAGGCGCATCGAATCTCCACCGCCGCACTCCACTTCTTTTCTCCCCTTTTGTGGCTTTCTTTCGAGCCCATTCGCGTCTCTTTTGGTGGTCGCGGGAGTTCGTTCTGGCCACTTTTGGAGCTCCTCCTCCCGTTGTCCGCCTCCTCAGCTCGAAGGCGGTGATGCCGCGGTAAGGCTTTCATTGGCGATGGCGTCCGGGACCGTTATGAAATGTCGGTGCGTGCGAGGGGAGAATTTAGACTGGACTTCGGATTTGAATTCTTTTCTCTTGCTTTTTTTGGTGTTCTGGTGTGGTTTGGCGATGTGATGGCGACTTAGGGTTGATGTGCATTGTGTTTCCATTCAGTTCAGGACTCGAATTCGTGTATTGAATGGAATCTTCATCGAGAGAGGTTGGCCCCCAAACCGCTCTGTTTCTGTATAACTTCGTTGGCTTTCTATTGACGTTTAGGTGCATTCTTCTTCCCTCATTTAATGCTTACCCATGGCGTCGAGAATTCCTGGAGTGTATTTTTCTATTGCTCTGGTCTCTTTCTGTTCTCTTCCGATTTTCAAGGCGTGGATATCCTCGTATTGTCCCCCAAATTTTCCTCCGAGTTTTTATATTTTTTCTTAGCTATTATCACCTGCATTCGAAGCTTCAGACGATATGTTGACAGTGTAGAGGTTTGAGCGCCTTGTCGTTACGTTGAGTAAATGCCAATTAATACTTGTCTTGTTGCGTGCAGCACTAGAATGTGATCACATGATTGATCGCTTGTACTAATAGTCTGCTCTGGATTCCCTTGGAAGAGCAAGAGTTTCTGCCAGTTCGGGAAACCTGCGTTGGCTTTCTATTGTCCTTTCAGTAAATGTATATTTTTTCTCATGTAGTGCTTGCCTATGGCATCGAGAATTCTTGGAGTGAACTTCTTCTTGCTCTCGTCTTTCTCTCTGTACTTCCGCTTTTCAAGGCGTGGATATCCTCATTTTGTCCCCGTGATTTCTCCCGGGAATCGCAAGGTTTCAGAAGAAAAAATGTTCTTACCTATCATTACCTGCCTCAGAAGCTTCAGGCAATACGCTGACAATGTGGAGGTTTGCGCACCTTGTTGTCAAGTCGCGGAAATACCAATTAGTACTTTTCTAGTGCCTGTTGCACTAGAATTATATCACATGATTGGTCGTAGTCTGCCCTGTATTCCTTGGAAGAGCTAGAGTTTTGAGTTTGGGGAACACAAGGACCTGTTCCACTTAACTGAGCCTTAGACTACTTACTGACTAGTCCATGCCTCGGAAGTCGGGCAAGAAATATCGCTCTGACGCAGACCTTTGATTCTTCACCAAACGCATGTTGTCTGTGGAATGATTTTCAATTTGGTTTTGTTCAGGTGGAGATGCTTGTTTCAATAGTGGCCTCTTAGCAAATATCTCAGCAGAGAGGAGGGCGTTCATGCGTGGGAGGATTCTGCAGCGGCCTTGGAAGGAACTGTGTAGCGGTTGGGATGGTTCTATGACAATTATGTTAGATTTCTCTGAGCACGGACGGAGAGAAGGTTTTAGGAGAACGCTGGCGAGAAGAATGCGGAGATAGTCATGGAGGATACCATATAAGTATGAATGTTGCAATCAATCACTGGGGAGCTCGTAGCTATGGGGGGGCCATGTCGGACTGTGATTGGCAGGGAGGCAGGCAACTTCATCAACAACAAGGATCTTCCTCCTATTGACGAAAAAGCAGCTTCAAAGAGCCTAGCCCTATATCGCCAACCTTTGGATCTGTACGACCGCATAAGTTCTCGACTTGATCAGCGGGTACCATATTGAAACCAATACTGAGCTTCTTTTCACTAGTCTTTCATTTCTCGTATTGCTCTTGCTCAACGGTTACCACTATAGCTTACAATCTTGAAGATTGAGCTGCTCCTTTTCAAGTCAAGAAATGCTTGAATCCTTTAGCTTTTAATGCGGTGTGGTAGTTGATCGTTATATTATATTGTCGTCTCCAGAGAATCGGGAAGGGCTGATAGTTTGCGTAACCCTAAGTCGTTAATGCACCGTTGAATTATCTTTTGTAGTCTACTGGCTCATACCCATTAGACGTTTATAGATGTACTCCTTGTAGATAGGTGGTAAATAAGTTATTTCCTTCCTTGAAATCTGTCGAATTGAGATATCTTCCAAACAAGTGAATCCAATTTTATGGCACAGTAGTCTATGAAAATCACTGTGCTTATTATTTCGCTCGATCGTTGCTCTGGTTTAAGGGAATGGTTGGAAATGATTTTCTTGAAATCGAAGTCTGCTGGACAGTAGAGGGCACAGACTTTGTGTGTGTGTGAACCTGAGTTCCCCTTTATTCTTTGCACCGTTGAAATGATGTAGTCACATGCAAAGTTACAGTTTGTGATTTTGTTCTGCAGCCAGTCTTTCTCCAAAGATGTCTCAACTACAAAATTCAAGCGTTGCGACAGAGGCGGTGAGTGTGAGTTTTCAAAACAGTTTAGTAAATGGATCCGTTGTGAGCCATCTGCATAGATTGCGGGATATATGTGGCATAGGCTATGCGATATTTACTACTCTGCCTCTTGTTTGTTTATTACATTCCGCGTGTCCCTTTGTTTAGACATTCCTTCACTAAAGTGATTTCTGGTCCTGGACAGGTTGAAGGTAACAGTTCAGCTGAGGGGACTTCTCAACATACCCTCCTTATCACGATGGTTCAATCGGAGGGGGCAGATGGAGCCTGGTCCAAGTACCGCATCCCCTCACCAGTATTTACCTATTTTTGTGATGGTTTCCAGCCAGCCAAATTCTCAGCAAGAGGTATCTGGTTTCCAGTTTGAGTTCGACTCTATACGCTCATGTACATGACCATCATTATGTTTTCGTTTGTAATTTTCCTTATGCACGAGATATATCAAGCATGATCATGATTTTCAGGCTTCTAGTTTTCATCAGGCCAGGCTATTGATTAGTGGCTACTGGTCACTTGTCCGAATCATTGTGTACCTTCGGCAGGAGGCTTCAAGGCCCATGTAGTGTATTTATTAGAACTACGCCAATGCACTCTCTATTCACGATTGCCTGTAGGCCAACGTTACTCTTTTTCTTCACCAGGACAGTCTTTTGAATTGCTCGGCCTGACTGTAGAAATGCGTCCTCTCAACAGGAGTTACAGAAGCAGCTTGCTAATTTTCTTTTATCTGGTTGACTTGCTGCAGATGTTTTCATTGGGAAAAATCATCAAGGTGGCCAAAGTTCCTCTTGTGGATGATGGTACTCTTAGTGCCCCGGTGACGTTTTTGGTGCCAGATCTCAAGAAGCTCTGCGTACTTGCCAAGAATGGGCATCTCATCCTTTTCTTTGCATTCGGTAAGTCATTCGGTTGATAATTCAGTTACATTCGGTGATGTTTTGTAACACAAAGCTGGAAAGTTCTTTTGGAATTTTTAAAAATCTAGAGCTATAACCGTGAGGTTAGCCCTTGAGGATGTTGTTTGGTGGTGATTGCAGTTGATCCAGCAGAGCTATTTCGTGCTGACACTTGGCAAATGCGAGGTCTAGGTGAACTTACGACCAACTCATGAACGCTGGATTAGCATATGTACTTGTCTTTGTTGTTTCAGTTCAGAATCTTTTTTAGGATTTTGTTCCAAGGTCATGTCTTTCTGTAAGTTCGACTCAAAATTTGTCATCTCATGAATGTGCAAATAGTCCTGTGGTTTAGTATGAACGCTCTTGTTCTCGTATGTGGGTCCTTAGTAGCAATCAAGGTTTGACACATGTGTTGAAGTAACTTATTTATTAGTGCACAATTGTCTCGGCCTGAAATTCGGAATTATACAAATTTTCGACAATCATTATACATGAAGCAAATTATTCTTAAGGAAAAGACATTCACTTGTAAGTGTGAGTTGTGGGTATACCTAGTGCATGTTCCATTGATTTGGAATGAGGGTCCCTTATTTATCTCCGAGGTCTTCTCTTACATTTTCGGCATGTGGGAGCTATGTTTTCGTAAATGTCTTGTGCACCTGGTTCCGGAACCTCGATCACTACTACAATACTAAGAGGAAGTACAGGAAGGAAAGACAGATAGTGATGGTGCTCTTCTTGTGACTGTCCAGAGGATTGCAGTGGCCATGTGGTTTGGAGCAAGCTGAGCATGGCGTCTCTCTGCCACCAATGGTTAAGAAATGTGAACGGGAGCGTGTCACCATTAGGCCTTAATGGTGTCTCTGTTGAGACTACGTGTAGTCTGGACTTTGCACAGGACAGACTTCAGGTATTAGACATACCACCAATAATGTGGCAAGATATCCCTTGTTTTTTTTGTTCTTTTCCCTGCCCCTTAATGCAATTTCTGTTCAATGTTCATTGACCTTTTACCGAGGTCCTGCTGGCAACACAACTTGATCCTTTTGTCTGCACTCAGTTGCAGTTGCATGTATGCGTTCCTGCTTTTAATTGAATTGCTAATCAGTCGAAATAGTCACTGTGTTTTGTTATTTAGATCGATTGATGGTTCGATTTATGCGGTTGTTTGGTTCCAAGTTTTGAAACTACACTTAAAACAATCATTGTAGAGCTTAAGTCTTTAGGACACGTTTGTGATCATGTCGTAACGTTTTGATTTATAATGACTTGTTCCTCACAGTTTAATCGTTTCCCGCAAATGTGCTTTGAAAGGAATGGTCGATATATATGATACTCGCGCCTTTCACTACTTGCTCGTATCAGTTGCTTTTGTGATCCTGCAGAGTAGGTGAGTAATATATGGGGTATTGGGGGTTTGACAACATCTTTTTTTTTGAGATGCAGCATCGCGACACTGCACTTGGCCCAATGGTCTGCATGCAACCTTTTAGGGAGCCTCCCGTGAGAAGTGAGGTACAGAGATTTGTGACCTATTTGGAAGATATCCTATGTTAGTTCTATGTGAAGGTATTGACCTTGTGTCCATGCGAGAGACATATCGTCTGGGAGAGTTGAGATTAAGAATTTCTCTACGGATACTAGGGTCTGAGAAGTTATCCTTTCGCTCGGTTCCACAGATGAAGCTGCAAGTGTACGCCCATGCCGTTGAAATTGGACATGCACGTATGAGTAATTTTACATCAAATGGAACTCCTCACAAACGTACATCCTCCTCGCCCTCTCAGGCATTTAGGTATTAATTGTCTTGCTGTCCCCTTCCTCCATTTTCTCAAATTTAGTCAGCACTGAACTTCTTATGTAGTGATAATCTGCTCAAATCTTATGGGAGGTGTCTCTTATAAAATAAGTACTAATGAAAATTACTCTTATTGCCGCACCTGACGTTACTTATTTTGGCTACGATAGATCATTTATTCTGTGTACGACTCCATTTATTTTGAAGTATGTTGCTATATGTACTTGACGATGTAATTAAAGTAAGAATTATGATGTTTACCAAGTAATTTGAACAGGAATCCCTCAGGTCGTGTAGAATTTCACTTCTTGTACTACTTCAACCGCTGTGAGAAAACAAAAGGTAAGATGGTATATTTGTCTTGAATTTAAAATTGAGTTATGATACTTCTAAGACTCAAAACAGTGTAGGGGATAATTTGATGTTGCAGGTACTGACATTTTGATAGAGCATTGAGTTAATAGATTTTCACTAAGCAGTCGAGCCCATTGAGGAATTTGATTTCATTGAGGTCTATTGTTAGATGTTTTTCTTGATGCAAGCTATTGAGAAGAATATCTTCGAAAAGTTTTCAGTATTTTGAGTATGCACGTGTATGTGACAAATTCGGTGACCTATTTTTGCAGTGATGGAGTATTTTTCATGCCCATTTTGTTCAGTACGATGTTCCACATTCAAGGTTATCTTCTTTCTTCTATTTTTTTCTAAGCAGATGCGAAGAAATTTGCTACTGTAGTTGCTCAGGGAATAAAATTTTATTCCAGTGTTCTACGGGTGATATTCATATCTGTTTATGGCAGGAGATCGTATGTTATTGTCTATTTGGAGGTCTCTACATTCTTGAGGGTGACACTGTTAAATTTCTACTGTATACTCAACATGATAACATTTTTCGTATTCGTCTGCTTGCTTAGAAGATAACGACTAGTTAGTTTTGTCGTTTCCTTTCTGTATCTTTTTCATATCTCTTTTGTTCGTATCAACTTCTATGCAGGGGTTACGATGTCATTTGAATTGTTCACACGATTTATTCAATTTCGAATACCTGGTAAATGTTTCTCTACGGTCGTTCCTTTCCATTAGTTATACGTTATTATAAATGATTACGAAGGGCAGCTTGGGATGTTCGGATGTTGCCATATGCCTTTGCTCATGTCTCCTACTGGTTTCCCCTGTGAAGCATGAATTGAGTATGCATTCTGGCTCAGCATTATGTAAGGGGACCTTTCAATAATTTTTTTTCTTGCCAGCCAAATGCAGACGTACCAACTGTAAATGTTACCTGTCGGACAGATTTGCTAGGGCCAGAGGTTAATTTCAAACGCCAGTCTCTGGTCCACTCTATACTTATTGAAAATGCCAGTTGACCTTAGAGATTGTGTTTTCTCTTACTGTACTTGGTGTCGATCTCCGATCATCTTTTGTTCCAGTTCTTGCAAAATGCCGTTTGTTATAAAATCTTGCTTATATGCATGGCTGACTTGTCGATTTGAAAAGTGAAGACTAAACAAACACTAGATTTTGAAGTGCGTTTTGTGATCAAGCACTCTGTTCAGTTTGGAACTGATTAGGGATAAAGAAGATTGAGATACAGATGTAGCTAATTTAATCTGTCTGAACAGGGCAATATTCAAGAGCTAGAACCAGATCTGAGGACTAAAAACTGGATGTTTTGGTGAGCTCGTGGGTTCCCTCTGTTTGTTTTAGCGTACTAGTTTTTTACTTAAGTTTGAATTTTATTATTTGTTCGTGGAGAAAGAGTGGAGATTGTGAGGATCCGTAGCATACATCCACTAGGTGTTTCTCCTTATCCAGTTAGGGTTCATTCTGTTTTCTGCTTGTCCTGGATGAATGACAAACTTTGCTCGAAGTATCAAAAATATAAATTTGCCTCACTGTAAGTACTGAAAAGAAGATTTTATTGCACAGGTCGCGTAGGCCCTTTTCAAAGATTTATGGCAGCATACCAAAGGTTCACCCTTTACGTGGGGAAGGTGGTTACCTTCCAGGCCCGATCAGTCAGGATCACTCTCATGGAGTTACCAGTGCTGGTCCTGCGAAGTCAAGTGATGACAATTCACAGAGGTTTCAGAAACAAGCCATGAAGGGGGAAAGAAGGGATGGAAGGGTGGTGTATGGAGATGTTCCTGGTCTCTCACCTGTAAAACGACAGAGGCTTGAAGGACATGATTCTGCTGAAAAAGAAAGTTTGAGGGCCGGAGTTTGTGCAGCGGCATCTGCAGCCACTTTGGATGAAATTGGTGCACCACTCATGACTGCTTCCTCTATTCGACTGCGTCCGGAGAGGAATCGACTAGTGGCAGCAGAACGTGCAGAGGCTCGCAAGTATGTGACATGTCTGTTCTCTGTAGAGTCTGCTATTAAAGCAAGCTTGTGTTTACTAATCTATAGTATTGCATGTAAGGGAGGGACACAAAGATTAATTGCTTCTCAAAGTGAAGAGTGTTGAGGGCATGACTGAGGCACTTCTACGCCGCCCTTTTGGGACATCACACATGCCTTTGTAGAAAGTTGATTTTCGTGAAACTCATCTACAATGGAGGGTATTTACAGGGCTGGCTTGAGAAATATGATGTTAATAATAGTATTCTTGAACTTGGCTTACAATGCGATTATTTCACTGACTTCATTCGATGGCTGCAGTCGGCTCCTCCTTCAGAAACGTACATTTTTCCACTCTCACACTGCTCAGGTACTGGAACAATTGCAGTTTCATACAGTATTTAGCTTACATCTGGCAAGTGTGGCTATGTTTCGTATTTCTGCATAGCCTGTAACACGTATGGATTTAGTTTATGTTGATGGATGGTTAATATTATTTGACACTCGAAGCTGTGCCTAGGAAGTTCTGGTACCGCATTGCTTTCATGGTGTGTTCCTCGTTTCACCTTCGGAATCTCTTTTACGATTTGATGTTCCCACTTTCATTTCCTTTCAGCCAATGGGACTTGAAGAGCTCCTATCTGACAAGGACAGCGAAGATGAACTCGATGAGGACCTGGCCACGGTAGAGGATCGCCGGGTATACATCTTACTGTCTTCCTTCTGGCTCTCGCTTAGGATTGTAATAATGCGTGGTATTTATGAAATTGCCTTTTTATCAATGTATTCTTTGGCGTCATTTTCCTGTCCCACTTGCGCCCTGAATGCAGTCATACAAATTGAGAAGAAATGACATCCTGGAACGGTTTTCGGATGCCAGATAGTTTGTTCTCTACCTTAGAGTAGCATTGGAAAAAAAAATTGACCGAATTGGAACATAAAATCTCGGGATTGAATTCCAGTGTGATATGCTTTTCAAGCTCGTCATTTTTTCTTTCTCGTTGCTACTTGTAACTGCAGATGCTTGAAGATTTTGTGGATGTATCCTCGGATGAGAAGGACATCATGCATCTGTGGAACTCATTTGTGCGAAAGCAACGGTACTTTTCTAACATCTCGCTTCCAATTTCTGGTGATTGTGCCTTCGAGAATGAGTTTTAGTGCTTAGTTCCAACTACCAATATTCCTGATTGAATATATGAAGCGGAATTATGTGCTAATGCAGAGTTCTGGCCGATGGGCATTGCGCATGGGCATGTGAAGCTTTTTCTTTACTTCATGCGGCGAAATTTTCAAGCAAACCGTCATTAAGAAGGTGCGTGATTTGTGTCTTTTTCAGCCTTCATCCCTGAAGGACCGCGCAAGCAAATTCTGGTTTCTAGGTTTCAAAATTCATTTGAGGCAGAAAGGAGTCAATGTTTTCTTTTTAATTTTAAAATGAATAAGGGTAGCCTAGGCCAAAGCACGGTCAAATCACTAAATTAGAAATTATAAACGTTAAATGGCTTTTAACGCAGTAAGGACACCGAGGCCTAAAATTGTCCGGTAGATGACATCCAGGGAACCTCTTGAAACAAAGAAAGATCCTATTCACTCAGGAATCTGATGGTTTGGGCCGCGTCATTTCAGGGTTAAACTGTTTGTGAGCCTGAAATTTGCAATATCTGCATACTACCGACTGAAACTCTGCCTGCTCAATGGATTCACTCTTTGCTTTGGGAGTGTTCTTTTTACCTTGAATGTGTATCTCACCATTGACCAGACAGTTTTATGATCTTACCTTGATTGTGTATCATAAAAATTTGTCTGGTCAATGGATTTTCTCTCCTGTTTTTGGAGGGTTCTCCTCACCTTACATGTGTATCTGACCTATCATCTATTTCTCTGTTCTTGCAGGTGTTTCATGCTGTTTCTTATTAAGCTTTGGAACCATCATCTTGTGGACGGGGCCACTGTTGATAAGTGCCTCACTGTGGTGGACTCGTACAAACCGCCAACGGAAAGTTGAAACGAGCCCTTGGCAACAATGATTATTGAATTTGGAAATTTTCTCCTTTTTCCAAATGCCCTCGATTCTCTTATCACTTTTAGGGTCAAGTTTCATTGTATGTGTCAAAAATGATCCTTAAAGGAACTTGATACCCTGCCAAATGTGGAATTACAAGTCCGTGGGAAACGTCCAAAGTCTAGGACCTCTTTTGGTTGATTTTCAGGATCAGGATTAGATTGATCGTAGGACTGATTTGAGAAGACCATTACTTCGGTCGCTGATTTTGATATGGGTGCTGTCCCAAGGGTCACCCAACACAGCTTTATTTTCATGGTATCCTCTGATGGTTGAAAGGAGCAACCAAGCATCATTCATTGAAGTAGGAATTTGTTACATTCTTTGGACAAGTGGTTCAATAATACTTGTACAGTGCCTTTTGTTTCTCAACCCTCGTGACGTATGTTTGCCTGATCTTCAATGTCTTCTGCCTTCCCCTTGCATCATCTTGAGGTAACGAAGCTCTCAGAAATTTCCAGCGAGAAAGAATATCAATGTCGGACAGTATGGAACACTAAAATAGAGGTTGACAACGTCAGAGTAGGTATATTTCCGCAGTAATGCGGGTGACGTCAAAATTTCGGGGCAGCGAGGATGTATACTGTCAAGCTTAGGAGGTAAGCTTCGGTCTTCATCTCGACTGATATGCAAAGATCCTCTGATTCAAGGCCATGCCAGGTACTAGCGAGATTACCAACTGACTCAACTTCCATTGTTCGAATGTATGTTATACCAATGTGCCACATTGAACAGAGGATGCTTAACTAGTTAGAATGTGTGCAGTGCAAACCTGTCATTCGTTATTCTGTTCACCCTAGACAAGATCAAGACACTATGGGTACGTGAAAAGTCCTTGGAAACCAGGCTACAACGAGGATGTCCATCGTGAAAATCATCTGTAGTTCGAGCGTTGAAGAAGTAAGCATCGGACTTTCCGTGAACACTAAAGCATTTTGAGGTGAAAGTGGACTTGGAAAGATCCTCTGATTAAATGCCACGCCAGGCAAGTGTGAGGACTAACAAATGTGAATCAAGTTCCCTTGCTTGAATTTATGTAAACTGATGTGCCACATTGTAGAGCGGAGCAGCATAACTAGCTAGAATGTGCCCAATGCTACCTACAGTATCAGGCATTATTCTCTCCACCAGCAAAGATCAAGAACCTAGGTAAGGTAGGTGAAAATTGCTTCGAAACCAACAAGCTGGATCCAGATGACGATCGACTTGCTCGGCAGCCAAGTTGTGTTGGCCTTAGTTCGATATTGAATCCTTCGTTGCCAATGTAGATACTGACTTGTGCTCCACAAGATCGTGAAGAAGACCGTCATAGTGACCTCTTGGGCGACCTTCTCCAAGAAGTGATTCGTGTAATCACTCCAAGGATGAAATCAGTGCCTTCCAAAGCGAGTGCTCCTTCCCACGTCAATCGATAGCGGACGATGAGACCTAAATAAGCTCTACGCTCTTCCACCCGAGTGCAAATCAGACGCATTGAAATCCTCTGTTGCGGACCATGACCGAGCTTCAATCCATTTTCGAGTACCTGATCCCACGTTGAGAGATCGACAGGTACCCCGCTAGCTGTTTGAAAGTTGAAGATAGCTATGGATACAATTGAATGCATCGCAGATAGTATGTACTAATTACAGGAGTCTCTCTACCGCCGGGGTAATTCGCTATCAGGCCTGTACAATCTACGAGTATTACACTACAGAGATGAGGGTACTAACATACATTATTACAAATTTCAGATGATATAGCAGCAGTTAGTGGCGTCAGCACTATGATACAAGAGCAGAAGAAGAGGGCTCCATGCTCTGGCCTTCTATGGTAATGCACATTGGTGGTATAATGCTAATACTTCTCTGTAATCTCGGCCAAAACCATTGGCAGCAACTGGTCATTGATGTGACAATCTATCGTATCTACACTATCAGAGTCAGTACTAAATCGGATATATGTTGGTCAAAAGAGGTTGATCTCTCTGTCTCTCACCTATCATGTGCGAAGATGAATCTAAAACGGTTGGTACACTTTCTAACGCTCAATTCTAATGAAACGCCTACTGAATCTACACTCTCGGTTAACGTCAGCCAGGTATCCTTCTGGAATCAGGAAATAAACCGACGCCGACACATCAAAATTGTGGGAGTCTGATAAGGCAACGAGTTTCTGCTTTACAGACGTGGGACGGCTGCTGTTGAGCTAGATGACACCAGTCCCTCATGAAAGAGACAGATATGTAGACCAGTTTCATCAGAAAAGTCGGAAGTGATTTCTTCCACTGGTCGGCCTTAGGCGCGATAAACTTCCCATGACCCACAATGCTTCCACCATGCAATGGCTGCGTCGTCGTCCTCATGATAGCATGAATGCTTGAATATTCTCCAGGGCCACCATGGTCCCTTCAGACGAAGGCGCGTAGACACCCGAGAAACGTTGCCTCAGAATCGCATTCTGGTTTGTGAAGTGTGAAGGAGCGCCAGTGTGGCTGTCGAGAAAAGACTGAGACCAGTTCGCAGAGGCGGGCGAAAGATCAGGAAGACCAGCTATCGAACTGGGGGGAAGAAAGCCCGGAGTGGGGATAGGAGAGTTGATGTCAATACTGCTGTGGAACGGGCTGTATTCCTGATGCAATACCTGCTTCGGAAGCGCTTCCTGCTTCATTAATCCCTTCGGTAGCTGCGAAATGAAGGACTCCGATAGGAAGTTGAACGAGTTGTCATTGAAAGAGAAGGAGGGCTCCGCCTTGACGTGCGAGAAGAGGATGTTGCTTGACGACGCGTCAAACGGGGTGAACATTAAGTCGGGGCTGTCAAACTCGAAATTTGACAGTGGGCTTCGTGGAGAATGGGACTGCTTCATCGCCAGGTCGCCTCCGCAAGGTTCTGAAGCCAGAAAAGATGAGTCCTCGTCAGAGCTCGAGGGAGATGCACACTGTGCCAACTTGGACTCTGGAAAGGCATCAATCAACACAGGTGCATCGGTAAGCACTCTCTTGCCGATTGAAACAAAACGAATGGCAGTTGGGTCATAGAACGTCAGAATTACTGAACAGCAATAATCTTTTTCACATCTGAATCCTCAAAGGCTGACCGCGATCGTAAAGATGCAAGGATTTCGGATTCCAGTTGCATGAAAGCTAAGAGAGTAAGAGTGAAAGATGGTCAGAGAACTTAGTGAACTTTACAAGAGTTCATGGTAAACCCCGGCCTATCTTTAAGTCACCAAGGTCGAGATCAATATATTGGGCGCTGAAATCATACAGACTGGGTACTGGAAAGTAATAAAGGAAGTGTAAATGGGCATCTAGTGAGTTCGTTTAGTTGCATGGAACTTCGTAGACTGGAGCGAGGGTGGTACCAGAGATCGTCATGCGTACCTTGTTGCTCAAGATCGGCGACAGCATCAACCAAGTCATTCTGATCCGGTGCTGGTGCTGATGCTTTCTTGGCCGGCTTTCGCTTCAACCGCAAGCGCGTGTCGCTGGAGCCAGTAAGCTTCTGAACCAGGGACATGAAATCGTCTGGCTGCGTGTGGATCACCTTCGGGGAGTACGTGTGGATGATTATCGGTGGTCGGTACTGCACTTGCGGGAGCGGCAGCGGCTGTTTCCGGATCCGATGCGACTCTCTGCTGACCTTGAGCGGCGGTGATGTCTCGCTCACTTTCTCCTGCTTCCGAATTCCGAACTGGAAGCTGGAGCCGCCGGCTTTGTGCTTGCCGGCACCTAAGCTGTCACGAGTGGCTCCCAAATCCCCAGATTCATCCTTCGTCACCGTGTAGCACACCGAAGCAGGACTCATTGTGCAAGGCGAAGGTAGGAGCCCTCACACGTTGAAAGTGATCAAAATCACTTCCGCAAGTCTATCACAACTTATATCGGACTCTCAGAATTCAGTTGGAGCAACCATCGCAAATCGGGCGCACGAATCGAATTGCTCAACTTCTGCCGGCCGACAGACAGACGTGATATACTTCACTCAGCAGCTTGGCCGACCACGAAACATCAACCGAGTGCTGATGTACGAGAAAAAGCGGGGCTGGCAGAATGATCCAAGTTGCATGGGTGATGGGTCACAGCTAGAGATGAAGTGATGAGATTGAAAGAGTACTACGGCAGGGCGGCCTAGAAAGAGACGAAAAGTGGAAGCCCAAGAGGAGAGTGCAGACAGACTCGAGAGCGAAAGAGGTTGGTGCCTTTACTTCATCTAGCGTCCTATCTGCGGGCGAGTGGGTTTGATGGATCCTCTACGAGATTCTCTTTCTAGGGACAGACGCGAGTTTTGCGCTGGAGTATCTGGAGTTCACGAGGCCTTCGTTTTTCCCTCTTCCTTGAGTTCCTTCACTCATCAGTTCCTTGCGCGATGGATATGTTAGTATTTTTTTTTTACGGAGTACTTTCTGCGTTGTGAACGGTGCTGCATATTATTGGTATACTATATTCTCGCTCACCCGAAGGGTGCCTTCATTACTACGGAGTAAAAGGAACTTCTAACTTTGACAGTCAAGAGTCAAAACGGAAGTTAGTTTTCCCTCCTTTCCCAAGTTGGCGAGACACTCAGGGACAGATCTGTGCCGGCAGGCGGTAAGGTGTTTTTTTCCAGTATTGTACAGTATAGTACTGTTGTAAGTATGTATCTACCCGTCGTATCGTTTCTTTACAAAAGGTAAAATATATTATATATCTTCTGGTACAACTGTACAAACTGAAGTAGATAGTGCTGTGCACTGTAGGAGGGCCTAGTGAGGGGCATTGCACGGTGAGTGCAGAACTGACCGATCCCAGAAAGCACCGTAATGATCTTCTACTGCTGCTGCAGCAGTTGAGGGAGGTAATCAAATATTCCCTTCAGCTCATGAGTGATGAGGAGTCCGTCCGTCCGTCGCGGAGGTTCGGAAAAAGTTCGGTGACAAGCCTCCCATCTCCGACAGACAAGGCCATGTGGATTGTGACTGTACGCTCCATGTGTACAGTAGAAAATTAAAGTCCGACATGGGGCTGCCTTCACCTTCATCCTGGTTCCCAGCCTGGCGAGGGACTTCAGTTCATCACTGTCTGCTCCCTTTTTGACAACGCATTCCTCGTATGGCCCTTTTGAGTTGGCATTCATTGTGGTCTCTCCTTTGCTGCTTGGGATTCCCCGGCGATGGTGGAAGAGATCCCGACACTGTTCACTCCCTTTAACCCCGAATGGAGCTTTGTAAATTAAGTATTTTCCCACTTTAAGTACTATATTTCACTATATCACAATATGTTATAATTACTAGAGTTGGGGGGTGAAAAAAAAAATGTTTCTGAAAAATAGATGCCGGGGTTTGGGGTGAAATTATTTTTTCAGAAAAAAGTTTGTGGAAAAAACAAACATTGTATAATATTTCAATTTTTTAGCATGAATTGAGCCTATATATCCAACTCTAATTGAACACCAGGCTGGTGACCATGGAAATCAAGCATTTTGGAACCATGTGACATCATCTACTTAAAAACAATTAAAAATATTCATTGTTGAAGATCTTCCCTTTTCACCCATAATTCCGAGGATGAATAGTTGCAATTTTGTCCTATACACGAGAATTCCTTGTCATTCATTGGACGAAAAACGTCCACCTCAGTGTTTAGGGGTTAAATATTTGGCCAAGAGATAGTGACGCCAACCTCTGAGTGTAGTAGACAATTTTAAATTGTACAAATACTATATTCTTTTTCTAGATTACATCTTGTTTATTTCACAATTAATTTCTTGGAGTTTTGTTTCTTTTAGTTGAATAAAGAAAAAGAATTTTTTCTAGGTTTGGTAGTCACAAAAAAACATTTATAAAAAGCATATATATCCAAAGAGGAAGCCATATTTAACTTAATTTGAGAAATCCCGAGGTTCATGAATCACAATTCTAAAACAATAGTTTGAAAATATACACAAAACCTTAGGAGATATCTAGATGTTTTGCATTTATTGCTTATATTCTATACAAATCATCAGGAGATCTACACAAAGTATTAGGAGATCTATGCAAAACATCTAGAGGTCTATATAAAACATAGGGAGATGTCTCGATGTTTTACAAATATAGTCCATAATTGTATGAATAGTCTAGATTTAGTTATATATGGCATAAGGGCTCTTTGGGTCATTAAAGGTGTTAACATGACCAGTAAAATCACTAAAATGAAATGAATTATTTTTTATTATTCAAATATTGCATTTACGATAATATGATGTTTCAAATTTAATTGTCATATAATGGATTTTTCCAAAATAAAATTATCTCAATATAATTTACCATCAGGGTTTGAACCAAAAAATGTTGTATTAAACCAAAAATATTTTGTATCATAATGGCAAGTTTGATTTAAATACATGTCTCATGTTTGATTCTAGAAAGATATACTTGAATCAACTCATTAAACTAATAAGATTATTGAACAATATCCTATAATGTTATCCTACAATGGTTTCCAATAAAAATATATATTGTTTATTTGAGCCCTTCAAAGAATTTTGCACAATGTAGAATGAGATTGTTATATTTTGGCATGTATAGTTATCATTCCAATCTCAATCAAGTATACCAAATTTAAATCTAAAAAATTAAAAAATCCATTTTTGATAAATTTTTAAAGCCAATTTTATGGTTTTGTATGACAATTTTTTGATTAAAAAAATCTACAAGAAAATCTTTCTTTCTCGAAAAAATTTCAATTAAGATTAAAATTCACCACAAAGAGAGTTCAATGTTGGATTGTGGTATGCGTAAATTTTGTAAAATTGATATCTATTTATTGTAACTAATATTTTCCCTCACACTACAACTATTTGACTCTTACAATACAAATAGTCTTGTACATTGGAATAGAATGCTATAGTTCATGAGACAAAATTTAGTTACCGCAAATAGATATCAATTTTACAAAATTTCAACATACTACCCCAAAATATTGAACTCTATTTGGTCTGAATTTTTAAATTTTTTTTAAGAAGGAAAGATGTGCATGTAGATGTTTCTTACAAATCTCCATAATCCAATTTTATAAATTCATCACCAATTGTTTTGAATAAATTATCATATAAAACAATGAAAATTGACTCTATAAATTCACCAAAAATGGAAAGGGGGGCTGGAAATATTGAAATTTTGTATACTTAATTGATATTGCATAAGGGTTTAATAGTAATTATGCATGCCAAAAAATATTATATATATTAATCATATTGTGCAAAATTCTTTGAATGGTATAAATAGGTAGGATGTATCTTTATTAGAGGCCATTGTACATTTCTACAAAGCTATTGTAATGTAGGGTCTCAAACAAGCTATAACATCATTATACAATTCTTTAAAGCTATTGGAAAGAAAAATGAAATTGGGAATAGTTCTAAAATAGAATTGAAACATGTCAATTCCAACAATGAGATTATTCTAGCAAGTAAACTACATTGACTCTATGGATATTCTTCTATTTAAAGATTTTAAATTGATTTCATTAACAAGTACAATATGTTATGTTCATAGGAAGACTCGATTTGGTTGCCCACAAAAGGAGATGCTCCATAACTTCTACATCACTAATTCTAATAGAAAGAATAAAAACCATCTATATAGACCAAAAGATATTCTATAAGAATCAAAATTTCAAATTTTTGACTTCAACTTTTAGGAGGGGAGGAATAGTTGCCCATACTAGTGTATTTTGAGCTTGAGGTTGCAAAACTTTTGATTATGGGACACTAATTGGAATAAAAATTACATTCCCACAAACTAATTTGCTTACATGTCATAAAAAATAATTCAAAAAATCACACCAAGAATTGAGATAATACAAATGTATCCATACTTGCATTTGTCCCCCAAGGAGAAAATGGTCCCTCGTTCCAGTTGGATCACATCCATGCTTGCAGCCCTTGCATTTCATGAGTCCTCACTGAATTAGATGAAATCTAGCCATTTAGAAGAGTGCAAGTTCCCCGCAGTGGGGAACTCGGTGAACTACGCCACTTTACCGCATTGATGTGGTCAGGAGGCGACTACGTTGGATTTTTTTAATTAAATTTTTTTTTGTTCAACTTTTTTTCAATTTCAATTTCAAGGCTATATATATATATCTGATAGCAGTCAACCATTCCCTCACTGCTGCGGGGACAGGAACGGCCCTCCAAAGCTACTAAAAAACATCTAATGGTATGTCACTACTACGTCATTGGAATGGTAATTAACCCTTGAAAGGCCCTTTGGTGTCCCTCCATACAATCTATATTTAGCTTTACAACCCTTCAATAGTGGTTTAACATATGAATTGTGATACATTGTTATTTAATATTTGCTATCATGATCATTTATTTACTTGGTATTGAAAAAGTATTTTGTCAATGTTTTTCTAATTAAATACCACCAAATTCATAATATATTTTATGGCTGCAAAAGACTTTCAATCAATGTTGAATAGGACTTTATTAAAAAATAAAAGATATTTTTTTAATATGGATAAACTTTAACCTTCTCATATGATACCTACTTGGCAAATTCATGCTCTTTTTTGCACCTTTGACCATCTTCTACACTTCAATAGTCAATGCAATCATGGCGAAGATTGAGCTTAGTTCCCATGCTCTAATTCCTTATAGAAGTAACCAATGAATCATAAACTAATAGCTCAACTTCCACAATTACTATTCTCATAAAAGCAATAGTTTCACCCAATTAGCCAAAGTAGAGTTGGTGATGGCATCAATAGGTTTAAAGCTACAAGCTACAATCCTCCCATTAACTTTGAAGTCTCCTAAACTAATCAAGAATATAGCAATACAATGCCAAATGTCATGGTCTCAATTGAGGATTCTCTTAAATCACCAAATATTGCCATTTGGTAGTGACTTTTATATGGTACAAAGTAAGGCAAGAGGTCCTTAAAATGACCAAATTCTTCAAATTGATCATGTAAAAGGACTCAATATGGTTAATGCAAAATTGAAGAATTGATATGTAGAAGTTCAATACTTGTCTCCGCATGGTGTCTAGAGAGAATGTGAAGCTACGGGTGACAAAATGTAGCCCTGAAATGGGTGAAAAGTGAATGGACAATGTAGCACATAAGAAAAATTCTAAGCAAATGAGAAGCCATAAATGTTCTTTGCAATGTGTACAAAAAACAAATGCTTGCCACTTTTGAATTGCGGTTCATTGTAGCCCATTTTCAATTAGTGAAGGACACTTTTTGAATCCATGTTGCATGCCATTTAAATACAAGATCACTTTAGAGATACATCATGGCCTACACACAAAATTATACTATGTGATTATTGCATCACCTATGAACTAAATTAGTAGCCTACTAGCTTTCACTTTTAGAAACTAAAAGTAATGCAACTTCTTAAGTTCGCTAGTGATTTCATTCTCCTTTCACTGATATTGCACTAAAAATTCATCTACTTGACTAGCTAACCCTAGTTTTGATGCATGCTATAACAAGTTGCTTCTCGGACCTTAGAGCACCGCCACCATGGGGTAGGCAAGTCTCCATAGCACGAACCCACTAAGTGGACTCCCATGAGCTAGTGTAAACAATGATCAATGTCCAATACATTGTGGGCTTGAAAATGATGGGCCTCTTGTCTTAAGGATTGGTCACATTCTTGTGATTTTCTTATTACAAGCACAAACTCTATTGTGGCTATCAGCTTCCTTGTGCACTGCTCCACACACTAGAGGTTGAAGTGCGAGAGAGGAAATTTAGCATGCCCAACTATGAAAACCTAGGCTCCAATTCCATGGTGGGGATTGCCATGAAGGCTAGCCCTTGCCCTTGCCTTTCTGGCCCAATATACAAGCTAGCAATGCTCTTATAGACTAGCGAATTGTTGTCGCCTTTAGAAACATTTGAGTGAGTAACCTCTTTCATGCACTTTTAGTTACTTCAAAAGAAAGGGGTGTTTTAAGTGAGTTTTTTAAGTATAGTCCTAAACATAAGATTATAAGTAATGACCTTCAAGGAGATTTTCAATAAAAATTTACTAGAAGTACATGGATTTTTAGTAAAATTTTATTAAAATCTCCTATAAGATCATTACTTATAATCTTATGTCTAAGAGTATACTTAAAAACTCACTTAAAACACCCCTTTCTCTTATAGTGAATGTAGGGCAATGCTTGAGAAGGAGAATACTACAAGAGAAAAAAGCATCAACGAGGACAATAGATCTCAACAAGGAGGTGCATTTTTTCACTCAATCCCTAACAACAAGGACATCGCCTCACCTCAATTACTCCTAGGAAATTAGATTTCATTAACAAAATAGATTGAATTTGGATGTAAAAGTCATAATGTCCAATTACATAGACAAAAATGCATAATGGGACATTACCACCTAATTGCTGACTACAACCCACCCAAGAAATAAATGGACAATTTCCTAGTAGTGGTTTATGAACTTCTCAATCAATGAGCTCTATGACATGATTATGAAACAATTAGGTACTCTAATCAATCCCGATTTGATTATTCTTTCATAACTTAAGGTTTGTTCACACTTGATATTAGGGGTGATGTTTGGACTGTGAATCTGTCCCAAAAGTAGGTCTAAGTTCGTTCTTAAGATCATTAGTAACAACACTCTTTAACCCCTAAAGGACCAACCTTTGTTTTTTGGTTGTATAGCAATTTTGGACAGGTACATGTGGCTAGAGATTTCTATATTTTTTACCCTAGTTTTAAGAGAAGGTGGGGACAAGTAATGTCTTTCAAATGCACTAAATCTCATGACATTTGGAAATACGAGTCAAAAGTTATGGCCTAATATGTTGTTGTTTTTTGTAACTGGGCAATCCAAGCAAATTTTTAGAAATCACTTTTTTCAAAAACTGAAATTTGAAATTGGTTTTCTAGAGTTATATATACTTGGAAAGCTTTGAATCATTCCATTTTGATCAAGGAGTCAAAAGTTACGAGGATTTTTTGTTTGTGGGCACTTATGGATTCTCTACTCTAAAATAAACTTCAAAGTCCTTTATCTTACTCAATTTTCAATATTTTGGGAAAAAAAATCATATGATGTAGATTGTTTATTATAACATTGCAACCATTGGGATTGGCATTTTTCAATTCCATTAATTAAATTCTTAACAATTTAGTCTTTTGAATCATTCTCTATTACTATCTACTTACTATTTTTTTCCTATATGTTGTACAATTCCAAATGATCTGAATTTTTTCAAGCATGTGGCCAACTTGATTAGGAAAAAGAATTCAAAGAAGCACCACCATTTTGTACATTTTTTCATAGAAAAGTGAGCTTGTGAAGTGCAGCTGTCTTGTTTTTTGCAGGGCCCAAAAAATGATTTTAGTGAATTTAAATGCTTATATCTTGCAATACATGCGGTGGAAATTTCTGAAATTTTTACCACATGCTCTCAAGTCAATATACTACAAGATCCTACCATTCAATGTGTCAAAAAAAAATTCTCAAAAATTTGGCACTTGTACTAAAAATGGCAGTTTTGAAGCATTTTCAGTGAAAACATAGACGTAGAACTTTAGGTGTTAACACCAAGTGTGAACATATCTTAGTTGGAAAAACTTGAACTATGAGGTGTTTGATGCTGTCCCGTGAGCTTACTGTACAGTACACTATGTGTTGGTCCTTCACTAGTGGTCACATGATGTTCCTCAATATGGTGATGATCAAAATATTGAGAATTCCGAATTGTACTCCGTAATAATGTAGACACATGCAATGAAATTATTCTACATTTGAGTTCAAAATTGTTTAAAATTTTTTAAATAGAACTAGGTTGCATGGCATGGGGATTGAGGAAAAAGTGAGATACAGTAAGTTAATACCTGTACGGTATGCAATTTGTGTACTTGATTGCGTGTTAGAGAGGTTTTGATCAATAGTCTTGCCCTGGCTGGTGCCAGAAATACACGTCAAATAGGTTCAGTATAACACCAATAGCCTTTAATGAAAACATTGCATAGTCAGTGGGTCCTGAAGTTCCATTGGACCTTTAACATTGACTATTTTTCACAAAAAGTGTCCAAAATTTGTCACTCTCTTGTTCACCGAGCATAGTTGAAATACTAAAACATTTTCCATAAATTTTAACCATACAAATTTGTACTAGACTACTACAGGAACTTGTAGAAAAAAATTTAGATCATTTTTGAAGGTGTCAATTGTGAGATTATAACCTTTGAAGTTAGAAGAAAATTAATTTTGGACCTTGCCTACTAGGGTCATCATAGTTTGACTCAATTTTGTGGAGAAGAAGGAACTACCCAACCTTGGGAACTCAAACCATAGGGATAGGTAGTTATGTTAGTTACGTGCATGCCACTATTTTCAAAGGTAATTGAGGTGTCTAACATATAGAATATCATCTTGCACATAGAGGATGTCCAACAAAGAAGCACTACTAACATGAGCAAGATTTCAATTCGGGGGGGGGAGGGAGGAGAACTTAGTTTTTAGAAGAATCTAAATCAAGTAATCAAGGAAAAAACATCTCATGAGTTTACACTATAATTTGAGCTACTAGTTCCAAAATTGTTCTAAGATTGCCATTTTCAATGCACTTAGTGAAAATTGGAATATTTTTTCTTTTAATTTTCAACCACAAATTTGTTCCCTATACTAGTAGGACAATGTGTGGAATTTTTTTTGCACATTCAACTTCATAGATTGTGAGATGTAAGAGTTCAAAATTATTAAAAAGAATTTAGAGCTTGCTTATCTATTAGTATTTTCTATTGCCTTCTTGCCCAAGCTACCCCTAAACTTTGAAGAACCATAGCTTTTGACCCGGTCATTTGATCAGTAAAAAAAAATTTCATTCTCAAAAAAATTATACAAGATTGCATCTTTGGTTAAAAACTTACTTTCATCCATTCAAAAATGACTTCATGTAAACCTACCCAAGCCTTCACAAAGCTCCATGAGAGATTATTGTCCTTAAGGGGTCAAACAACATCTATTGGCCTAGCCAACAACCCAAAGGAGAATAATAAATCTCTTTGAAGTGGGGCATAGGTTTTGCTCCTTGCCTAGGAATTGTATGGTCAGGGCATGTAGAATTGATCACTAAATGTTGCTTTGACTTTATAGTCTAAATGCAATGCTTAACAAACCTTATTCACTATAGATGTGGGCCTAAAACCACTTCAATCTTTTAACCCTCAACCTATTTAATCCACTTCAATGATTCAACCCCGAAACTTGCACCTACATCTTGAAATAAAATTAAAAAATGGAATATGGTTTTGGAAGGAAAAACTTTACCACTAATAACTTTCATAAGAAATTGAGAATTCATAATCTCAATGGTAAGAATGTTGTAGTAAACAATAGGTATCCTTTTTGTTTTGTTTTTACTTGAAAATATAAAAATTAATTTCAAAATAAAATTGTATAAGTTTCTTCTTCCTTCATTGCTCACAAAATAAAACACCTTATAATTTACCTCATGATTTGGAATTTATTGGTTCAAATGTTTTTGAGTATGTATCAATATACACTCTTAAACAGAATCAACTAATTTTTTTTAAGAATAGATTTTTAGCTATCAATTTCAACATTTAAATAAATAATAATAATTGTTTATATATATATATATATCAAAATGACATGAAACAAAGTTTCATAGGTATATGAAGATGATTAGAATCTACCCTACAAATCTCAAAGGAAAATTCCAAATTATGAAATCAATAGAGCCTACCCGAGTTCTCAAAAAATCCTACCCAAATTCTTTAGTCCTTTAGTGGTTAAGTATTCTAGTCCCTTAAAGCACCATATTTAAGGTTTATGTTTTAAATTCATAGAAAAAGAATTCTCATGAATATGAATATTACAAAATTTAGAATGAATTTCAATTAAATAAGAATTATTTTGGATTTCAATTAAATAGAAAAGTATCGGTTAGGCCATTGTATATATAACTATATGAATATCATTGAAGGATAATATTTTACAACTTTTTGTTTAAAAGTCATCACAAAATTATTTTTCCAAGTTGTATTGTATAATTCATCTTCACCTTTTGAAAATTTGAGCAACCCCTAAAAACAATAAGGTTTCAATTTCCAGGTTGTACCAACACTATATATATTTTGTCACATAGATCTCAATGTGTTCGTGAGAGGAGAGACAAGCACCGCTTGGGGAATGGGGACTCTCCTTCATTCAAATTTCCTAACTACCATTCTAGAACCTACATTAAATAGCTACACTAAAAAGTGAAATTAGGTTGTACTATACCCATTTCTCAACATTTGACACCATAAAAATATTTTTTGTGACTGTACAAGAATGTATTACTTTTGAATTAGCTATTATCATAATTGGGACTCGTGAACCTCCACCTATATGAATGGAAATATCTCTAAAAATATCTATAGACTTTGATGGATTTTGAAGTATTCCCTCCATTTGGAAATAGTCTATCCATTCTCAATGGTCATTGTGCAAGATGTTCAATCCTTCATTCAAAGTGGGACCATCAAAGTGAATTATGTGTTTTCCAAAATAAATGTAAAAAATCCCCCTATTTTGTGCCATGTAAATTTGATGTTCTTCACCTCTTCTAAATAATTTGGAATCTCTAATTGCAAATATGAATTCAAAATTGGAAAATTTTATCATGTGTGGCAAATAAAAAATTCCTAAATTTTTCCTACAATAAATCTACCTTGCAAGTCCCACTTCAAATGGAGGATTTAAAGTCCTTCAGTCGTTACATTGAAAATGGATATACCAATTCCAAACAAAGGGAGTAACTTTCTAGGGGTAAGGCAAACTAATTATTTAGACAACCTAATTTCACTATTTTGTGTAGGTTAAGGACGGAAAGGTTTTACGCCATCTCAAAGCACGCGCTCTACGGCTCTATGAGTCTACGCTTCCGAGTTTCTGCCCTAATTAAGGGGGACAGATCTTCCATGGAGAAAACCAACTATCAAATTGTTCAAATGCCTCTTTATTCAATTGGGTTGTTTTGGCCAATTGCGAAGGGGATTCCGGGGTGTACGGCTCAAATCTCAAAATTAATAAGATGTCTTGCTTACGGAAGCCCCTGCAATGTCACTCACACCAGCCTATGCAGAATTGAAGGGGCCATGTAAAAGTGTGCCTGGGGAGGGGGGCCATGAGCTGAGCAAGTTGCATCAATCTCAAGGGTTTGCGTATACAAATACAAGACTTGTGGCCCCGGACCTGGATAGTTGCGGGCTTTTTCTTGGAAAAATGCCATTTTTCAACAAAGGGGACCTCAACCCCATATGGAGTATTTTTTTTAACAAAGGGGATATCAAACCCATGCAATTTCATAAAAAAATATGAATAACCTCCATTTGTAGGAAATTAAAAGTCAATTTCCAATCTCCACAATCACACCACTTTTGGGGGTGGGGTGGGTGGGGGTGTTCTTGTACACAATTTAATTGAAATTGCCCTTCTCCTTGTGATTCCACATCAATTAGACTATTTCACATACTTCATTGTGTGCATACAATTCCAAAATATTTGGGATAAAAGTAACCCAATCTCATCAATCATATGGTGGATTTGTATTTCATTGCTGATGTGAGCACCGGGCGCATAAGCTTATTATTATTTCCAAGGTGTTTCAGCCTTTGCCCACATGTAATTCCTAGAAGCACAGGATTGCTGGGCGATTAAATTCTTCATTACATACTGAGGGCCATGTCTCCTGGGGGTCTCCAGTGCCCCGTGTTTCAAGGATAGCCATGTTCCTTGCTCATACCTGTTTGCTACCTAAGCTAACCCTTAACCTAGATGACTATGCAAATCATCCCATTTGCTATTGTGGGACATCACCTATTTAAAATAAAGAAATAAAAAAGTACTCATTGGAGGTCAAACTAATGTGCAAGATCTCTTTTTTTTAGCACAAAATTCCGAAGGTGAACAATTGTACTTTTGTCCTACATAGGAAGATTCTTTGTCATTCATTGGACAAAAAAACGTCCTTGGGGTTTGTTTAAAGGTCAATGTTTAGACTTTCAAGAAGAAATCAATGTAATGAGAAGTGGCAATAGATTAGAGTTATTAGTAAGTTGTGTGCAATGAGGGACCAAGAGTCAAAGTTGGTGAAAAAAGTAGAGGACAAAAACTCCTTTAAAGCACCAAAATTGGGATATGATGGAGTTGGTGTTGTGTTTCTTTTGTATTATTTTTAGTTCAACCTTCCTTTGACACCCCTAGTGGAATTGGGGGTTCATGATTTTACGATTAACTTTGTTATTTGATAGGATTTTTTGTTTCCTCTTTGTGAATGTTGGAGGATTTCGCCTCCATATGGTGGTTCTTTGACTCCTCCACTCTTTGCTTTTTAAAAGCAAGGGCCACACCAAGGTAACAATACCTACATGCATTCAAATAAGGGTTGATTATACACATTGCAAGATTATAGCATTTGAAGTTGGAAGGAAATTTTTATTTTTTAAAAATTGCCCAATATAGTTAACAAAGTTTGAGTCCTCTTGAAAAATGAAATTTGAGCTAGAATTGTTGTTTTTTAATTTAAAAAAAAATTCATACTATGTCATGACAGTTAGATACCTACCAAATTTTAGAAGTAGAAGAGTTTAATTCCTAAAGGACCATTGTCCCTTCGAGGGACAAATGAGATTTTGAGCAGGTACTTATGGTCTCAATTTTTGTCCTCATTTTTTTTTAAAAGTTTATGAAGATAGAAAAATTGATTAGCTTCATGAGAATATAATTTTTTTTCATTTGGTGCTAAGGAACAAAAGTTATGCCCAAATAAGCTCAAAACAGGGGAGAGGGGGCAAAAAAAAAAGTTTCAAAAATTTGGATTTTTTTTATTTTTTATTTTTTTCCTTATATATTACATTTTTGTCTAAATTGGAAGCTTTGATTCGTTCCACTTGGATTTGTTATGAGAAGGTTATAGACAATCTTGTTTTGGGGGCAATTAGAGCATCTTCCTAAAAAAATAACTTGTAGGATTCATTTTTGAATGCAATTTTTACAATTTAAAAAAAAATAGGTCCACATGGTTTCATTTTCTTTCTAGAAAAATCTTACCATTGGGATTAGTGCATTTTAATTCCATCTTAGAGATATTAATAATTTAGATTTTCCTTCTATCTTGAACATACTTCTACTTAACAATTTTTTAAAGAATCAAAATTAATTTTTTTGGTATTTTCTTTTTTTTCCTAGACTCTCAACTCAATTCTCCACCATATAGATTTAAAGCTCAAAACTTTGTAGTGCAAAAAATTAAAGTTAAGAAGGTTCAAAGTCAAATATCCTAGTCCCGCAATCTCTGGAAAAACTTGTTTTCTTCACTTCAAATGCAAATATCTTGCAACTTGTGTGGGCAAAATTTCTGAAATTTTTCCCACACGTTTTTGTACTAGTTAGGTTTAATATCCTACGGTTAGATGTGCAAAAAATACAAATTTCAATTGTTTTTACTCTTTGCTCTAGAAATGGCAGTTTTGAGTGTTTTTTGGCAAAATAAAGGCCTTAGTCCTTTAGGGGTTAACATAACCAATGTCCAAACTGCCCAAACTGACTAAATTTTTTGAGTAGCATAACTTTTCACTCAAGTATTTGATATGAATTTTTTTCTTCTTCTTACTCAATTGGTTGGTGTACACATTTTGTACCATAATTTCTTAAAAATTTGTTCAAATTTGACTTTGTATGAACCTATCCAAACAATCAATTATCCATTCAACGGACAATTATCCTTTAGAGATTATGAAGGATTGCAAATAGTATTGACTATCCATTTTCATGTACCTTACTCATTGAAATTTTGTCTAACAAACTCTTCATTCGTGCCCAACATTGGGACCAAGGTTATATGCTTCTTTGAGTACGAGAACCAAGAAGTTTTTTAACAAAATAGGAAAGGAAAAAAAAATTGTTGGTGGCCAATGCACGCACAAGTCAAGGAAGTATTGAATTTAGATGAGAAGGACCCAACTGAACGAGACACGTTCATTTAGTTGGATCTGACAACTGAGAAGACGTTCTTCTGCAACTGAACAAATTCTATGGGCTCTTGACTGGTGGCCCTACACTGTACATACCAGCCCCGGTACCCCCAGTACACAGAATTGTTATAGTGATATTCCAATATTTACTAAGGTAGGATGAAAGGTAGGTGGACCCATTGTTGTCCTTTGGTCATTACATATGTATTTTGGCTTATTGGATTCTCAATTTTTTTGGCAACATAACAACAAATTAAAGGATTTATTACAAGTATATGGGTCAACTCATTAATTCTTGAGAAAAAACATACACACATTATAGGTGGTCAAAGCAATATTATATATCTTTTGATTGTTGTCCATGAGGGAAACTATTCTTGTCCATTTGGATGCTAATGTGTCTCTCCTATCTTCCTATAAGGTTGCCATGGGAATCCAAAAGTACCCTTTTAGATCATAGAATATTGAGTGAGCCTTTTGTGCTTTGAAACAAAATAGATGTAGATAGGGACACAATCAGAAAGAGTGTGGGTCCCATAATAAGTTTTCCTACCTTATGTAGATCCTACAAAATCATGACCACTTTCATATCATAAAACATAACTCCCAATCTCCAAGATAAGAATATAACACTCATAGATATCTCATTTGAGGTGTTGTTGAGGAAACAAAGATGAATATCGCTTGCAAAATTAGTGTCATTATAAAGTATGATTTCTTTAAAAATTTGTACAATATATTATTATCTGAACTTATACTAATTTGAAATAGTATGACTTTGCTAAATTAGTGTCCTCTGCACTATTGTAATAGAACAAATAAATGTACATTGATCCTCGGACAAGTATTTTTAACTAGTAAGGTAAAATAACCCATTACAGACCTTTTACCCATTGTGGACTCCTAAGAATCCCCCATTATGGTTTTCTTTTAGTTTTTGAGATTTCGACCACATTCAACGTCTTAGCTAACTAGGATGGAGTAATTAGTGACCACAATAGGAACTTTCAATTTTTTTGTGTTAGTTCCTTGTAGGAAGTGCCTTTTTCAAGTCTTCTATGTTAGAAAATATTGTGACCACAATAGGTGAGTAAGATGAGTGTTATGGATCAGTTTTGGTTGATTTGGGGGTAGTCTACAAACTCTTTTAGGCTATGATGGGTTGAACACTTCAAAAATTTATAACAAATTCACACTTTGTTGAAAAAATATAGTTTCAAATGCTCTCACCATTTCTATCACTTGACTTTCTCTGGGAAAAAAATAGAAAATTTCAGAAATGACAAGAGGGCAACTCACCCACCATATGGTCTGTAATGGGTTGTTTTACCTTATGTGCTTACGTCTAGTACATAATCAAGATATCTCATGCTTCTTATGTTTTCTTAAATACAAGAATAAATTCTATTGTTGTATATGGGAGCACTTATTTACAAAGTTGGTACCCCAAATGCACCATTGACCCCCAAACCACCATCATCACTACGGTTACATCTCCAAAATCAATTGTGTACCTACTTGGATGAAACGATTTTAGAGCTTCTACCATAAAAACAACTTTGGCCCTTCATAACTTTTGCATACAGTGTCCAAATGTCGCATTTATTGGTGTGTTAGAACCTCCTTTCACTTGCCAACTGAAAAATATAGAAATTTGATTAGTCTAATAATAGTAACTAGTCGCAATAAATATGAAACATCAACCAATCTAGTACTCTGTATTAGTATTAGTAACTAGGCACAATAGATATGGAAATTTGACCAGTCGAGTAATAGTAACTACAGTAGGCAGTGTAGATATGGAAATTTCAACTAGACTTTTGTGGGTTGTGCCTGGGGGCTAGGGTCGCTTGCTCTTCGTCAGTCGGTCGGTCGGTCTTGTCTGTCGTTCTGGTTCTGTTTACTTGTCTGGTTCTCCCCGCCACGCCACTCGTTAAGGTATTTTTGCCCTTGCCATGAAATTTCGTTCATTTGCGTCCCAAAAATAAAAAATAAAAAATAGACTATTAGTAGTAAGTAGTAATAGTAAGTAGGGTTACTAGGCACAGTAAAAAATGAAATTTGACCAGTCTAGTAATAGGAACTAGGCAGTAAGATAGGCACAGTGCCTTCTGCGTACACTACTGTAGTAGATATGGAAATTTGACCCGTCTAATAATGCCGTAGTATTATAATAACTAGGCCCAGTAGCCAAATGTGGCAGTTCGGGGTACCCACCTTCAGTAACTTAGGTTGCCCAACACTAATTTTTTGACATTTGACATAATATAAATATTTATTGTTATTGTACAAGAATGCACTACTCTTAAATTAGGTGTTGTCGTAATTTAGACTCATAAATCTCCACGTGTACAATTAGAAACATTTGTAGAAGTATTGTTGACTTCAGTAGCTTGTAAGATAACGTAACTTTTGGGGGGTAAGGCAACTTAATTGTTAAGGCAACCTAATTTCACTATTTAGTGTGAGTTACTCTAACTACTTGAACAACTTTTTACGTCCCAATGTGCATTGTCTCCATCACTTGTCACTATCTCATATTGACGAATGGTAACTTCTGCTTCCATCCATTGAATAAACTCACTAGTCCCCCCAAGTAGGCCTAGGGAGGATTGACCCCCTCATTGCCCCAACCCAAGGTAAATGTAAAAAATGCCCTCTAATTTGTGCCTTATAAACTTTGAATTTCTTCACCTCACCGACCAAATTGGGGACCTCTGATCACAAATTTGAATTCAGAATTTTCCATTTTTTTCATATGTGGAAAATAAATTAAAAACATTTTTTTTTCAGGGGTAAAACACGGGGTAATAAGGGGGTCAATCCTCCCTAGCCTCCCACACACTCCGCTCGCCCCAAACTCACTCGTCCCCAACTTCGTAAGTTAAAAAGATGATTCAGTACAGTACTGTACAGGAGTGGATAAGCTAATGAGCCGTGTGAGTGGCCGACTGGCTGGAGTGCCCGCTGGGCCAGACTGGCGATGCTGCTGCCGGCGGGTCGGACGGAAGGAAGGAAGGAAAGAGACGAACTTAACTTACTAATATACTTCAGTAGTAACTTAACTTATTAAGTTATATTAAGTTATATTATTTTATTGTTACGATTTGATGGAGAAGCCGAGGGCGGGCGAGCCTGGGCCAGGGAGAATTGACCCCCTCATTGCCCCAGCGAAGGGTAATTGTAAAAAAATTCCCCCTATTTTGTGCCACATTTTCTGGTATTTCTTCATCACTCTTACCTAATTTGGGACCTTTGATTGCAAATATGAATTCAAAATTTGAAAATTTTATCACGTGTTGCAAATAAAAAAATTCAGTGCTTAAACTGTGGGGCAATGAGGAGGTCAATTCACCCTGGCCGGCGAGCCTGCCTGCCTCGAGGGTAAATCGGGTCTTCTAGAGCTAGCCTAGCCTCTAGTGCCTAGTGGCTCGGGGCCCTCCTAGTCTACCCTAGGCCGTAGGCCCCTAGCAGTGACGGAGTCGTAGCTGGGCGGCCCCCTTTGTCGCCTTGTCTGGGTCTGCTTGCCGTTATTAGCGACTCCACCACTCATAACTTGCTTACCGGTACGATTGCCCATCAATGGCCTTTGCCCCGCCCCTGCCCTGCCTCCTCATTGCATTGCATTCAGCAGCAGTGCAGTGAGCCTGGCCTGGCTGGGAAGACCTGCTGCGAAGACAAGACCCAACCCAAAAGGGGCCAGCCAGGGGTAGGGGCCAGGGCCAGGACTGGCGGGCCGGCGGGGGCTTTCACTGTTTCACACACCCGCCCGCCCGCCGTTGACAGAAATTTCAATTGGGTGTGGGGAGAGGGGGTCAAAATTGTTATTTTTTTAAATGGAATGAAACAACATGATCCAATGGAGATCTTACAAACCGGTGGCCACCCTCGTTCCTATTGAAAAATAAAGAATATTTGTGAAAAACACAATTGAAAACAGGAGTGAGTGAGTGAGTGAGTGAGTGATTCAGCTCCTTTCGTACCCAACACACAAGAATGTGCAAATGATGGCTCCCATAGTACGAAAATTATCATACTCTTCTTACGCTGCTGTACATGATCTGCACAGAGTGAGTGAGTGAGTGAGTGAGTGAGTGAGTGAGTGAGTATGTGTGTGTTTTTGTTTTTGTTTTTGTTTTTCAGGAGGGGGTGTATTTTGCACCAAAGTGATGAGTTACTCTATGGATGGTTGGAAAAAACACTGTAGACAATTCTATGGAAACAGAATTGAGAGGATTGCATGAAACTACTAAGTTAACCCAGTGCATGCATGTCACTTGTGAGCAGGGATGAAGTGGTGGCACATTGCCTGGACAAGGTGATGGGCAAGCTACCACCAGTGGCGGCAAGCACGTGATACTTTCAAATGCACCATTGACAAATCTTGAGACACGTGATGGTTTAGGGTTTCACTTGAATGTCTTTCTTCTAAAATGGTAGACTCGCTTTTGAAATTTGCTAGTTTATTGAAGTGCACTATGGTAGAACCACCCATTACCAACCAAACCCCATGGTCAATCTATAGGTACTGGGAAATTCAATAGAGAAGTGATTGATTTCTAACCATTGGGTCTCGGTTTCCAACTAGCTTCTAACCATCAATGTCATCACACAATCATGTGCTTGGTTTTGAGAGCAAAGTAATCTTTGAATGGAAGACTCTAGGTGTTGAAGATGGATCCATATCAACTTTTGACTACTAAAATTCATAATAATTTCAATTCAAGGCAAAAAATTACCCAAAAAATTGCAATCCCTATGATTTTTGTCTTTCTACAAGTGAAAAATATTTACATGGCCTTCTAGTGCTCTAGATCATGCAAAAAATGCTTGAGTGGCTGGTAATCGGTGGTTCTACTATAGTTTTCAACTACAACCTTAGCTTCAATGATGTCGTATTTATGTGGAGTGGTGGGCGTCTTGGCTTTCATTATTCTTGAAGCTTCGTACTTTACTTCTTGTGTAGCTTGAGAATCATGGCAGTGCAATGTGGGTGCACTTGGCCGAAATAAAACAAGCAACAGAAGTCTTGTTGCCTTGTTGCTCAATTATACATGTCCTAGGAAGCATGGAAGAGAAAAGGATATTTAGCAATGTTTCATTTTTCATAAGGAAGATTTAGAACCACTTAATAAACCACCTTGCTTTGTGTGCAACTATGTTTGTCTAAAAACACTTCATGATCTAATGCATAGAGTCTTCTATAAGACCATAACTACTCATTCAAAGACTACTTTGGCTCTCAAAACCAAAGGCATGTGTCATAACATTGATGGTTAGAAAATGGTTAGAAACCAAAAATCAGATGGTTAGAAATCAATCATAGTCTCTGTTGAATTTCCCAATACCTATAGATTGCCCATGTAGGGGGGACTCATAGGAAATTTGTGATTCTACCATAGTAGAGCAAGAATCAAGACTAGCAAAAAATCAACCCTACTCTACACTTCACTTAAGTCAAATCCAAAATCTTTAGAGCCATTGTGCTTTTCAAGAAGGCAATTTCATTATGAACAAAACTAAACTAGATTTTTGCAATTTTCACTCATTTCACTAGAAAGGGCAATTTCAAAATAATGTTAAAAAAACTCAAATTCTTGTGTAAAATCATGAGATTTTGATTTTTGGGGTGTTTATTTTTTGTAACCTGATTTAGAAGAAGAAAGATTTATTTCCATTGGAACTGTGATTTTTTAAAATAAGTTAAAAAAAACAATTGAAATCTTGCAACTCTTCTATTTTTTTGAACATTTTTCCAATGCAAGGTAATTTGGGGTATGCTTGACACCTCTATTATTTTTGAAAATTGACATGCAACTAACTAACATAACTATCTAAAGGATCATCTAGATTCCCAAAGTTGAGCAGTGTCAAACTCTAGGCAAGGTTGAGTCAAATATTGTTGACCCTAATGGGTAGAGCCTAAAATTTATTTTCTTATGACTTCAAACATTATAATCTCACAACTTGCACCATCAAATGAGTTGAAGTTTTCAATCTCCACACATTCCTACATTTCTCTAGTACAATTTTGTACCTTTGAATTTATTTTTAAATACTTTTAATTTTCAATTTTTGTTACTGTAGATATAAAATATGAAATCAAAATATTTTTTTTGTTTTGAGGTGTGAACAGAGATCATTTTATCTTTGGTTTTAGGAATACATGGTGATAAGTGATAAATTGTTAAGAGATTTGAGGAATTGCTGTGGGATTTCAAATGAACAATAGATGAGTTTTAATGGTTAGATTGGAGAGGATCTGACAATTGCTTAGGTTGTATTGTTAAGTGATTTTTTTTCTCTCTCTCTCTCTCTCTCTCTCTCTCTCTCTTCTCTTCTCAATGTGTGTGAGAGTTTTTGGAACAATTGTGTGTTTTTGTTGAACTCTTTGTAATAACAAGCTTTAAGCATATATTTTAATTGTGTGTAAGTCCCAGTGGTTGGGCCTCATTGTATAGTGTGGTGTAGTGTGGATTTTTCTATGAGAGGAATTATTATTTGTTGTGTTTAGAGCAATTGTTTATTTGTGAGTACTTGATCAAATCATTCTATTTGTTTGTATAAGCTTGTAGCAGTGTGTGTTCTTGTTAAGGCTTGAAGCAATTGGTTGATTGTGAGGATTGAAGCTTTAAACAAAGGCCCTTGAGAATTTCTATTGAATGGTTGTACCAGTTTGTAAAAGCTTTGAGCTTTGTGTGTGTAAAATGAGTGAGCTTAGAAGTTGTATTGGTGGAAATTGTTTAGTGGCTTAAAGCATGTAATTGAAGGAGAGAATTAATTATTGAATGTATAATCAATGTTATTCACTAGCAAAGTGAATAATATAATTGTTGTCTTGTGTGAAAGAAACCTTTTCTTCTACCACTATTACTAATTGTAGAAGACTTATAGAAAGCACGCATAGATGGATAGCAACTATACTAAAAGTCAAAGGAAAATGAATAGGTTATTGAGAATTATGCATAGAGAAGCTTCAATTATTTTTTCCGTCTCTCGAAGACTAATTTTAGATAGAGAGCTTGTATTTGATTGCATTCTAAATAACATGTACATATCATGATTGGTCCACCAACTATTTATTAGGCACATATAGAGAGTGTAATTGGGTCCCTTGAATTTAAATTTACATTTCCTTTAAAAGGCTCCTTTAGTAGATTGCATTAGAGCTCCTTTGATGAAGAATTGTAGAGAATTGACTTGAATGATTTGCCGAAAGATTTTTTTTCCAGCTATTCTACTTTGTATTTGGTGTTTTGTTAGGCCAACCTAAGATGCTCTCATATGGATTATCTCATATGTCAAAATTTATTTTGAGTCACAACTCCACTTTGAATCTATGTAGAAGGATAGTTTAAAAAATATCTATGTAATCAATAATCCATTTTGCATGAATATTTAACCTCTCTAAGAAAATGTACTTTAGAAGGGCAACTAAAATTCAAGGTAAGTTTCTTCAAAGTCAATTTTGAATGAATCTTTTTGAATTTTCTTCTTAAACTAGATTCATTTATTTAAATAGGTGTTACTCAATGCATCTCCAAGTGTTGTAATGTACAATAACCTCCTCCATTGTTAGAATTCAAATAGATTTAGGTTCAAAAGGATGCTCTTTCATGAGCATACTACATTGAATTTTTTTTTATCATGCCTACCATTTAAAAAATCTTCAATAGAGTTAATTGTAAAGTCATGTAAAACAACCATTTATGTGGTATTTCTTGCAATACTTATTCAACCTCCACTTGTAACTCCTTTGAGTGAGCATAATATAAGGTACTTGATCTTAACCACATCCCTATGTGAACTCGTGACAACTTTATGTATGGAGCTCCATGGTTGCAAAGAAACAAAGCCTCTAGTAAATGATTGTAGGTCATTTTGAAGGCACCTCAAACATTCACCCATATGACATTTATAGGTTTCTTCAAGTCTTGACTTTGAAAATTCATAAAAGTACAAAAAATCTCCCCCAAAGATACATTTTCTTTTCAAAAATTGATGATTTTCATTTGTCTAAAAGTTAAAAAAATCACCCTTTAATTGGTGACACATTTGAGCATGATAATGTTAAGATTTCAACATGACATACCAATGAAAAATTCAAATTATTCAATTATCAATCCAAAGGTGTATGTCTTGCCATACTACAATACATAATTTGTATTCTAAGTAGTCAAAATATATTAAAGTTAATTGTAAAGTGTGTGTAATGTGGGACCATGAGCTAGAGCTTGAGAAAAACACAAGACCAAACTCCCTAGAACACTAAACCTCGGGTTTAATGGAGTTTGGTGATGTGCATAACATTGCTAACCAACTGAATCTTCATCCCCCAGGTGGAAGTATAATTCGCTCCTAAATGCATGGGAGGGAATTAAATTATAATCCCAGGCATCACATTGGCTATGTGGAGGTAACTTTGGGCTAGGATGATGGACGAGTGACCAGTCTGCTAAGTTCTAATTGGGAATGAGTGAGCTTGCCCATCCCCGAACACTGTATCGATTAATGGGTGATATTAATGCGGGCTACAATGCATGGCTACAATTTCACTGTGGGTATGTCGCAAAATTGCAACAACAATAATTTCAGTGAACATGTAAGTTTCCACGTTGGGGGGCTCTCGCTTTTGGGGAGCACAAAGGGACCCCAGCGATTGTTAACAATGTTATATGTTTCTTTTGTATTGTTCTTAGTTAAACCTTCCTTCCTCTGAGAATGATCAGAGGAAGGAAGTTTCTTACAACTGAGAATGATCTTTATGATTAACTCCACTATTGTATACATTCGCTTCCAAAGCGGCCTCCAGTAATTGTTGAAGTGAACCCCACTGTTGTCGATCATCTTCGAATTCTCCCGTCAATGCCAGCCTGTTGGTCCGGTGTTGCTTGCTTGCCTTGTCTGGCCATCCCTGGGCTTCGCCGTTTCGGCCGCTCCGCCTGGGATCCGGGACCATGATCAATCAGGGCGGGCCTTTTCATTTGCAAATGGTGGAAAACTGAATATGGCCCGAAGCTAACTAATAAGTTAATGACAACAAAGGCGCAAGAAAAGGTAACTAACTTAATGCAAGTGAGGTCATCACTCATCATCAGCTGGCGGGGATGGCCGGGAGTGGGCAAGCTCAAGTGCACAACAGGCACACACTCAGCGAGCCTGGTCTCACTGCCTGTGATGAATCAATCTGTGGTGTCTTCTGAATGACTGATGACTTCAGGGCCGATGATGAGCTTGAAGTTCGCAGGAGCGGCGCCTTTGGAGCTGCGATGGTCGGTCTCATTATCCGGAAGAGTGGGGCCTCCTCTCCTTGCAGCCAGCCAGCCAGCCAGGGATTCCTGCTGCACGCCCTGCAGCCCTTGCTTTCTGCTGTCTCCTGCGCTCCTTGCTTTGGCAGGGCCGGGAGCCATCATTTCCACCTCCAAATTTAGAGCTGGCAGCAGCAGCAGCAGGGATGCAGCAATGCAGCATCCAAGTTCAAGTGCACCGCAAATAGCCGCCCGGGGCGGGACGACATTCCCTCCATTCATGTCCGGATAACAAGGGACTGATGAGTGGCGACGGATCTTCATTACGACACCAGCGTTCAGTTCGGGAATTTTTCGGAGCTTGACCGGCTATGTGCCTCCGATTCCTACCGAGTCAACCGGTTTTTCAAGTACTCCTACTTGAAGGTTACACTAAAGAGTGAGATTAGGTTGCTCACACTAATTTCTCGACAATTGACACTATGTAAATATTTACTGGTATTGTATAAGAATGCACTATTTTTGAGTTAGATATTGTTGGGATTGGGATTCACAAACCTCTGCATTTACAAATTGAAATATTTTTAGCAGTATTTATTGCCTTTGATGGCCTATATAAGAATTTTCTTGGGGTAAGGCAACCTAGTTGTTAAGGCACACTAATTTCACTATTTAGTGTAGAGTACAATAGACATAAATTCAGTTATTTTTTTTTAAAAAAAAGTGCCACATGTCAATTTGTGATTTGGGTGAAGTGACGTGGATCCGTGACAATTTGACATGGGAATTCAATTTCGACACTTGAGTGTTGTATGAGACCTTCAACTACGATGCTCATTCCAATTAATTTCATTTTTTTGATTAGAAATTGAAACTTTCTAGATTTTTTCATTGTTTTTTTTCTTATGCTTTTAAAATCCAACCCATTATTTTCTCATTTTCATTGACTCACTTTGCACTACAGTAGTCTGCTATAATTCCGACCCTCTTCTTCAGACTATCCCTAGGCAGGGTCTAAAATAGACGTTAAGAGGTTGTAAAATGGATATGTGCTAAGCATTAAATGTTTTGTCAATGATGTCAGAGCGGTTTAACATTTGTCAAATGTTCCTTTATACTTTGCTAGTTGATGGAATAAGAACCAAGGTGGGGCCATTTCTGAAATGTTTACCTAAATTCAAAAAGAAATTCCCCCACAACTTTGAATGCTAATATTTTCTAATCTATACTGTCAAACTTCATAAAAAAAATTTTACCATGTGATCTTATACAAGTATTGTACAAGATCCTACGGTTACACTATAAGAAACTTGCATTTTTACACTGTTTTCAAAAAAAGTATCATGTTTTTTGAGATGTCACTGCGTTAGATGGTCAACGGGCATGGGAGTGTGAATTTGATGTGATGTTGCAGAAAACGTGCATGGCTAAGTTGGAAAACGAGCAAATGTTATTGTAGATGGATATGTTCTTAATGATGTTAGAAAAAACATGTTGATGGTTTTCTGTGACATCCAAAAAAACATAGACTACCATGTCAACAAGTAGACCCATTTTGACTATGGGTAAGTCAGTAAAAATTACTATGGTGTATGGTAAAAAGTTGACCATATGTGAAAATTTTAGGGAAGGGCAAACACATAGCATGCCCTACCAAAAAAAATGGATGGATGTGCACCATGGATGAAAAAAAGATGGTCTTTATACAAGTGGGTGGGCGGAAGTGAAACAAATAGTATGGAATATGCAAAACAAGAATTGTGTTCAATGGAAAATGTCTGAAACGACATCTAGATGTCTAAAATAGTGTCGAGATGTACAATGGTCAAGTTCCCACATTCTATTTATCCCATATCTTTTGTCTCACCATGGACGGACAAAGAATATAAATATGACCTCTGTTATTTTCATTTTCACTAACTTTTAATAAAGGAATTCCTTCATTTTGCCATCAAAAATTCTCTTGATGGTAGATGGTAAGTTTTCTTCAATTCTTGTTGAATTCAAGAAATTTTTCTTTTTTCTTTTCTTTTTAATCATTATTTTTTATTGATCTTGCCTGACAGGTATAATATGCAAAAATTGATGTCTCAAAAATGTCTAAACATCTAATTTGACATTTGAAAAAGAAAAATTAAAAATTTCAAATGACATAAAAGTGTATTGACTAGGTGTGCCATGTCATCATAATGGGTTCCACGTCACTTTTCCCGCCATTATGTCAAGTGCCACGTCATCGATGGACTAGATGAAAAAAATCCCACATGGATCTTTTTGCCTATGTGGCACTTACATGGCATCCACATACTGTACTATGGAGACTTTGGAAGACCCTGTTGTTTGTAACGTTAGAAAAAAACAAGTTAAAATTGGACGCGTTTCCCTTGATTTTGGTAGGTTTTTTGCCCATTCGTTATAACAGATTTTAGGTGACATCTACCCGGATCATTTTTATGTCAAACAGAACACTGGGGCACATTTTTTCTAACGTTAAAAAACATTGTTTTCTTATATTGTTAGATTTTTTTAATTAAATTTTTTTTTCTTGAATGAATGCAGCAGAAATGACAATTTTAAGTGATTTTTGTTAAAAATAGGCCTTGGCCCTTAAGAGTTTAGATTAGTAAAGGTCGCATTTTGAAACCTTGTCTATTACTTTCTACATGTCACAATGCTTGTTTCTAGTGAAGCCATATCTTTTTTCAGACTATGCATGTGTGGGTTTTGTAAGGTCTACGATCATAAATAGGTACCTATGATAGAATTCTTTAGAAATTTTTAAGTAATTCAAAAATGCTCCAAAAAATATGAAACCACTTGGGTTAGATTCCACATCAATTTTTCTTTAAGTGAAAAATAAGAAAAAAATAATTTTGTACATCTAAGAACCATCGAAAAGGCCAAACAACCCTTAAAAGGTCACTTTAAGAGCAAACTACTTTAATCATCAATCTTTTCTAAACATTGGTTTTACCATCTAGTTTTTTTATAATTCCCATTTTGAACTGGGTTTTTCAAGAACTGAGTCTAATTTTTTCCCCTATTTTCACTCTAAAGAGAAATTTTATAGATTTTTTCACTAGGTTTTTTTTTGATGTTTTCAAATTGCAACCAAGTTTTCCCCAATTCCACCAATTAACAATGAACTAATTAGTAATTCTATCCAAACATTGATGTTGACCATGCAATTCAAATGAACACTCATATGAAAGTTTTTTCCAATTTTATCTATGTGGATTGCATTTACTATTTTTCCATAGTTTACACCATGGTCTTGCATCCCTACAAATATAAGGGAAGCAAGGCCCAATTCAATATAAGGCCTCAATATATAAAACTCAAATTTCCGTTTCTGTATTATTGAAAAACATTGGTGGGGGAGAACATTTCCTATTGTGCCTCTATCTACTCTCCCTTCATTTATATAGGTATAAGAAAGAATTGGTGGGGATACTCTAAGGTATGCCTACCAATCTCTATATCGAGATCCACATGACTCCCCATTAGACTATTTATTCATGCCAATCTTAACTCTCTAGTTATTCTTTGGGTTTGTCTTAGTCTTAGGATCCGTACACGTATAAGGGAAGGTGCTCTAAAAGTGCCTTTGCTCTAAAAGCAACCTATAACACATAGGTACATTTTGCTTTCGTCAATGTACCAACAATGTACATTTGAAGAGTTGATCACTTTTAGAGACCATTGCATTTCAACTTCAAAAATTCGTAACTAATTCCTCAAAGGTCCAAAAAATATGAATCGATTCATATTAGATGCCAATTCCATTTTTGTTTCTACCAAAAATTTGCTGAAAAATTATTTCAATAAGTTTTAGCTTCCCCTAAAGTGCAATCAGCTCTTAAAAGCGGTTGCTTTAAGAGGAGACTACCTTGCCACCTTGGGTTTTTTCAACTTGAGTTCTTCAAATCCATGCCAGCCCATTGTGCCATGTGCCATGCAGTTCCGTGCAGTACGGGAAACTTTTCACAGGCCCTCTACAAAGTATTGAGGAATAAAACTTGTCACAAATTAAACAAGAAGAATAACACTAGTTCCATTTAATTTGAAGCTGGCAAGAATAAAGAGGTTAGTTGTTCAAGACCCCACATCAAGGTCTAAAGTACACAAACCCCAAAAAGATTGCATTCCTTATCAACATTACTTTGACATTTCATTCCAAATTCTTTTCATCCTAAAATCTTGGACCGGTATAGAGAGGGGGTGCAATTGGGAGAGAGTCCATAATGAGAATGCTTACCTTACATGACTATGATAGAGATGCATGAACTACATTCTCCCTCTTGAAAGCAAACTAGATTATTATTATAATTGTGAATGATGATAACAATACACTCAATCGAAAGTTCTATTCTGGGCACATAGTGCTACAATTTGCCAATTAATTAATTGGCAATCACAATGTGCTTGTGAAATGCATTTTGTACCCCCCTTACTAATAATTTTTAAAAACCTATTAATACTACAATTGGTATAGGATATTGGGACCGTTTCATATCAATACTAGCTTGTCTGTACATCCATATATTGTATATTTGTATACCATGTACTATTTATGCACATTCACATATTCCTTAAACATGTATGTATACCATATATCGTATACAATATTGGATATTGTGTAAGTTTTGTTTTTGAAATCCATGGCGAGGATCTAATCAAAATAATTTTTTTGTGCAATTTAGATTGATGGCATGAGAAGGGGGACATAATTATTTTAATTAAGTGCATCAACGGTTATGGATTTTTTGAGTCGGGAGTGGTAGGTAGGGGAAGTGTGTTTGCATCTTTTGAATGCATAGTCTCCTAAAGATATAAATGTGTTTCTATTAGCATTGTCATGTACATTCACGTCTTGACATGTGGAAGTAGTTTAAGAAATGTGTACAAAATAAGATCCATGTTGGATAATATACATGGAATATGCAAACACATAGTGTAGAATTAGAGAAGTGAATGTTATTATAATTCTATTCTAGTCTATTATTGCATTAGCTACTTAACATTGAACCTATACTATAGGTTGTAATTTCAATTTATCTTACATTTGGCCATTGTGAGAGATCAAAAATGGATATTTAATACTTTCCATTTAGAGATGAAGACACATAGAACTAATGTATTGTAAGATATTTTAGAATATTGAAAAGGCAATTGAAATTATCATAAACATTAGAATCAACAAAAAAAGCTTCAATTATATAATTTAAAACAATAAAATCAAAATTGGTGTGGATTTTAATGAAAAACATTTAGTTGAAAATTATGGTAAAATATTCTATTTTTATTTGGAAATATGATATGATATTCTTGTGAGAGTTAGTGATATAATTGTCCTAACATATAGAACATGTCCAATTGGCAATTGTGATGAAAATTTCAACTTGATAAATTTAAAAAAAATAATATAATGAACTAGAAACTAGACTTGGTATGGTTTTGTGGTTCATCTTATTTGCTAGAAATGCTAGCTTCATATCAAAGGCTTGGTTACAAGTTTTTCAAACAACTTAAGATTGAAATGCAAACATATGTTTTGTATTTGATCTTGTATTAGGATATTTTAGGAGGCAATACTTGAAAATAGTCAGTTTGAAGATTTTTTAAAATAAAACAAGCAATGAAAATTTTCAACATGAAATATACTTTGAACAACTCTTATATTGAATTATTATGGTACTATATTAACAAGAATGTAGAAAAAAATACAATCTTTGAATATTTTAACTCATCTAGAAAAAACAAAAACACTACTAGATCCAATTATCACAATGATATATTTTGCTCATGCAAATTCTTTCCCCCAAATTAGAAATATCCCAAATACTTTCATCAATACAAATATCAATTCCAAGGTATTTTCTACTACCATATATAGTCCTTGATTTATCTCAAATACAATAAAAATTAAAATTTCAAATGCATGGTTGCTAAGTTAGTAGTCTGCTAGAAAACAATAGCACTAGTCATGCAACTATGATACAATCTTGGATAATAAGTTAAACTTAAAACACTTTTGTAGCTTGAAAGTAGAGGATGTATAGTCAAATACACCTTTTGCTGACTAAAAAGCAAATGATTTCATCAATTTTTTTTGAAGAGTTCCTTGAATGTATATACATAACTTGGTGGTGGAAATCCCTTCATTGAAAATCTACAAAATTTTGTAGAGAAGAAGATACTAAATCCATGGATTATAAAAGATGCCTTGCTAGTATATTTGGCAATGCCTAGTATTGGTGCTCTTGATCTTAATGTTAGCCTATAAAATGCTCTTTTTGAATTTGATCCCAACAAATGCAATAAATCTTATTAAAACTACTTTCTATTCCAATTTGAAATTTTGTAAAATTCCTAGAATTGTGTACTTTATAGCCATTTGAATTGTAGGCCTATGACCCTGTTCTAATGAGCTTCTAATTATAGAATGATACATGAATTTGGTTTATACCTTGATGTTCTACAACACAAAAGATAAATTTTTCAGATATTTTGAGCTTGTTTTGCATGCAATATACTTTTCTTCATTTTTTCTTCAAAAATCCATTATAATTTCAAATTTTCACAAAAGATTCTGAAATTGTTTAGGCGTGTAGACAACATCTGAATGAATCTCTGAAAAATAAAAAACAAAAAATCTATTCATTTTCAATGGCAAAATGAAGCATGCAAGATAGAGGACTTTCATGTTTGACCACGGTCATAGGCTCCAACATTTCAAGTTTATCAAGATGAATATCCATTTTCGATCACTTAAGCAATTCAGCCTATTTGCGGCATGGGAAAAGTTTAGGAAAAAATTTCCTTATGTAGAGAAATAGATTTAAGAAGGATTTCATAATTTCCTAAATTTTTCCCCTTAAAAGAAAAATTATCACAAATTTTTTTGGGAAGATTCTATTTGTCCCATTCTCAATATGTAGGCAAACCTATTTCCAACCATAGGATGATTCCAAAATCGATGTAAGGCTTCCAATGTACACCATATAAGTTTTCAATGTACACCTCCTGTATATTTTTGTTGTCCCCGGGGTCCTGTGGTGCATGAGCTGTCACCTACAATTCACCTGATTGGAAATGGAGCAGCCTATACTGCAAGAATGGGACTCTGATCGGAAATGGGTCATCTCCTTTATCGCCTTTTTACATTTGTCACTGCAAGTCTGCAACTCAAGAACTTCAAGTCTCAACCTTGACATTTTGACCAGCTTGAATAATAAATAGCATTAATTTAATGAGGTGCAGGTAATTTGTACTGGAGGGACTCATCACTCACAGTTTTGAGTCCATCCCTTAAGTTATGTCTTGTTTCGAAAGTACCTCAGAGGTCATGTGACATTCAAATGATTTGGTTTTTTATTATATGTTTTTTTTTCTCTATTTGGTTATCATTCGGTTTCCATTATGACTCAAAATCAAAACTGAGATTCGAGTGCACAAAAAACCTGTGTTCATAGGAATAGATTTTCAAAGGTTATATAAGTTATATTCACATAAACAAAGCAATGATATCGGACAATGCAGTTGTAGTTGTCCCACCAAGCAGCTGGACTACTGGACATGTGTCATAAAAATTATCGAACATGGAATAATCTAAACTTGTGTCTTCATTATTAGGTACTGTGTGTACCCTTGCACCGACCATTCAACATCCATAGTGTTAATTATTTATATGGACTATTCTTAATTTATGGGACAGGCAGATGAACGTCGATAACATCGAAGCAAGTACACAATCCAGCAACTGTGGCAAATTGCTTACCTATTTTTCTCACCGACTTTGTGGAAATTTGTATTGGAAAGGGGAATACAAGGCTTGGGTACGGCCGTCACCTGCTGATAAACAGTGGTAAATGAAGAGCATCCAAGGTGCAAAACGTTTAAGAAGTCCCTTCATGTATTTGTGCGTTTATCTGCAATGCAAAAGAAAAGGTCATTCGTTTGTGCTGCTGTAGTTCTGAAAGAAAACAGAAGAAAAAGAAGAAGAAAAAGTGTCCTCTCCTAGTTGGCTTGATTCCTGGCAGGCATCCGTGCTTTCTGTTCTACTGCTCTGTCAGTTCCATTGTCTGATCCAGAAGAATGGGATGCAGCAATTCTGCACTTCCCATTCAGAGTCGGCATCACTGCCTGGGATTGCACACATGCGCTGTATCATTTCTCCAGTCCCTGCAAGAATGAAATCAGTGGCAACATCTTGGGCGGTGGGTTAAGTGTTCGTCTCTATTAGTAACTTGATTAACATCGTTTCTGGCACCAGAAGACTGTTTACATATGGCGAAGTCAGAGCTGGTCCACAGAAGAAATCCATTCCAAAAAGTCTATGAGAGGGCCAGTACGTTGGGGAAAGAAGAATCACGCAGGGCCCAATTTGATAACAAACCTGCAAATTGCTCAGTAGGAATCGCAAGGTCTGACATCCCTTTGCGTTATAAGAATTACCAGAAAAATATGACCTAATGGTCAGAAACAGTACTAATCTGAAAATGCAATGTGGTCTACCAACAACCGGTCTGACACATTCCTTGCATCGCCCAATTTGTAAACGATCATTTGAACGCGCAAGCTCAGATAGACGGCAGTATTTGTTTCAAAATCTAAATTCTCTACAGTAGATCCAGGGATTCAAAATTGCAAATTCATTAAATAACAGAAATGGTGAAAGCTCAAACACCTGGCTACTTGAACTCAACCAACAATCTGAGCTAATAGCAGATGAGCATACCTGTCTAATTGTCAGTCCCTGCCAATGGCAGAAGCACCTCAGGTAACGTTTCATGCCTCGAAAAGATACTGCAAAGTGATCAATAATCAGATTGAGATGCTACTTGTCGAGCATACAACCCTAGATTTTCACCTACAAATCGGACAATATATTCTCCAATTCCTGTGTTCCAACGCCACTCGGCCCTCTCTACTCATAGCTGCAGGAAGACAAATGGGTTTTGATTAGCATTATAATGCATGCTCACAACTTGACATATGGAATTTTCCAATCAGAAGTGTACTAACGTGACAGATTTTCAAAGATATACAAGGAATGTGAAATTCCAGTGTCATTAGAGGGTCGATCATAGACTAGAATGAAACATCAAGTTGTGACAAAAGAACAAGATATGCCATAAGAGAAATCCCTTATAAATCCTGCTTTACTGGAAACCAACGGGCCTGTGACATTTACCAGTCTCTGCAATGAGCTTCAGAATCTGGAGCTGCGCAAATTGTAACTGCAACACAAGCATAAACCAACACCGCCAGCTCAGTCAAGCAGCCATTGAGGAATTGTGCTACACATTATCACCTATGGAGCATCTCTAATCAAAAACATACTGAGCACGTGTAAATTCCACTTCTAATTCGTGAAAATGAGGAATACCAGGACTGCAGGCTGTAACAAATGCCTAAAGTATGCATCAAGGAATTTAAGTCTATATCCCATGCATAGACTAGTGAATATCATGGCTTGTTCCAGCCAAAGAGTTCACCCAACTTGGTTACATATTGGTCTCCACTGATAATGGATATCTAAACCCTAAACCCTAAACCCTAAAAACCTAAATAATAAAACCAAAACCAACACATTGTCATACTGCAACTGTAGGTCCACCAGGAAAATTGCAAACACTCTCAATCAAGTAACCATCATGTCCACATAACAGTGGCCTTGTTAAAGCAATGGAGAAACACGCTGCTGAAAGATCTGCATCCATAAGAAGATGGTGAGCAAGTCTAGACTTAAACATAAATATGTCCATTCTATTGCATTTGGCAATTGGTAATCGAGAAAATAAGAGAAGTTTTCATAAGTAATTGATGAAGCTGTTAACAAAATGAATGCTTCAAACCTATGTCGTATGGAGATTCCAGCGCTATTACAACAGTTGGAGCGAAGCTGCATTAATCTTCAGCCATGGAATGAAGATACTAGTACCAGCGACCTCACTTCTAAATGCAAAAGAAAGCTGATGCGTTGAGAAGTACCCATTATAAATGGATGCTCCTCGTTTTGTTTCAAAAACCTGTTGGCTCTGTTGCAATTGAGCTCCTGAGGAGATCGGATACAGATCTAACAAGGTTTATTTTCACCAATGTGGTCCAGCAACAAGAACAAAACTGCGTCTGTGTCCCACGAATTTCATATGCAATACCTAACCCTGTTCTACTGTCCTCCGAATGAAATAACCAGGGTTTAAGCAGGGTTTTTAGGGTTTAGGGCTGACGAACGTAAGAATACACTAAACCTCTAGCACCTAATTGAACACAGACAGCATTAACGTACTCTCTCTGAAGAACTTGAAGTTAACCCAATTAAGTTATGCAGTAGTTCTAGGAGCAAATTCCCTTCACCCAATCCAAAATCTCTGCCTCCACTGTAATTAGCATTCAAGAGAAGTTTATTTGAGTTTAGAGGACAATAACACATTGCTTTAGTATCATGATAAGAGACCCAATTTGTGCCTTGTGCCTCGCGACACTATTTTGCCATTTGAAAACCTGAGTTGTACATTGCTTGATTTATAAATCAGCCCATGACAACCCAACTCTCTAATGCAGACATCTACAAACCGACCCATTACAGTTTTTTATCAATCCATGGAAGATTTTTTCTAATTAATGAGGTTAGGACTTCATTAGGTGGGTTAATGGCCAAAATCAATGCTTTGTATGATGGTGATGAAGTTATTAGAGATTGATTTAAGAACTTCCATCTTTCCAATATATAGTCATTATAAGAACTAACTTTTTTTATTCCATCATGTCATGTCCATGTTAGAAAATGTTGCAACCATATCATGAAATATTGTGATTGCTTTAGGTGATTTGACGACCATTATGGGCACTTTTTTTGATGGATTTGGGGTAGTCTACAAGCTATTTTGAACCATTTGGGTTGCATACTTCAAAAATTCTTACCAAATTCATACTTTGTCAAAAAAAGAAATTTTAAATGCTCTCTCCATTTCTCATGTTTGTCTTTCTATAGAAAAAAAATCTAGTTTTCAAAAGTGTTAACATCACAAACTAGTCAATTTGCTAGTGGTAGGTTAGTTTACTTTATAGTGGCACATCAAAATTGTGGTAAAGGAGTGCATGCATTTGTTGCCTCTTTTGTGGGGATGGTGACAAAGTAGGTACATAGTGATTTCCACAAGGGGGACATGTGGCATTGTCCCATTGGTTGTTAAGCTTTTACAAAATTTCTAAAAGGGGTACACACTTAATTTTCCTACCAGTTATAAAACTTTCAACCAAATTTTCAAGCAAATCCCTTGTGTAAAATGAATTTATGAATTCAATATGTAAATCCCACCCCAAGTACCCAAATTTGCATTCCTCAAGAACCTATGGAACTTGCAAACCATATAGGATATATATATATATATATATGTATTTTTGGCTTGTGAATATGTATGTATTCTATATTTGTAATTTGTGGGCATATACATACCTATATCATGTATTTTGTAGTCTAGGACCATATACATATCATGTAATCATATTTGCATTTTGTATCATTATTCTATATCCAAATTTTGATGGCTAAGATCATTTGTTCCATATACATCAACAACTTGGTTTTTTCAGAAGATCAACGACAATTAGGGGGGGTTCTTGAACTCATGTCAACGGCTCTTACTTTTTTCAAGGGAGGGTGGGGGAAAATTGAAATACAAACATCATGTTTACATCTTTTGAGGGGACACTGGTACAAAAAGGGTGGCAATAAAATTGTGGTATAAATAGGTAGGTCTCCTACCTTATTGTTGGGTGGATGACTCTCAACAGTTGCATTTGAATTGATGAATGAAGCCTCCTATTGGTTCAAAATGATTTTATTCCTTGGAGCAAAATTCTCAATCTTTGACATCTCATGTTAGTTTGGATAGCCATAAGAAGTAGACATAAATCATTTAGACTATAAATTCAATCTAAGCCAAGATGAATACCCTTCATTTTGGAAAACACAATAAGGTTTATTATCATATCGTGGCTACAACTTCTAAATTAATACCTTAGAGATGAGGAAGAAATATAATTTTTTTCACACTTGAGGAAATAATGTTCAAAGTAACAATTTGTAATGAAATTTTGAAGTGATATGCAATAAAGCCCATAAGTGTCATTAAATCATTTGTAAACCAACAAAATTTGCATTCAGAAAATGAACATCTTTCTCACCTAAAATGGCTACATGCTTATGATGATTTTGCACCCAAAACTTAAAGCCCCTATTGTGTCCATCAAGTAACTTCTAAATTCTATGCCTTTTGTATTCTAAAGTTTCTACTTTCACATCTCATGTAGGGCCATAATACTTCATTTGTTCAAAAAAGACATAATTTCAATACTTGCAAGCATGGCTATAATGAAGGCATTTCTAGAATGACCGTTATAATTTTATAGCCACTCTATTTTTTTAGTTGTTACCAATCATCGCACAAACAAAATTCAAATCCTTCTCCAAATAAACAGAGAGACTTATATGTTTTGAAATTTGGTGTGATCATTAAATTTTATGTCAAGATTCATCTTAAAAAAACAAAATGCAAAAAGATTTCTTCTTACAAATTTTATCACAATCTAAAGGCCATGAAGCTAAAATCTAGCTAAAAATTCCTTACAACCCTTCACCTCATAGTGTGTGGTCATTGGGTGGTGATACAAATTTTGTTCCCATGGCAATTGAATTGGTAGTTGCATTGTGTGGTTAGTGTACAATAAATGGCAACAGTTGTTGTGTGTTTTTTGGATGTGTGGGATAAATGGCAAGTTTACTCAGGATTGAAACGTCCAATTTAGTTTTGATGATAATCTTGCCATCTTTAATCCCTTAAGGACCAAATGTTCAAATTTTGAACAACAAATGAACAAAAATACATCCAAGCACACAAAAATACATTTTCATCCATTAATTATTATGAAGATTTTGGTATAAGTTTGTTAAAAATTTTATGATATAGATTTTGAAGACGTTCCTTTGAATTTTTTTTATAGTTCAAAAGGACAACTATACCTTGGGCATCAAAAAATACTTATTTCACTTCAAAAAATGACTATTCAAAAGAAAATTGAATAAAAATAAATAAATAAACTCAAAAATCACTATAATTAGAACTTATTATTTAGAACTTTAAAGAATTCTTGTAAAAATAATAAATATTCAATCTACAATTGATGATAGAAGGAATTTTCAATTTCTGACTTCAAATTTTGTTGAAAATATTGATGTGTGTACTAGTTGATTAACTGTATGGATGTGATCTACGGAACATTTTTCATAAATGTTGTTTGAGAGTCATCATGAAATTGTTATTTAAAGTTGCATTTTATAACACATCATTATATTTTTGGAAATTTAGACTACTCCCTAGTCCTTAAGGGATTAACTACATTGATTTGTTCTAATAGTATGTGTAAGACAAATTTACCAATGTTACACTATTTTGAAGTAGTGGCTATTGAAATATCATTGTATTGTACTAATTTCCATAAGAATAAAGTTTTCTAATGACACAAATTTTCTATGAGATCCTAATCCTTCCTTGTACTAGCTGAAAAAAATTATTGTAATTAGAAGAAGGTTACAAACTCTGTTCACACAATGAAAGCCCTTTGATCCACCAAAGTTTTTGACTTCAATGCTTTCAATTCAATACAACAACTTTGTAACAAACTTCTTATCCTTCTTAACTCACAATGCAATATAGTTCATTACTTGTAATCCACTGTAACATCTCCTATCATATAGCATCAAATTTTGAAATTTTGTAACTTATTCATACAACAATAAAATCATACTAATCTAAGTAGAATCTTCATTTAGTTCTCAAAATAAAAATCATAATTAATTAATTTTTAAAAATCATGCAATGAGTGTAGTTCAAAATGCAACCTTCAAATTTCAATATGATGCTATTTTAATAGAGTTAAACACCTCTTTTAGATTTGTAATGGAAAAAATACCGTGGCAAGTTGCAAAGATTCTTAGGATATCAAGTTAGAAACTACAAAGGCCACTAAAGAAGATGAAGGTGTGTCTAAGGCCCAAACAAAATGGAACTACTAAAAAGATCAAAAGAAGGACTAAAAGCATCAAATTAGATGTTTTTTCAGGTCTCAAGAAGATTGTTTCAGGGGTGTTTCCCAAGCTATGAACTAGCCATTGTTATTCTAACTCATAAAAAAATTAATATTGGAAAAATGAAAAAAAATGAAAAAAAAAATTATTTAAAGAATATTATTTGACATGGTACTTTCCAACCAAGGTGAAAAGCATCAACAATTTTTGCCCTTCCCATTTTTTAAGAAATATAAATAAGATAATTGATTTGTATAATGTATAACTTGAATAAATTTGATGTACAATCCAATGCTTTGATTTGTATAGGCAAAGCATCTCAAGTTCTTTCTTCACAAGCATTTTAAGAATATGAAGGAGGTATCCAATAAAAATCTCACAATTTCACAAGGGAGGTAGCTTGCTTTGTATTGATTTCCGGCCTTTTCTTTTGATATTGGGTGGACTAAATGGATGGACAATGTGGCATGAGGACATGATAAGCATGGATGATAGGTCCCCAAGTTTAGGTGGAAATCATTAATGGATAATGCCATGTTGTTGGCTTAATGAAGTCAAAAGTGTGGAATCTAGGGGAAGTTGTGAATTCGGAACTAAGAAAATTGGAAGTATGGCCACTATCTGAGACATGTTCTATTTGGTATCTTCCTTCTTAGCTAGGGTCACTTTCGATATTTTTTCCACCTTTTTTAGAAGAAGGCTTTGAAATTAATTTTCTAATGTCTTGAGTTGTGCATAGTGTCTAAGAAGGACCAAATGCAAGTCACATTTAAGGCTTGTTCCAATTTATCATGCCCCAAAGCCAATAAATTGTCTATAGTACCTACATGAACAAAAATCTCTAGAAGAAATGCTTATGTGTGTTTGCATGAGATATTTGTGGAAGATAAACAAAATGCTTTCTTCAAGTAATGAAACTTTGAAGCTTCATAACTTCTTCATACGATATCCAAATGATGTGTATTTCGTTGCGTTGTAATTCCCTTTGAGTTGCCAACAAGAATTTTCAAAAGAAATTCATGAAAAAACAAAATTCTATGCGGTGAGCGTGGATCGAACACGCGACCTTCAGATCTTCAGTCTGACGCTCTCCCAACTGAGCTATCCCCGCAGGTATGCAGCAAACCATTCCGTAACCGGGGCTCGAACCCGGGTCGCCTGGGTGAAAGCCAGGTATCCTAACCACTAGACTATTACGGAGCTCCCGGAAGCAGGCCGCTTCCGTTCGATGTTTCCGATTGCCTATTGTGAAGTATTTAAATTTAGACACGAGTGCCATTTCCAATTAAGTACTTTCATTTTAACCCGGACTTGGTCTTTCGTCTACCCAAGTTAATGTTGTTTACTTAGCTTCTTGCAAGTCACCTTCACAGAGCCTTCAAGCAGTCCATAACCCCCAAAGACCTTCGCCTCTAAAAACACTCACGGCCAAGTCCCACATCACCCAAACCCAGCAAGAAATAACTTACTTCGTGAGATTCTGACTTCGTGGAAAGAGAGGCGCTCCAGAATGCGGGTATCCAGATTCTATGGGATGTGCATAAGAAAATCTGGGTGCGAGCACTAAAGTGTTCAGCATGAACTGCCTTTCAATTCGGACCCTTCTTAGGTGAAGGCAAAGTATTCGTCGATTGCTGCCAATTTCACCTTTGCTTGATCGAGTAAGCATTGGGCATTCCTCTTGTTAATCATTGTGTACATATAGTGATAATCACCACTTCAAGGGCTCAAAGTTTCTTTGTTGTCAATGGCTATTTGTATAATGTACAATGTTAAGAATAATCACCGTCCAACAGAAGTCCTCAAAGTTTGAAGTTGATCATTGTTTTATTTTCACGGATGGTGGAAACACTAAAATGCACACATTGGTGCACTCCTCGGAATGGCAGTCACTTGCCATCTAAAGACGGAATTCGACAACTGAACTCATTCTAACTCCTGTTCTCTTTCCGAAGTGAGGATCACGTACTTCTCTGCTCCGCACCAAACCACCTACAGGATGAGTTCGCATCGGTTTACTGATTGGAAAATTTCGTAAATGCAAGAGTCAAAGGTCCGGTGGTAAATATACCAACCAGCTTGCACAAACTAGAGATCAACATTCTGGAACCTAAATTTGTGGACTTTTTGTGAGTACTCGATCAGCACCGGGATCAGCCATTGTGCAGATCGAAATCTTTGGACGTATCGAGCTGCTGCTGCTTCTTCTTCCGCCGCGGCGAAAATTTCGACCGAATCGATTCAGGCACGACTCGCCAGACGAGATGCCATCCCACGACCAGCAGCATAACAGCGAAAGCAATCCCAACCGCTACCCAGATCTTGTCATCCAGCATGAAGATGAAGATGACAGTGATGATCATGAAGAGCTGGCACGGCAGTCCGAATTTCGCGAATTCCATAAACCGATAGTCTCCTGCGGCGTACACCATGAGATTCGTTTGGTAGCTGTAGGGAAGTGTAAACCCCGCAGATGCTCCCAGCATCACCACAACACTCATCCGCGTCGGGACTACCCCCAGCGCGTCTCCCAGATCCGCCGCAATGGGGTACATGATCGCCGCGGCCGCATTGTTGCTCACAAGCTCCGACAGCAGCGCCGTGGCAATATAGATCGCGATGTAGGAAGCACGTAGCCCCCCAATGGACTTACTAATCGAGATGAAGATGTTAGCAATCGCCCTCGCCACTTTCGACTTCTCCATGGCCGTGCTGAACGCGAACGCGAAAGCGATCGTGACGTACACGCGCCAGTCGATGCTGTGGCGCGCTTGGTCGGCGTTCAGGCAGCGCGAGAGGAGCATGAGACCCGCGGTGAGGATGCCGGCGGTGAGGAGGTTGATGAGTTCTTCGTCGATGGCGCTCCCGTAGATTTGGGTGGCGATCATGGCAGAGCCGAGGAAGAGGGCGAGCCACATGCGGGATTTTTTTACCGGGGATGACTCTGGGACGCCGGTGATGAGACTGAAGGAAGCGTCGTTGCGGTAGCGGTGCTCGAAGTTGGAGCCTGTGTCGATCAAGAGGACGTCGCCGGCGCGGAGCTTCACGTCGCGGACGTCTGTGGAGAGGCGCTCGCCTTGCCGGTGGATGGCGAGGACTACCGCGTCGAACTTGTTGCGGAAGTGAGCTTCACGGACGGTTGAGCCCACCAATGGACTCTCGGAAGCCACCGAGGCCTGCAACGCCACTCCTGGTCAGAAATCCCCACAACCCTAAGCCCCAATCCGCCCCCCCCACCCCCTTTCCGACTCAACCATCCCCACTCAAATTTGCACTCGAAAAAACTCATCCCGCCCAAATTTGCACTCTGAACCGCTAAAACTCATGCCCCCTCAAGTCATGCATTGTGCAGAGGATGATAATATTTCACACCAATTGCAATGCTTGTCTTTTTTGCAGTGGTTTCGCAAGGAAAACAAGGTGATGGAATTTCCGTCCATGTGAACAATTGGTGCAAGGACATCATTTCAATTAAGCAAGGTCATAAACCATAGTGCTGTAGAATGGATTTCAGCATGTCAGAAAACCAGATGCAATACTGTGCACAACGAAAAAACATCAATTTCGTTAAACTTGGCCTGGTTCTGGCACCCCTATTGTGATCCAAATTTGACCCAAAGCTCTTAAAACTAGGACAGGTAGAGAATTGCGCTTCAGGCCACGCGTCCGAAGGTGCCGAAGTTGTCGAATACGTCAATTTAACGATTTTAAAAAAGAAAATTGCAAAAGCATTGCAAAACTATGGATACGAGTTGATAGTTTCACTTTAATGTTGAACACAATTGCCTATCGACTGTTTGAGGGAGAGTAAGGGTACCTTCACAAGCTGGCGGTAGAGGATGTCGGTGCGAAGTTTGGAAACTTGGGGTGCTTGCGTATGAACCAGACCCGGCATTTTCAGCAGGAAGTGAACTCCGTATTCACCGCCCGCAAACCAGACGGTGTCGTCCGTCTCGACGATGGTGCCGTCATCAATGGCCTTCACGCGTCCTCCAGATTGACGGTCGATTGCCACAATGGTAAGTCCATTGATGCCTCGGAGACCAGCATCGTGAACACTCTTGCCGATTCCCCTGAATTTGTTGGTGACTCTCATACCTGGGAATTCATCCGATTTACAGCAGCAATACACCTTCTCCGATTCAGTAATCAATCTGTGACGTGAGATACAGACATGCATTAAAACTGACAGGGTCGATCAGATTCAGCGTCTTACACTGACTTCTGTTCCCAGCAGCAACTCATATTCATACAATTGGTTGAAGTTCTTGGCATGTGGTGAAAGCATGACTTAGCTACACTAAGTATCAATATGCACACAGTGATCCTTCACAAACACGGATTTACAACCTCCCACTTTGGATTGTAAACCAGTATAAACTGATAAATCTCTGATGACAATATACCCAAATTCTTTCCGCAGCTTTGTAGTGATCTCCCAATGAAGGCACACAGAGTTACTACAAGCGTTAAACTGCTCCAACTGGAATCTCGACCTTCACGAGCAAATTGAGGCATGTGCACTGGAGAGTACCGACATCCTACCATTGTTGGGATTGGATTTTTCGAGAGAGCTGTTAAGAGAATTACTGTACCTGTTAAATACTCTTTTTCCAAGCCTTCGTCGAGATGCTCTATTTCCCGGAAGACATCTTTGATTTCTGGCTTCGAAAGCGCATCGTTACTTTCGGCCAGCAGGACCAGAACATCGCCCGCAGTTATTGTCATTTCGCTGATGCGACCAGGCTGGTGCGTCTCGCCGCGCTTCAATCCCAGCACCGCCACGTCGAAGCGCTTGCGGAAGTCGATCTGGCCGACTGTTTTTCCGATAATGTCCGCAGTCTTTTTCACCGTGGCCTACCGTCACCAACACCCACGCCATGTCCATTCAGTTTGAAGATTATTTTAGGAACAATTTTGGGTACTTTAGCGAAGGGGGCAGTGTGATTTCTGGGAGATCACTATCAGACTTTGGATAACAGTCAAATCTGTCGTAATAAAAAAATCCGCGTTTGTACGATTTTCTTATGCAGTTTCAAAGTGGGAGGATGTAGACTACTGTAAGGGCCCTTCAGACAATCCCATTTCCATTCGAACACCCCAATTCCTTTCAGTGGCCATAGACACTTAGCCAAGAAAATAACAGACGACTTGCTAATAATTCTAACCTAGATGAATCAGATGAGAAGGTTGGTAGCAGTGGTCAGTGCGGGAGGGATCATGTCCCCAAGAAAATGAGTATCCTCTAGGTACCTTATATGTAACATGTTGTTTCTGCTTTCTCTCACAAATGAAAAGGAATTTGTTGCGGGATAACGACACCACAAACCCCATCCGAAAGCCTGGAGACTGTACCAGGCTTTGATTTTGACACAGATCACAAACAAGGTTTGCATTGCACTTTGGACACTACAGCAAAGTCGATAAGAATGTCAGAAGATGTATACCTGAACAATCTTTGATGATTGATCGACACCGTTGGAAACGACGCCATTTTCCAAGGCTGCTGGGTCGTGACTGTTGCCCAGCTTCCCAGAGCTGGCAGACTCGGTGGTGAGCAACTCCAGTGAAAAGACCTTCGCGTAAAAATGAGCCTGCTCGAGCTCGCCGCAAAAGTAGAGATGGTCGCCCACTTCCAACAGATACTGGGGTCCTACCGCATGCGTGACTCGACCCTTGTACCATCAATTGCACGTGACTTGTCAATTTCTTTTTCTTTCAGACAGCTTTATAATTCTGACGCGCACCTCCCACAACCTACCCCCGTCACAAATACAAAAATCATATCACCTCGTAATTGTCTAACTGGAGAATTTTAAACCTTACCTGCATCCATACGAGCATACTGTTCGAAGTTCTGGGCACAATTCTGGCGCTCTAGAATATCCCAATTCAACGAAGATGATCATAACAGTACTAGTCATGGTAGTTTCAATGGCAAAATTTCAAGAGATTGACTCGTTTTTTAGCTTTCGTCTGCAACGTCAGGTTTACACTGCTCCAGTACTCCATAGCTTACCCTGAAATGTCCCAATTTTGACGATTTCAAAAAAATCAATGCAACTGAGACAATTAGTGATATAATATTTATTCGTGATGCAAGTACCTGTCGCTCCACGGCTACGAGAAAAAGGCGCTCCATCCCCTTGAGACCCGCTTCGCGAACCGTATTATTCGCAACAGGGGAATGCGCTGGCACTCTGGCTACCAACAGCAGATCTGAGTGCCGCTTCGTTTCGTCAGCTGGTACAGAAAAATTCCACCACAAACTTTAGCCAAATAGATAGCTAGAGGAGAAAATTCTTGGCTGGTTTCATTAGAAGGACCAAAGAAATATCAAAATGAGCGGAAAGTTTACCAAGGATAATCAGTTGCTAACGAGATTGCTACCTTGTTGAAACTTCTAATATATACATTGCCGCAAATGTTATTTAAAACGGAATTCTTTTGCAATTTCTGGACGCATCCCTGGAACCTCGAATCTACATCAGTCCTGATTTCAGAGCATTGTGCACTTGAATGTCACTGAAAATGTGCCATGCACCTGAATGCCACTGGTATGACCACCTCGAGTACAAATTCCGTACTACCAGACATAGGAAAATTACTTAAAGTCCATCGGCGAAATTTTCGACCGAGAAAGCCTTTTGCATCAAGATCACTTTCTCAGAAGCAAATTTTAGTCGAGGTGTTCCTAATTTTGCGTACTCTTTGCCTTACTCTAAATTTAGCATCAATTTTGTTCAAGCAAGGAAAGGTATAAAATGGTATGGGGTCGAACTCCGAGCTTAGTTATGCCCAATGCTGTGAGTGAAATGTCATTAGCATATTTATCGGTACAACAAGCTAATCAAGGTAATGGAAATGTCAAAACGGTGCATGCAATAACCCCAACTGAGCGGAATTGACGTTATTTTGAGATGGATATCAAAAGTTATACAGGTAGGTTTGATCACGGACCTGGGAGCAGCCAATGCGAGGCGATGACGGTATACATGAACCCCCCAATGGCATACACAATCCCATACGGCGTGATATCAAACATTCCAAACTTCGCTTCGTCCGGTCTCGACTTTGCGTACCGCTTTTCCTGAAGGGACGACACGACCAAGTTCGTGGACGTTCCGATGAGCGTGATCGTCCCCCCGAACACCGCAGCATAGCTGAGCGGAATCAGCAGCTTCTTGGGACTCACCCTATTCCTCCTCCCCCACGCGATCATGATGGGGATGAGCAGGGCGACAATCGGGGTGTTGTTGAGGAACCCGGAGGTGATGACCACCGGGATGAACATCCGCGTGATGGCCCAGAACGGGTTCTTGGTGCGACCCAGGAACACGTTCAGCGCCTTCTCCATGCCACCGGTTTGGCCGATGCCTTCGGCGACGACAAAGAGTATGACGACCGTGAGGAGACCGTTCTGGGAGAAGCCGGAAGTGGAATCACCTACGGTAATGATGCGGCAGGCGGTGAGGAAGGCCACCATGGCCGCGAACACGAAGTCAGGGCCGACCCAGTCGCCAGCCATGACCACCAGGCCGGCGAGGAGGGTGGCGAGGACTACGTATGCGTCCCATTCCAGCTTCACCATCGTGATCACGGCGATCCCGCGCTCAAATGTATGCCCTGATACAATATATCCATGATTGGAAGGTCAGAACATCGACGCTGCGAAAATAATTCTGAAAGCACCCAAGAATTTGTCTGAAAATCTACAACGCCATTCAGCTGCTTTCGGTAACCTTGTCTAGGGTAGAGGATATTAATTCTGTTAGAATAGGGAATTGATAACAGAGACTGCTGTTGCTAACAACAACTCATCTGCCCAAACATGCACCTGGCTGGACTGAATCAATTCTCTCATAGCTTTGCCACTGTATCGTCAATTTCTATAAATTGGTGTGATTCTGGGTCAAATAATTTTCTCCTTCGTCTATTCAAATCTGTACAAATTAGCTTGGACTGGTATAAATTTAGGTTTCAGGCCAAAGTCGCGGAATTCCGCTAATTTAGCAAAATTGATGTTCAATTCATATGCATCATCGATCATAACATCGAAGCTGACGAGTAAAGCATCAGGAAATCTACACGAAAACGAACTAATTCAGGTGATTCAGTCGGTAGCCTGGTGTATGGTAGCTGCTGGATGCTGTACGTACGTCCTATACAGTTAGACTCCTGTCACCACCAGCAACTCATCTATTCCCACATTTTCATTTTGCGTTCAATACAAAGCAAACAATATGATTCAAAAGTCGTCATGACTACGCAGAATGTCCATGACACGGACGTGCGGTTGAATAGAGTCACTGATGCTGGTCTACAAACTCCCATTTACTCGAAATTGCAGAAAGAAAACAAACAAAAGTGATGCCAAAACGATCCTTACATACAGGATACAAACGACTGCAGAAAGTTTACTGCACATCAATCGATAGATGTGCGTGCAGTTCTACACTCTAGATCGACCTCGTTACATACCCCAGCCAAAAATCTGAACGACTCAAGAATTCTAAAGCTGCAGTCGGAACAGATAATTTAAATTGGAGCAGGTAATTAATCGAAGCTCACTTCAAAATCAGTGAAGTCGTGGTCAATACACAGTGGATTTCGGATCACAGTCCAGCGAAGTCGCCGGTGGAATTCAAGTCCCGACCCCCCTGGGAAAATTCGTGTGTAGAAGCACCTCTGGAAGCCCTTCTGCACACGGAGTACTTTATAGTACCGTCGTGCATAAAGCACGTCCGTGGAGGTACAGATTCGGTACGGAGTGGGACAAGTGGGTACCCCAGGATCCTGGACAGGAGGCTTTCGGGTGCAGTGCATCTGGTCTGGATTAGGGTGAGATCCGGGCCTCCGGGGTATCTGGGCGGGTATGCCGCGGGTCAAGAGATATCCGGGTGGCGTGTATCAGGTTGCCTGTTGAAGGCGTCCGGGAGACACACTGTATCTGGTCGGCGGGGGTGGCTACATACAGGAGAAGTACTAAAGTCAACGCTGGTGGTAGGTAGAATGGAAAAGGCCTCCTTTTGAAGGAAGAATCTTGAGCCTTTGTTTACATTTCGAGCTACGATTAAAAAATAAAATTCCAACTTGGAATGATCTAAACTTATTTCTTTTTTCTGGTATGGAAACCGACAAATCCGCAAGCATCCACCTCTAAAATGGGCCCCTTCCATTTGGACTAGAAAACATCAATTTTTACTGGGTAGGTGTAAATTTCACAATATGTACACAAACAAACAAAACACAAGAGTCTTGAAGGGTTTATTTTTCTTGTTCTAAGGAAGGGGGGCATGTATAGTAAATAATCGAGTCTATTGTACTTTATAGTATACCTATACTTTAAAATTTCATAAGTTATTTATACAATATCCAAGTATGCATGCTAATGTACATTGGAATCCTCTTTCACTTGCCAAGAAGAGTTAATAAAATTAATTTAAGTTTTATGATAGTAAATATGTTCATATGCTATTAATGCCTATTGTGGGTGCACTTACCTTATTTGGTACTATGTATACCCTTGCACCAACAATTCAACATGCATAGTGTTATTTATAGGAACAATTATTTATTTTATGGGATGGGTGAACATCGATAACATCAGAAGAAGTACTTGGGTAGCCTAGGCAGATCAAATAAAATCACTGTTTTCAGAAATAAAAATTTGAATTAGTTTTCTAAAGTTATATGTATGGAGAAAGCTTTGAATCATTCCATTTTGATCAATGAGATAAAAGCTATGAGGAGTTTTAGTTTGTGGGCAATTATGGAATCTCTACTCTAAGATAAACTTTGAAGTCCTTTATTTAACTCAATTTTTTATATTTTTTGAAAAAGAAGAAGATGAAAGGATGTAGATTGTTTATTACATTATAACCATTGGGATTGACATTTTTCAATTCCATAACTAAATTCTTAACAATTTTGTATTTTGAATCATTCACTACATCTTTCTACTTACTATTTTTTTCCTATATGTTGTACAATACATGTATTTTCAATAAAATTTTACTTAAAAGACTCCTTATAGGTCATTACTTAAAAGACTATACTACTAGGACTATACTTAAAATACCCCTTCCTCTTGTAGTGCATGTGTAACAAATTCTTGTGTTCCTATAGAGGCATTGAAAGAAGTAACATTGAAATGTGACCAAAGTCTCTTGATGAACTTCAAATATTGAGTATTCTTCACCATCATTCAAATTTGGTTGCGACTAAAACCTAACATGATCATTGTTCATTTTGGAAATTGAATTGAATTGAAAAAATGCATCAGACTTGAAAGTCATTTCATCATCTCTATAGGTTGCGTGAATGTCTTATTGACAAATAGTTAGTGCCCTAGTGAAGTTGCATACACATTTAGAGACTAGTAAAAAAAATCAAGTTCATTATGATTTGTAAGAGAGGCAACAAAGTAGCCAACCATAATAAAATTTTGACATCAACCAAATATTCAAAATTGGCATAGGCTCTTTTCATAGTCAAGTTTATAGATATGTTTGTATATATCTCTATGAACAACATCTGATACTTTAAAAAGACACATCTTGTCACGTCCCTATCTCCTTGGGGTGCCTGAAGTGCCTTAGTGAGGAAGGGGGACCTTGGGGGTGACTTTCCAAGCCTTGCAATAGGCTAAGATGGGAGAAATGAGAGACTCCTGAGCAAATAGGGCACAATAGCGCTTTGGTTATGAAGGTCATAGTAGCATGTCATACATTCTTGGAAAGCTCTTGAGAATACGCTTCTAACCGTCCAAAGAACGCGTGATTTGGACTAGTAGGCTAGAACTCATGGCCGTTCAAAGTTAGGGGTGTCTTAGTGGCGCTGGGACACTTAAAGCCTAGGTGTGAAGAGTTCTTAAGGAATCACTCAACCCAGAATGGCATGTAACATATCATTAGAAAGCTAAAAAGACAAGGAACCTAGAATGACAAACATTATGAGTTTCTAAGCCATGAGCCAGAAGTTATGGCCAAGAGAAGGATCGTGGTGAAGGCGTGACGCCACTCCTAGTGAATCCGAATCTTTGGAGAGCCATAACTTTGTGAGAACTTGTCCAAATGGGACAAGCGAGCATTCCATCGACATCTACTTGTCGCGTAGTTATCCGAAATGGATTCGCATGTGGGATTTGAAGCCCTGAAAATAAAGTTACATCGTTTGGAAGTTCAGGACTCCAAACGGAGTAGGAACTTGGAGATTTCGGTTGGAAACGGGTGGTCTTCCAAAACCCAAGGGGGTTTGGAAAGTCCCTTTGACCTACAAGGGGGGGGGATGTCTACTAAAGACTACAAAGAGTACTATAGGAGGGGTTGGTCTCCCTCCTCACTCCCTCTTGGAGCCTTGGTGAGTCCTAATGATTCATGGGTGGTGATGTAACTTCACCACCAACTTCAAGACTCCTTAGGACACTTGTGTGTGTGTGTCATGGGGCACCAGTTGGTTGGAGTCCCACTCTTTGCTATGCCTTTGGTAATGTGTCTCAAGTTGTAAGTCCTAATTAGTGTTGATGTGAGAGTAGCAAATGCACAACGGGCCTAGTATGAAGTGGGATGACAACCAAGGGCAGTTAGGACTGTGGTGAGTAGTGCCACCATGAGTCCTAGCATAGTAAGATGGAAGTTCCGCCCCATGTCACCAAGTAACATGCCAAGTGTCGCGAGTGGGGTGTGTGCTAGAAGTCCCACTCACCAAGACTTAGCAATGTGAATTGGAAATGGGAACTAATGATGTAAGTGCGTGGCATGTGCAATGTTAATTAGTTGAGTTTAAGTGATATCGGTATTGGAGTATGGTGAGCCCTGAAAGCTGTGAAGGTCTCTTGAAGTCTGGTTGGAGGTATAAGGTGTTATTAGGGCCGCGACACATATAAAAGGGACACCAATTAGATCTGCAAAAGTTTTATATTATTCAAAATTTTATTTCTCTTTGAATTCAATAGCTTTATAGCCCTGATAACTTATCCAAATTCCAAATATCACTTAGGGCTCATACTAAAATAATAGTGAAATTTTTTTAGCAACTTTTTAATCGTAGAGATCTTCTTGAAGTCATACAAAGTCTCCACAGTTAGGTCTATCCATTTAGCAACACAATGCATTCCAACTCAATAGAGTGTATAAAGTCCTTGCAGTGGCTCGATGTCTCCAACATGGTTTTCCTACAAGATGGATGCTCCATCTGACCTAAAACGAAAAATCTTTTCTTGAACATGTTTGTTTTGTTAAAATTGAGAGAGAAGAAGTGTATTAATGTAAAGTGAGAGTATATTTAATAAAAGTATTTCTTCCATACTTACAATATAAGACTATTTAACATATGTCTATCCTAGAGTCACAACTCTCTTATTAACAAGTATATTATATAATATATTGTAATTGTATTGTAGGTCTATCACTCCCACTAGTATACTATATTAACTTTCTTCCGTTTGGATGATGGTCACAATGTATCCATCCAAAACGGTCTTCTTCCCCTCTAACTAGGATTTAGTGTCTCATTTCCTTTCTATTGGATGAGTTGCACTCCTGCTTTGGTTTTGATTTCCTTGCCTCAAGTGATGAATGCATGGGCCTACTTTAGGTGTCAATATTGTTGAGGCTATTGTAATTATAGTGGTGCTTGGGTGTAAAGACAAGTTGCTATAGCATAATGACAATCTGCTTTAGCGTGGTAGTGATGGGGCTTGAGTTGGAGACAAGTTGCTCGAGCACAAGGAGCAACTTGGTGGTGCTTTGTCTCTAGTTTACGCTACTCCATCTTTGAATTTGTAGCGATTTGTGGAACTAGAGAGTAGCTTGGCGTTGGACTGGGGTACTTTGTCTTCTAGTTTGTTGCACCATGACTTTACTTGAGGTACATTTATTTTGGATTGATTGCCTTACATGTTTAGCTAGGTATGAGCCCCGTAGTTAGCACTTGGGTCTTGGGATTTTCTTTTTTGCTCATATTTAGTATACTTTATGGTTAAAAAGACTAGAAAAGAGTGTTTACAATATCTTTGATACAAGTCCCTACAAATGCAGTGTGTTAGCCCTAAAAGTCCTAAAAGTGCCTTAAGTACTTTCCTTTCTGATTTTCAATGTCCAAATTAGGGATTCAGCATAGCAATTAGGGTTTGGAAGTAGTTTAAGCCTTTTTGGCAAAAATAGGTAAAAACATCTAATTTGGGAGATAGTGAGCCAAACCTCTAGGAATTGGGAATAGAGATTTAGATCATAGAAATTAGAAGGTCAAGGTGGAAATTCGTTCTCTAAGTCTTAGAAAAACCTACACAAAGATCAACATCTAATTCGCAAAGAATTGCATAAATTACTTTTTATTCTTTGTAGGTAAAATCCACAAGTTTGATGATTATGCAACCAATGGATGGAGAGAGAGAGAGAGAGAGGTGTTTTTAACTTAAAAACATGTGAGGAGCGCAACAACAAAGTCGGTTCATGAAGATTCCCTAGTATGGGAATGATTCCTCCCTAAAGGAATTAATTCCATGGGTGTTATTTTAACACCTTTACCATAGAGCGCAAGATAGACAAGAAAGTTTTCACTTATCATTGAAAATCTTCCTAGAAGCTAGCCAAGAAGTTTTGTAATTTTTGTAATTGCAAAAGATGACTCCATGGAAAGTCAATTGCATTTATCGGCGTTTAGAAATTCATAGAAATTACCAAGGTATCAGTAAAATCCCCCTAAGAATTAAAATAGTGTGTTTTATTATAAATAAGCGCCTTGTCAAATTTCAAGACATTTTGACATTGACAAGTACCAAAATCAACAATGATTATGACTTTTAACGGATTTCTAAAATTCTTGATGAGTTGACTGGTGTATTTAGAACATACGATGTCCAATTGAAGTCAACTTGGACTCTTTGTTTACTTTCTTGAACCTCTTGAACAACCTTGGCTAGTCAAAACTTTGAGAAAAGTCAAACTCCAAGTTTTGGATTTTTGACCCTTTTCATTGCATTTCAAATTCCTAGTTTTTGCTTGCAAAATAGGCTAGGAAAAGAGGTTGAGTGACCTCTAAAGTTTTTTGGATCTTTTGAAGACAATGGCACAATCCATTTGGCATTTGGAGCATTTCTCCAAAAGTTAGAGCGGTCATAGTAGTAGGGTAGAAATTTAAAAGTTAATTTTGATTTTTTCCTAGGAATAGTTTGTTAGGTAATTTGAAGGAGGGGAGGCCTTTGAAATGTATAAAAGGCCTCCTCTCCTCTCACTTTGCACCCCTTTATTCTTCATTTTGAAGAACCCTTTCTTTCATTTCGTACTCACTAAGTTCGATTGGCATTGTTTGATTTTTAGTTGTTTAGACCAAAACACTTGATTTTTGAAGTTGTTTTGGAGCATTTATCTCTCATTGTTGATGTTTCCAAAGTCCTTTCAAAGGACGTGGAGGTCCCTTTGAAATACTTAGCTATTGTGAAAGTTTTCCAAGTTTATTTGCTAACATCTTTGTATTGTTGAGTCTTAATTTCCTAGTGAGCTTTTGGTGAGGATTTCACACATTTTGTGTTGAAAATCCCCCCCAAGCCTTGATGTGGAGAAATTGTGGTCCAAAAGTGAGTCATTGAGTCATTTGGGAGGTGATGTTTGTTGCAATCCTCCAAAGTCTTACAAACTAGTCATTGCTATTTGTGATTATTTGTTCTAATTGGAACTTTAAGTTCTAACTAATTCCTTGTTTTATGTCTTGTAAAGTAGTGCTAACTCACCATACAACAAAGCTTTTGCCTCTAGATACATTTTCTAATGTATTTCTTATTATTGTCATCCCATTTGTTGTTCAAATCAAAGCTTAAGACACCCCATATGGTGAAGCTTTGAACCTAAGATTAATTTTTAGTCTTTAAAATTTGGGGCTAATTCCTTGGATGGCAAAGCTTCGCCCTTGGTCAAAATTTCTATTTTGTTTTAGATTAAGAAGGTACCCAAAAGGAGACCCAAGTGTGAGGATTAAATTAGGTAGTTGAGTGGAATTTCGAAAATCTTAGAGTAGTTAGAATTTCAAAGATCAAAATAGTTTCAGTTGAAAATTTCCAAAAATCACAAGGTATTTGGAATTTCAAAGCTAGAATAGTGTGAGAATGAAATCAGGTAGCTGAGTGGAATTTCAAGGGCCATAATAGTTTGATTAGATATTTCCCAAATCACAAGGTAGTAGAGATTGGAACTCAAATAATAGGTCAAGTAGAGATTTCAAATCACATGGTAGAATAATAGAAGTCATGAATGCCATGGTTAAAAGGAGTATTGCTAGTGGACTAGTGAAAGGGATCAACCTCCCTAGGAACAATGGTCAACAAATTATTGCCCAATTTGTTGATGACACATTGCTCACTCTTTTAGGTGAACAACCAAGATCTCATGGCTTGGACGATTTTATTCAACCTTGGGCTTCATATTGAACTGAGAAAAATCAAAGGAGTATTGGAAGGGCAAGAGTAGCTAGGCCCGACCAATCTAGACACACTAACTTTGAATAATATGGGTGGAGGACAATAGCATTAGCAAATTATTGAGTACCCCTTTTGGAATGGACTAGATAACCCTCTTAAGCAATGCTTTTCAATTAGAGAGGACGTCCAAAAAGCTATAGTATTGGTGCTTGGCACATACCAACTCCACTAGAAAGGGGGTAATAGTGAATAGTGTGTTATTATCCTCCACTTATTATTTCACCTCCATTTGGGGAAGAACCAAAGTAGGTGTCAAGTGAGTGACATCTTCCATCCAAAACTATCTTTGGTTTGATTCCCTCCACTGCATGAGAACAAAAGTTGTTTGGCTGCAATATTGCCAACCTCATGACAAGGGAGGAATTAATTTAGTCAACCCACAAGATTCCCTAATGGTGCTCATGATGAAATGGGTAGTAAAGGTAGGCGAACCCTGCACTTCCTGTTGTTGCATTACTTGAGGCACTCCCAATTGTATCCAAGCAACAATTCGGTGCCCAACATGGAATATTTCATGAACCTATGGTTTCAAGCTCACAAAGGCTTGTTAGCATGGAATAGGGTGGGAGCTAAATGGAAACAAATGTTGCCAAGACTACTTTTAGTTCAACCCAAGGTTCTTAAGGAATAGGTGATGGAATCATTCCGGTAGTCGAGATTTGTCCCCCTAATAAGCCCAAGGTTTCCAAAGGTGAGAGCGGCCCAACTCCATAGAAAAGGACTCAAGAAGATCCAAGACGTCCTGATGCTTAATTATCTCTTCATTCCTACAGAATCTACAACCAAATTTGGACTGAGACAAGACGAGGAGGAGGCCTAGTTCACCGCCACTAATGCATTACAGTCCTAGTGGAGGGAAATGCTAATGCTCCAACCCCCTCCCTCCCTCCCCAAGGAATGGATTGGATGGTACATAGAAAGCGCATCAATGCCCCACATTGTCTTCCAAGTGCCAGCTAGTAGCTCCATACACATCAGCCCTCCATCATCCCCTTGGCCCCCCAATTGGCATGCACTAGGATTCTCAGTGCTCCAGAAATCATGCATCATGTGCACCAACTTGATGGAGTATTGTGCACAAAGGGACCTTATCCAAGTTGGAATCTTTCATAAGATCCGCATAGTACCAATTTAGTGAGGCCCTCCAAAGTAGAAATCCTTTTTTTATGGCAAAATTGATTCTTTAGAATGGAATCCAATTAAATTCACAGGGATGATGGATGGAATAAGAGTCCCCATGATGGAATTCACCCCAAGACTTAGACGCAAGCTGTTGCAGTGAAATCACTAGATTCCCAACCCGGTGTTAAAAAGGTGGGGTGGTTGTCTTCCAAGTGGCTTCCGTTTATTGTAGAACATTGTTTGGCCCAAAGAATGAATACGGGAGGCAAGCCTATTGTGGCTCATTTGGCACTGAGCGGTAGCAGTTTATCACTGGAAATGAAGAATCAATAGAATCGTAGACACTAGATGCATGATTTTCCCCCAACACTCAAAAAAGATAGTCTTGCATCGATTCTGGGAGTGTATTTTTGCCCAAATCACTTGGCAATGGGCGGTTCACATTATGAATGTTTTAGTTAAAGGTGCAAATGCGATTGGATCATGGCAACCTCACTCATGGAGACACGGCATCTTTTCTGTTAAAATTCCATGGAAATTCAACTCTTACAAGCGAATTTGGCTAGAGGTTCACACATCAATCTTTTAGATCCTCTAGATCCAAAGGAATGACAAAGTGTTTAATGCAAGTATTTGGACGCCCGAGCATCTCACTAGCCACATCTAGAAAGGCCCCATAGATTATGGGCAAGCTAAGTGGGCTAATGCTAGTAGCTCCAAATTAAGTCTATGGCAGTATAACGTAAGTTCTTCAACTCCTTTGAGAAGAGAAAATGTAGATTCGAGATTTTTGCTAAGATGTAGGGTAGTCAACTGAGTTAGAAAGCTTCAGGTCCTGCAGCAAGCTTTGTATTCCAACCCCCCTAAAGTATCTTTGGAAAAGTAAGGCATTGCTTTGCGGTCGGTAGTGAGAGGCCTCCGACTTCTCTTAGTGTGGCATTTGTGGCATCAATTTGGCCTCTCTGTTCTTTGAGTCTCTTGCCTTGTCTTCATTTGTCTTGTCTGTTGTTTACTCTCCTCGTTGTCAAATAGAGAGGCCTTGCCTTGGGAAAACACGGGGCTTCTAGCTACAATTAGATGTGGTCCAAATAATGGAAGATCCCATGGTCATATAAAATGACAAACATAATAATAAACCCCCGGATGATGCCATATGAATCAAAATACTATCACATCTCTATATATCTCTCCAAAGATGTCATGGAGTCTCAATATACATTATATGTGATAAAAAATAGTAGAAAAAGTCATATCCTCCATAAACTCCCCTTAGATAAGTGTTTGATAGAAAAATGAGTATCACAAACACTCTACAACTTCAAACTAAGAGTGTAATATGTCCCTGAAAAGCTAACAAAAATTTCTACAACCTCTTCAAAATTCACTCAAAACTAAGCTATTGTCCGACTTTTATGGTCAGTCAAAGTTCACCCTTCCCAACTTAAAAGCAACTCACCTATACTTCACTCCCAAGCCCATAACTTTCACATACTACCTCCAAATCCAAAAAATAAACTCACTTTGGAAAGCTAACATGAATATCTACAACCTTACTAAGTTTCACTCAAATCTAAATCACAATTCCACTTTCATAGCCCTTTAAAGTTCACTCTCTTGAAACTCTAAAGTAGCTCTTCACCTCTTCACTCTCAAGATCATAACTTTCACATACTAACTCCAAACCAAGAAATTAAACCTGTTTTGAAAAGCTAACATCAATATCTACAATCTTCTTAAGTCACACTCAAAACTAAGGTACTATACACCTTTCATAGCCCTTTAAAGTTCTCTTTCTTAAACCTCGAAAGTATCTCTTCACCCTTTCACTTTCAAGCCCATAACTTTCACATACTAACTCCAAACCAAGAAAATAAATTCACTTTGGAAAGTCAACATAAGTATCTACAATCTCTCAAAGTCTCTCTCAAAACTAAGGTATTCTCCACCTTTAATAGTCTACCAAAGCTCACTCTCTTGAAAGTTTGAGGCAACTTCACAACACTTCACTTCCAAACTCATAACTTATACATACTACCTCCAAATTTAGTGAGTGATAGCTTTTTGGAAACAAAAAAACAAAATATACAAGTTCTCAAAATTTCATTGCAAAACCTTCATGTACAATGTGCAAATCCTTCCCAAAGTAACTTCTTCCCCTAAGCAAATAAGGAGGAAGAAGAAGATGACCTTTCACCTCCACCTCTATGCCATCTACCTAGGCTAGTGGATTTTGGCCACTAAGATACCACATGGGCCATAATACACCCATAGGCCACCTCCTATCTTCGATAAGTCTATCCACATCATCTACATGGGCTTCTAATCCATTAAAAACAACTGATGAAAGGTAAAACAAGTTTTACCTTTTGTTTTTTACAATTTTAAACAAACAAACAAAAATATTAAAACATCATCAAGTATAAAAATCAAAGAATTAAATGTTTGTCAAATAGAGATAAAAAAAAAGAGTTCAAGTGGAGTATGACCCAATTTGTTTCTTAAGACTCTAAAAAAACCCCTCCAATTTAACAAACAATTATGTATTTTCACATAATGAACACATTTACAATGCGACACCGTCAGACTGCTTGTGGCTGTTGAGTATGTATTTTAACCTTTGGTAATGAAATCACTTTCATTTGTTTCAAAAAAAAAATCACAGGGTAGTTGAGTTGGAATTAAAATTCACATAGAATGAGTTGAATTCCCAATTGGAATTCCAAAAGTCAGAGCTTATAATTAGTAATCCGGATCTCAATCTATAATAATTTATTAAAGCTGAAGTCAACCACTTTACATTTGTAATTTAATTAGAGCATCCCTACGCTAAAGGCGCTACATAGGGGCACCAAGACACAATATTGTGGAGTCTAGCATGTGTTGAATAATCATTAGGCTTCTTTAGCAATAGGGTGCCCCACGTTGGAACAAGATTGAGACTCGCCAAGCATGCCCTTCAAAGATTTCAGCTGCCATATTCTAGAAGTCACCTCTTTACTAGGCTAGTTGGAGTTTTATCAAGGTTGACTGCTACTATTTTTGGTTTGTGGTTGCTTCATTGTACAACAATGAGGAGTTCATCTTCAAACAACCTTGAAACATGGGACAAAAGGACAATGACAAAATATAGCAAGGCAAGCTAAAGACCCACTATTTGCTAATGCCCTTTCAATTTTCTGGCATGTCCGGTGAACTTTTACTATTTGGCACACCTAGCGTAGGGGTCCATTTCAACCCTGACACGCTAGTTTAGCATGTTTGTGGCACTTGAAGTGCTGGTGTGGGGATGCTCTTACCTATTGGGTGCTTAGACTCTTGTTCCACCATGTGTGACTTTCTAACACTCACTCCCACCATCTCGATTGTACTATCATTCATTTGCACCGTATGTGACCTCACTACAGTCACCAACACTTGTTAAACTTGTTGAAGCTCTATGAGTGTTTTAAACTCCACCCTTTGAGTTAAAACATGCACATGGGTTTTAATCATTTGTTAAATCAATTATTTATGGTGTTTTCAATCTAGGTTCAATTCGCGCCTTCCACACAATAGACACTTTGTTTTTAAATATCCAAATTGAACTCAAATCATGTAATCCTAAACTTTTCAACTATGGTTAACTAAATTAAATACCTAATGAAAAGATGAATTTAAACTAAAATTAATCTAACCTAACTTGTAGAATGTAATTTGTCCTTTTTAAAATGATAAAGCAATTGAAATTCTCACTTCCCTAATAAAAAAAATAAAGGGATGAAATATTGACCCCCAAACTACATTACAATCTTCATCCACGAGTTAAAAATAAATAAAAATAATAAAAATAAATCTAAATTTTAGGGTTGAGGTTTTTAATTATGTTAATTACCTAATTCTAAGACTAAACCTAATTTGACCACTAATCACAAAACTTCATCCAAATTAAGATCAAACTTCATCCAACCTTTTCTCACTTAAAATTAAAGTATTTTTTAAATGAAAATAGGTTTTGGAATCTTTAAAAGATTCTCTAATTGATTTCTAATTTAAATGATTCCTTAAAGATTCTTTAGAAATTCTTTTTAATTATCTTCTAATTTTAATCATACTTTATATTCTAAATTAGTATTTTTAGGGCTTTCTGTTTTTAAAATGAAAACTCAGAAATTACCTTCCCAACAAGGTAAGACACTAAAAACTAAATTCCTAACGAAAAAGTTATTAATGAATGAAATTTGTTTTAAAAGTCTAACGAATTAAATTTCATTCATTAATTAGTTTTAGTCTAAACAAACAATTATAATTTCTAATTAATTTAAAATTCTAAATTCTTCCAAGATTCTGAGATTCTTTTGTTTGATTCTTTTGTTTGATTCTTTTGGATGGAAATATCAATTTTTCATCCAAATTTCAAACAAAGTTTATCTAATTGTAATTGGTTAAATTTTGGATTATTTTCTAAATTAAAATTTAATTGAAATTTTGAAATGTTAATTTTCTTTTCTAATTTTCCTAAAGTTTTCAATGGTTTATTCTATCAAGTGAAATTTTAATCAAATTGAAATTTAAAAAGCAAAATATAAAGAATTTTAACGTACCTTTCCCATGAATGGGTCGATCGTACCATCCTTGAGGATCACAAGATGTATGGTTTTGTAGTAACCCGCTCCTTCCTCCTCCATTATTGCTAATCCGTCATACAATTTGAAATTAATCCTTGTTCATTGTTGTATTTTTATTTCAATTTTGTCTTTCCTACTAATAGTTATGGGATTTTATTAATTTTGGTTGTATTTAAAACAATTCCTAATTAGTTAGTAATTATTTTAGTACCTCATATAGTATATTTTCCGGAATCAAATTTTATGCAACTAAACCCGAGTTCGAACACCAAGGAATGAACTATGTAAGGCTAGCGTAGTGTATTCAAAGGTCATAATGTACTAGTTTATTAGTTAAAAGGTTTATTCACCCTTATTCTTACTAAAATCCCAAGGTATCACTCAAGCTGTCCATTAGTAGATGCTATTGACTGATGTATGCAGTCACAGTCTTGTCTAGTGTGCTACTGGTTCATGACAATAGTTGTAGGACAATAGTTCAATGTGGACTAACTTGTGATGAATGTGTGTGCAATGCAGGACTTTTGGACTTTATAAGTAATAGTATTTGTATTTAGCAAGAAAGTTAAGGTTAAGGGTCTTAGTGCAACTTACAATAGTCAGCACACCACAATCAACGACAATAGGGCCAAACACGTGCAAATTAGTATACACTAATACCTACAATACCCAAAATCCAAACTTACAACATGTATATGCAATTTCAATACATCACTCTAATAACATTAATGCAAAACAAATAACAAAACCCTAACTTTAATTCTAACTCTCAAAGGGTTCAATTCCAAACCAAGGGTACGGCCAAACGGCCATTCGAAAAATTTTGACCTTTATTTTAATTTGTTTTTCTTTTGTTGGTCAAATAATTAATCAAAACACCAAAGTTTTATACTTTTATATCCCATAACCGTGGTATCCGGTTTGATACCCAGCTGGACCCACATCTGAAGCCCTTTACCCGTACACCAGTCGATATCCCACCCGATACTATGGCTGTGTTACCCGTGGGTTACCCGGTTGTTCTCAACCGTCAGTTCCAACGAGTTCTAGTGCCCGTCCCTGTTTGGTTCGTCGTCGCTCGTTTGGACTTCCACGCCTGTTTGCGCTTGCTCAATGCTGCGACTGCTTCGGTGCCGAGACTTCTTCTGTGACGTACTTTTTGGATCAATTTTCAATGAATTTTCAATTCTGTTGCCTTAGTAATCTCGTGTAATCCCACAAATTTTCCAATTGTGTTCGATTTTCAAACATTGACCTCACCAAGTACCCGAATCCCTAATCCATTCACAGCAAAATTTGCCATCATAATTTTACAATCAAGCAAATTTTAGGAGGATTCTTCTATCTCTCATCACTCTCTGATCAATCGGTATTGATAATCACTCAGATGATCCCAATTCAATTTCATAAGGCCAATTCGGTGACACTCCAGTTCATCAATTTTACATCCAAACTCATTCAACAGTTGCCTCACTACAATTTGGGTTCACAACAATTTGGAATCTGCTCCGCTTTGTCGTTGGTTGCCCGAATTTGAGTGCCACTCCTTCACTACTGAAACTGCTTGTGTCTTCGACCCAACGATCATCACCCTCGTCGTGATCAACCTACTGCGTCTTTGATTGGCGCACTTGATCAGCCCCGCACATAAGCTCGCCGAAATCTCTCCACTACAATTTCACAATCAAACCACCGAATTCTCCGAGACCTCTCTTCCAGATCCAAATTTTACAAAAAGTATTGTCAAGACAAAAATCCAAAACCAATTCCCGAGCCAAATTCGGTAAACCCACAATCTCAATTATCCACAACGTGAAACAATCACAAATCACAATTCAAGTCTGAAACACAATTGCATTTTCACGTAAACCCAATGTATATTGCAATTACAAAGTTTACAAAGACACATGCAAGAATTTTTGCAGTGGTTTTCACTATTTTGCACTATTTTGCACTATTTTACACTTTTCTGCACAATATGAGAATGAGAGAAGAAAAACAATTAAAAGGCAAAAAGGAGGGGGTGATCGGAAACGATGGAAAGTTGCAGCACAACGTTCGGCATTCACAGCTTTCCAAATCCTCCTTTTTTCTTTCTTTTTCTTTATTATATTTTTTCTTTATCTTTATCTTTTGCCTTTTGCTTTAATCTTGACTTTTCCCCTCTTTGACTATTATACTAATTATAAACTAAAATGTCTTTGAACTTTTCCAAACTTTTAATAAAAATAGAATATTTTTTATATGAAATACTAGTTATAAAGTAAAATAATGTGTATAAAGTCTTTAAAAATAAAAAAAGTACTACAAAAGTTTGAAGCACTAGACTACACTTCAAAACCTTTTAAATCTAAAAAATCAAATCAAATCTAAAAAATCCTAATTATTTTGTAATTTCCTAATCATCCAAAAGATATTAGTTGGCATTTTGTCTTTATCTATTTATCTTATTAAGCCTAATAAAACAAAACTTAACTAAAGCCTAGACTTCTAATCCCTATAAGAATCCTAATTAATGACTAACCAACAATTTAATGAATAGTAATGAGAATAAAATTTCAAATAAAATCCAAGAGATTCTTACATTATTAATTATTTAGATTCCTTTTGTTCTTCTTCTTCCCTTCATCTCCTTTCCTTTCTCTTCAACTCTTCAATTCTCTCATTTGTAGTTTTGCGTTTCGTATTTTTAAAAGTTGGTGAGAGTGATGTGAGTTGATGATGAGTGCTTAAACTAATTTTTAAGAGGGTTAGCATTTTTTTTTAAAAATTCCAATCAATTGTGAAAGTTACCTTAAATTTCAGTCCTTTAACTATTTTCCATCACAACCTTCAGTTGCTTGTTTTCTCCATAGCAACTGAGTTTGAACTAGCTTCCCTAGTTCCAATTGAACTAATTCCCTTCCATTCCAGTTTGAACTGGCTCCCTTTGTCTAGGTTTACACAGTTTCTTTCATAGTGTCCCGTTCACCCGATTGCCGCCGCCATGTGTCGCGACATGACTAGGCTTCAGCTTGTCACCTTGTTTGGGACTTTGCTTGACACTTCAGACATCTTCGCCCGCCGACTAGCTCTCCGTGTTGACTCTCTCGTACTTTGGTCCTTGTCTGTTCACCCTGTGTTGGATTTTCGGTTGGATTACGGTTCTTTTCTTTATCACTGATTTTCTAAAACTTCACTCACTATTATAATTTTCACTAACTTGACTTCATAACTAAATTAATCAATCTTTTGGATTTTGGGAGATTTTCCAACTTCTTAAAGTCTATACTAACTATCTAATTTTAGGGGGAATAAGTTTAAACTAAGCGAACTAAGTATTCTAAGCTAATTAAAAATCTCTTTCTAAGATAATTTTAATGACTCTAAGGGGAAACTAATCTAAATTTTGGGTTTTCTCTAACTACTACTAAGGATGTTATCAAGAGTTCAAACTGAGGAATTTTGACTATTTCTCTCCAATTCTCTCACCAAATTAAATGACCCAAATTAATTCCACATACAAGGGCATTTTTCCAACATACTACGAAGGAGATTTCTCGAATGGTTTCAAGTATTTAAATACTTGGAACCATCGTGAAAAGTGCCAATTCTGAATATTTCAAAGTCAAAGCTTAGTCGTGCGGGGGGCAACCCAGGTATATGTGGTGTCAATGGAAAAAAATTAGTATTTTGAAAGTTCAATCTTTAAAGGAAGTACACATGATAGTGTTTAACCAAACATTAAAGATGAATTCCTCAAAATTTCAAAGTATCAAAGATTTAATCACTAAAGAAAGTACGCATGACAACGTTTAAATCGAACTTTAGCAATTAAAGTCCCAATTTCCATTATACAAAGAATTTTGGGCAAAGAGTAGTTTAACAAACTTTTGGCAAAGTCAAGCTTCGCCACCTTAAGCTTATTAATACCAAATCTTGTTGTAATGAGCACAAATTGTTAATATTGAAGAAATCTTAAACAAAATTAGAGTTTGGAGGTCTATCCCTTCCAAAACTCTCACAAATAAAATAAAATGGAGGCTTAGCCCACAGAACTCAAAGAACTCAAATAGAAATTACTTTGAAGGAACTCTCTTGTTCTTCAAAATATACAAATCAAAAGACAGAATGAAAATCAAGTTGGATCTCGACTTGGATTAGTGCTCCGAACAAGCCAATAGCACAGGAGAAATAAAAACAAAGTTTGGATATAAGAATGAGGGTACCGACAACCTCGAGGAAAGGGCCTTTTATATTTGCCCTAGGCCTTTCCCCGGTAAGTTATCGGTGGAAAAACATTTACTTTCGATCCCTAGATATTTTCTAAACTACCCTAATGTATTTTCAAAATAATCTTTGTTTAATGGAAGAATTTTCTAGAACCCTCTCCATTTAGCTAATAAATCTTGGCTAAATCAAATCCAAGATCTCTTCCCAAAGATATTTTGAAAATAACCTTAACTAACCTAGATATTTTGCTAATTAACCCAAAGTATTTTTAAATTGTCTTTCTTTAGACCAAAGATGGCTTATTATGCAAGAAAAGAGATCTTATTCAAATCCAATCTTCAATTTTCCAAAAGATATTTGCGAAATTAACTTTGAATTACTATTAATTACTCTAAAAAAATTGAATCTATTGCTGGACCCTTCCTATCTTTTAGGAAACAACTCTAAATAGAAAAATGATTGCGTCATTGTGTTCAGAAGATCCAAATTCGTTTGCGGGACCCTCACCCTTTCCTCCCAGTCATTTGTAAGTGTAAAATCAACCTACAATAACTCTAAAGAAAAGTCAAAACTCTAACTTTTGGAATTTGTTTCTTTTGAGGAAATTGTCTAACTAGAGTTACTTAGAAGGATTGTGGGAGTAAAAAAAGACCCTTCATTCACATCACTCGGATACCGCCAACTCCTAGTACGTCAGTCAATCCACCTTCGAGTTGTAAAATTTTCAAAAGTTCAAAGTCATTGCCGATTCTCATACTTGGAAATGTCAAAATGTCTTTAAATTTTGTAGAGTGATTTATTAGCATACAAAACCCTATCCTAATTTTTAGTAGGATTTTACCGCAACATGGGTAATTTCTAAGAATTTATGACCATATTCAAAGGTGGTTGACTTCCCATGGAGTCATTGTAATTGTTTCGTAAAAATCCAAAACTTTTTGGATAGCTTTTAAAAAACTCTGAAAATCAAGTGCAATATTACATTTCACCTTGCACTATTCATAGGGAAGCTAAAATTAACAATTCTCTTTTAATTTCCGCTTAAGGGGGAAATCATTCTTGTATCGGGGAATCTTGGAACAACCGGCTCCAATGTCAGCTCTCGACATGCTTTTTAAGTAAAAGCACCTTTCCGCATACTCCAATCGTTCTCTCATTAATTTATTTGCAAATTGGATCATTCTTCTTCAAGTTACTTATAAATAAGAATTTACCAATCCAAATTCTTTACAAATTGGATGGTGATTTATACTAGACTCTCAAGACCTAAATAGACTTAGTTAGCTTGTCACATGCATTTGCAAGACTTAGTTTAGCATGGACAACTACTAGAACTAGCTAACACTCAAACCCTTAATTCTCTCGAAAAATACTTAATTGACTTCTTGGACTCTCAACTAAGCACTAGAAGTAAGAAATTAGAATAATTTACATATTCTGTACTTCTAAGATGACCCCTCGTTGTATTGGTAGGGACTTCTATCAAATATCACTCAAACACTCTTTTTATGCCTTTTTGAATATAAATATGCTAAAATACTAACAAAAAAACAAACCAAAAAAACCCTGAGTTCTAAGTGTCAACTTGAGGGCTCACAAGCTCATCCAATTTGCATTTGCAGGTATTGGAATTGAATTTTCAACCATACTAAACAACATCTCAAGTGCTAATCAAATGCAAATGAAAATAGTGAATGCAAGGTAGTTCTTAGATAGTTGGAGAAGATGAAAAGAATACCAAAAATCAAGGAGAGCCATCCATCAAAGAATATTTAGTTCGTTTTTCGAGGCTTGGAACAATGTATGGGGAGTACCGGCATTTCATTACAAGCTAGCTAGTTGATTTTGATAATTTCTAAACAAAGTAGAAAAGTATAGGAAGTGGTTCCGAATGAAAAAAGGAGATTTTCGGATATCGACCACGTAGGAAAAAAACTTTGGCAATTTTGCCATACATCCTAGGAGTATGTAGGAAAATTACCAATTTACATGCCTTTTTTATGGCAAGTAGTTGACCGGGCACATACTTTCTAGGAAATTCTTTTGATATGTATAGAGAAATTTTTTGTAGTATACTTAGTGTATAAGTGTGTTATACTTTTCTAACAACATCTAATGTAATTGGCTTTAAGTACATGGGGTTTCCAAACTAAGAAAATAGTTAAGTATGCATTTAAGCAATTTTGGAGGCAAGCAACTATTTTTTGCGGTTGGGAGTTGGAACTTGAAAAACTTCCAGAATCTTAAATTTATGTTACTGACTATTAAAAACAATGTATTGACAAAGTAAGAATAGATTCTTTGTCTCTCTCAACCACTCGCAAGGGTTTAGGGTTTCTATTTTGAAAATTTGGATTGTTGGAGTTTTCTTCCTTAACTCACTCAATTCTTCACTTCTTCTTCGTTCTTGTTTTCGTCAACTTCGTGAATCATACTCACTTAGTTCCTTACTTAGTTACTTCCTCCTCACTCTTGCTTTCATCAGTTTCGTGAATCATACTTATTTAGTTCCTCACTTCCTCCTTGTTCTTGCTTTCATTAGTTTCATGAATCGTGAGACATTGAGATTTAGAGTGAAACATCGATAGACTCACACAGTACACAATGATAGACTCACAGTACACACAGAGTCACAAACCTACTCTTATAGCTTCTCCTTCAGAAGGAGAAGGTTCATTTGATCTTTAGGGATTGGACCTCATCTTGACAGGCATTGGCAATTTCAAAATTGAGGATGAAAGGGTGCTTTGACTCTTCCAAAGCGCTTCCATTCATTTCATCATTTGGATGATTTGAGATTTCAGTTGTAGTGGATTTCGAAATTGAAGGCTGCAAAGTGCTCTGACTCCTTCGAAAGGCGCTTCCGACAATTTGGGTAATTTTCATTGTACAAATCAAGTATGCTCTTCTCTTTTTCTTATAGTCATTTTTCCTACCTGTTGTGTGTTTTCAAACATTCCTTTCCAATATTTTTAGTTGGGATGATGACTTGATGAATTTGCTATAGATGAGTGCAGATTTTTCTAGAGTGCGATT